>ML681998.1:40623672-40644714 GCA_007922195.1 Podocnemis expansa | reverse complement strand
GCTGCTCGAGCCCACCGCCTGAGCTGCTCCCAAACCCCGCTATGGGGTCGGGGGTGCCGGGCTTGAGCCTGCCGCTGCAGGGGCCGGGCAGGAGCGGGGTGCCAGGGAATCCTGGGGCCGCACTCACCCCGGCCCCTGCAACAGCAGTCTCAAGCCCGGTGCCCCCGACCCCACTGCAGGGTTTGGGAGCAGCTCAGGCGGTGGGCTCGAGCAGCCCCGCAGTGGCTCATCCCCCTTTCTGGGGCTGCAGAGTGAGCCGCAGCAGCGGCTCACCCCCAGGGGGCTGCAGCCCCCTGAAGCAGGTAAGGAAATAGGATGTTTACAGTGCGAACATGCTATTTCGTTTCCCGCTTTCTTCCTTATTTCGAACTAACTTTTTGCTAATTCGAAATAAGTTATTTCAAAATAAGGCGTTATTTCGATAGAAGTTGTTTCGGAACAACTTTATCGAAATAACCCTCCATGTGTGAACGTAGCCCATGATTATTATTAGCAAGTTCGTGACCCTAGTTGTGCTTCCACAAAGGGAGCCACAGATTTGGCCAGGAAGCCAAAAGTCAGCTCATTGCACAGCTGTACGTGCACCCACCACTGTAACGCATCCTCTGGCTGCAAGGAAAGAATGTGGGATTTTTTGATACCACTGTCTGTCTTCCTATAATCCTGTTCATATGGTGAGTCCACCTGCCATTTTCAACTGTTGCAAGGTTTCCAAGACATGATGCCTGTTGTCCAGTCTGATGGCCTTTGCTTATGCGGAGCACTGCCTAATGGTCACAGCCATAGGCCCTTCAGACTGTGGAGACGTGGGGAAGGGTTGGTAGGGCCATCCTACTCCACCAGGCTCCTGCCCAGAGGTCTGTTTAGGACTATAAAATCGCTGACAGCCAGGAATGCCTTAACCTTGCTCTTCAAGATTTTCAAGTGTCTAATGAAGTGGGATTTTCTCCCACAAAAGCTCATGTGATAAAGACATTTATTAGTCTTTAAAAGTGCCACAGGACTCGTTGTTGGTTTTGCTGATCTAGACTAACATGGTTGCCCTTTTGGGACCTATCTGTATGGTGTCTGAAGCTGGTGTGATGTGTACATGGGACTCCAATTCTGGTTCTGGAGGATACGGGATGCTAAAGAAGCGTTCTCACACTCTCCAGTGCTTTAGAAGTTCAATGTGGTAAATCTGGATATGTTTCTTCTTGTCTGATTTCAGGAATTCATAGTTAACTTGTATGACTTGGTGTACTATTTTGTATGGTCCTTTCCATTTGGCAAGAAACTTGACTTCATGCTTGGGAATAGATGAAGTACCTAACTGCCTGGCTTAAATATATGTATACACACCCCTCTGTTTTAAGCTCGCCCCTGGGTCTGTTGAGTATTGAGAAAGTTTTTTTGGCAAAGGCACCTAGGAGTTCAAGCCTTCCCTGTAGCCTCAGTATGTATGGTAGAACAGCTTCCATCCTAGAAGTCTGCCGTTCCCACAACTATTCTTAAACATCTGAGAGTACCTGGCAGATAAAAGTGTACAAGGCAGGTAATTCATTCAATAGATACCTGGAAAATTGTTTTCAGCACTTCCCCTGCCATGCTAGCCTTAGCACTTTCCCTTACCTAATCTGGTCCCCAGCCAACTTGCTGTTGGACCATCACCATCCCGTCCTCAAATGAGGTTGGGGATGGGGGTGCTATACAGGAGTGGAGGGATTAGCTCTCTGCCGTGCCAGCCATAGGTGTTCCACACTTTTCTGCTCCTTTAAAGCAGTTGTTCTCAGCCTTAGGGTCGGGACCCGGTACTGGGTTTTAGACTCTCAGGTACTGGGTCATGGTGCCTCCTGCTACTGCCTCCAAAAGACTGGAATGCATTGCTCAAAGATGTAATTATTGGGTCGTGAGCATAAATGACTTTTTTCAACTGGGTCCTGAGGAAAAAATTTGAAAACCACTAATTTAAAGGATACCTGCTTTAAACTGAGAACCCATCTATTTTCTTTGATCACCATAGCCATTCCCTACAGCATACCTGTGCTGGTTATCTGCATCATATTTACATAATGAGTTGCAACATCACAGCCTAACTTCTGTTTTATGTTTGCCCAAACTAACACATCTCTCCTGACTTTGCTGTGGGAAAGGCAAAACCCACCATTTTGGCTTTTCCACTCGAGCAGTGACAGAAAAATTTCTACCAAAGAAAGGAGTGATTAGTACAGTGCCCCTAGTGGATTTGGATGAAATCTGATATTTCAGCACTCCCATGTGCTGCCTGATCCAGGTGAAAGATGGTTTTTCCTTCATTGGCATGGGACTTCTCTAGTCCCCACTCTTTCCTGGCCACTTGTGGGAGATGGGTCAGTGTCCTCATGCTGGTCTTGTCTGCATCTTCTGCAGAAAGTCACTCCCTGGCTCTCTAGATCTTAAAGGGACACAGGCTTTTCCAATACCAAGCCAGACAATGACCCCCACTGCTTAATATGCGGTGACATCAATTCTGTGAAAGCAGAGAGGTGGAGGCTATATATTTGGAGAACTCCAATCATGGCTAAGTAACATATTTGAATGTTTTATTTCATATGTCTGTGTTATGTGCTGCAGAATATTCTAACAACAGAACACAAAGAGTGCATGGCTCCTGGAGGCTGCATAGGGATGGTGATGGATGTTTTTAATTTGAGGATGTTCATGCATACGTACTGAAGTATGGGGTACATCGCCTTGCTTGAAAGGGTTGAGTTCATATATGGCATTTACATTTTGGTTCAGTGGCTCCTAGCACCTCCACTATAAAAATAGTTCCAGCACCCCTCTGTTCATGTGTTATATTAGCTTTGGAAAGCAGATACTTGCTTGTAGCTTCTTTTCCTCATCCAGTAAAAAAACAACAAGCAGTTGTGTGGCACTTTAAGACTAACAGATTTATTTTTTGCATGAGCTTTCGTGGGAGAAGATCCAAGTTTCAGAAAAGTTTCAGTTACAAGCTAGCTGGTCTCTTTCCTACATGTGTAATCAAAGGCACATAAGAGCCAATCTCAAGTCAGAAATTCCCTCTGGGCACATTAATTCACCATGAAAATGTTAAATTGTAGTGAACTCATGAACCAGGCTGCAGCTCCTAATTCATATGAGAGAGATACAGGCTAGGTCTACACTAGGCAAAGTTAGTTCAAATGTGTTAGTTCAAACCAATAAGTTCGAGTTTAGTCAAACTAAACTCAGACTTATTTGTTTGAATTAACAACATGGACTAATTGAAACTAATGTTAGTTCAAATTAGTCTAGTTTGTTAAGTTGAAATAAGTGCCCTAAATTCAAATTAAGGGTTAATCCTTCTCTACATGGTCCTGAGTTAGCACTAATGATCAAACTAATGGCTTGGTTCAGACTAACCAGCAGGTTTTACTAGTTTGAACTAAGCTTTCATTAGTTCAGATTAAGGAATTCCTTAGTTCGACCTAATGAAAGCCTAGTGTAGACAGGGACTAAATTAGTTCAGATTAAGCCTCCTTAATTTGAACTAACTTGCAAGTGTAGACATACCCAAACTGAGTAATTAATTTGATTAATTTAAAAAATTGTACAAGTAGGAGCCATACTTGGTCAGAGGACTATTTTTCATAGATATCCATGCTTCAATTATTTCCACTACATTATTAATATTGTATAGTCTCTTTCTCTAACTTCTGTCTCCTCACTTCTGTTAAAATAGCTAGATCTTTGTATGTCCACTGAATCTACCAACTCTTTTTCTTTTTCTGGATGGTTATTCAATGCCTGGTGGCCAGACCTAAAATGAGATTTGTTTGTTTATACACTTTTTTAAATGAAGGTTTTATGATTTTGTTATTCCAAACAGATATTCATAAAGTGGCTTTTCACATCTTCGGGGAGAAGAGTTTCAAATAATACATCAGGAAGAGAAGAAAAAGTTTAAAAAACTCAAATGTTCAGTTAATCTATATTATCAGTAATCTAATCTGGGCCCATACATACACAGTAATCATAACTGTATGGTTATTGCATAAATGTCACAACTGCGAGACCCTACAGTTGTTGGATGTGTTCACATACATTAATTGGTTTGGATTCCTTTTAAGTTTAACCTTAACTCTGAATTTTCTAGGTTTGCAATGCCTGTTTTGGGGATAACTACAACATTCCATTAATGTTTTAGGTTACCCATACATCTCAACCTACCCTCCAATTTTATATAATTTTATGTAGGAAAACTAAACACGGAGTCATAACTCATGTCTCCCTAATTGGCAATTCCAATTTGGAATAAAGACAATAGGAATAAGAGAATGAGGAAAGAATAGGCAATATAGGGATAGAGAAGTAGCAGTGTGAGGAGGTCTGGGTGGTGATGCTGGAGCAAGGTGAGGACTCTGTAACAGGTGGGTGGCTCTTTGGACAGGTCCATGGATGATGACTGGGGAGACTGAGATAAGTGTATTTATGATGAATCAAAAGAGGCAGCAGCTAAATCACTCCCACATGCTATTTGCTATACTTTATCAGATTCTCCCCAAATAGCTCTTTCCGACAAGGGTACATTTTTTTCCTTTTGAAATCCGGTCATCTCCTGGTGGTTAGAGTGAGAGGAAAGGCACTAGGCAATGGATATGTATGTGAGGAGAGAAGACAGCAGCGGTTTGTATGTCAAGTTAGTTACTTGGATTTGGGGCCCTAATTGCTATGACCTTCCCAGGTTTCTCTCTGAGATTTAAAAAAAAAAAAAAGGAACATTGATTTTAAATAATTTGATCTTAAAAGAAAAATCAAGAAAACAATATCCCACTTTTAGGTGACTTCAGACAAATTTGGGCACTTCATTAACTCAAGAATTGCCTCCTTTGGGAACTGACTGGGTATTTCTCATTGCAGTGTCTTTTTATTTAGCATCTACCACTATGGTGCCACCAAAAGTCTTTTGATTTTGGAGGCAGCCCTGTTGACCTGAGAAATCCCTTGCAAGTCTGAGGGCAATTAGATTTGGCTGGGGCTGTACTGAAAAATGCTAGACCTGAGCCAACATACCTGCCTGTTGTGTCATCACTGACACCATTCTGATTTGGCAGCATTTGACAGTACCTGTGAATATCTATAGAAAGTGAATGGCGTAAGAGAAACTTAAGCAGTATAGCAGGCACATTCAAAGAAGCCTAAGGAGTTAGGAACACAAACCTAAATAACTTTTTATTGAAGCTGGGTAACTTCCCCTTAGGCTACCTTGAAAATAACAGCTTAAAAACTCTTTGGGGAAAAGCAACTTGTAATTCATTTGTAAAGCACTCTGTAGTCCAGTCTTGCTATATAGCTCTGAAGCCTGATAATAACAGCATGTCACAATTGATTTTCACTGCTGATCTTGGCCAGATTCTAACCAGCAACCTCATGATGAAGAATTTCAACTGCTGAGTCTTAGTCCAGGGAATCATTCAGCCGTTCCTTATCAGAGTCACTGGCAAATTGCTACTTTTTGAAATGTAATATAAACCAGACACTAGCACTGTTTGCACCTCTTTGTAGGAAGTTGATCATAATTTCCAAACACCTCTTCCTGTAGAATGGCAGCACTATTTGCCTCTACACAGTGTCATATGATTTGTATTCTTGTGGGTAACTATATAAAGTACAGCTTACCATTCGGTACATGTTAGTATCTGGATTTCCGATTGGTACACCTTCTGTCAGCACTGCAGCATCTCAATTGACAGTAGACGTTGTCTTCACAAAGCAGTTGCAAACAGTACAGATCTCTCTCTAGAAAGCTGAGAGATGACCTCAAAAACAATATTTGAGGCAGAAATGTCTGTTTGCTCCACCCTGAAGAGATCTGAACATTTCACCCCTGTATCTGCTCACCTCCTGAAGACTTTGACAGAATGTCAATACAACAGTCTATTTGTTAGACATTTCCAGATATCTTCACCTTGAAATCAAAATTTCATCATGGACAGACTTGAGAGACTAACACTTATTTTCATTTCAGCATTTATGATTTCAAGAATAGGGCCTCCTTTTGTGGGTAGCTTTGAGCAACTTAACTATATATAACTAAACTTTTACTACTATTTGGTGAGAAACCATTAATGATTATCTTCAAGAATTGATGGAGGACAGGTGAGGTCCCAGAGAAATTGAGACGAGCAAATAAAATAATTTGTCTTCAAAAAGGCGGGAAAAGAAGACACAAGTCATTAAAGATCAGGTAGCCTAATTTTGATACCTGGAAAGATACTGTAACAAATTAAACAATCAATTTGTAAGCATCTGAAGAATAAAAGGATTATAAGTAATAGCCAGTCATACATAAGGCCTGGGAGGTAACTGTCCTAACCTGCTCTACTTGGCATTTGTGGAGCATACCTAGTCCTGGGTGCCACACTTCAAAAACTATGTGGACTAATAGGAGAAATCCTGAAGACAGCAACAGCAAAAGGTTCAGAAAACTTATGAGGAAAGGCTAAAAAGCTGGGCATGATTAATTTTGAGAAAAAAGGAAGTGGGAGACCTGATAACAATCTTCAGATATGTCAAGGACTGTTATAAAGAGGAAGGCAATCAACTGTTTTCCATGTCCCTTGAAGGTAGAATAAGAAGTAATGGGCTTAATGTGTAGCAAGGGAGATTTAGATTAGATATTAGAAAACACTTCCTAATTATAAAGATACTTAAACACTGGAATAGGCTTCCAAGGGCGATTGTGGAATCCCCATTACTGATGGTTTATAAGTACAGGTTGGACAAACACCTACGTCTTCAGCATGGTAAAGGTTTATTGGTCCTGCCTCAGTGCAGGTGGCTGGACTAGATGATCTCTTGAGGTAATTGCTATGATTCTCTGAAGATGTGGGTTGTCAGAAAATCTGTAGTAGAAAAATCAATTCAATTAATTAATTTTCAAAGGCTATATCTACCTCTAACTGCTTAGTGCAGACTTGCTTAGTCTGAACTAAGCAGTTCGAAGTTAGTTCGAACTAACTGCAGTTTTTTAGTTCAAACTAACTTTTTGGTTTGAACTGAAAAAGCACGGCTAGTTCGAACTAAAAGTTAGTTCAAACTAAAAATCACAGTTAGTTCAAACTAACTGCTAGTTTGAATTTATTTAGTTCGAATTAACATGACTACATTGTGCTTGTTAGAGCTAAAGTTCAAACTAAGCAGTTAGTTTGAACTTGCCATTCAAACTAACTAGTTTGAACAAAGCTTTGCTTAGTTCAACCTAAAAATTTTTTTAGTTCAAACTAGGCAAAGGCTAGTGTAAACAGGCCTCAAATTAGTTCAGATTAAGGCTCCTTAATTTGAACTAATTTGCTAGTGTAGACATAGCCAAAGAAGCATTGAGTGTTTGATTTGATTTGTAATTCCGTCTTCAAGTTTAAAGGGGCAGCTGTATTAGTCTAGTTCAGTAAGACAAACAAGGAGTCCTGATTTTCTCCCAGGAAAGCTCATGCAATAAATATATTTGTCAGTCTTTAAGTGCCATAGGATTCCTTGTCTGTTTTTCTTCAAGTCTGTTTATTTGCAATAATACAGCTATAATAATTAATGGCTGTAATGTATCCTAAGCAATTAGTAGGACAAAACCTCATGTGCAACCAAATATGTGAACATTTCTTTTCACACAAAGCCTGATTTTCCCTGTAGTGTTGATCATGCAGGATTTATAAGCAGAACAGGAAAGACATGGACAAAACAGATAATAGTGAGCAGAGTGATAAAAGAAACAAGGAATTGTGTGGCACTTAGGCTGTGTTCAGACAAGAGTTTTATTTCGAAACAACAGCCGTTGTTTCGAAATAAAATTTCTTATGTCCAGACAATGTTCCGTTATTTCGAAACAACGCAACCCGTTGTTTCAAAACAATAAAACGTTGCAGCTAATCAAAATAGCCATTGTTTTGAAAAAGTTGTTTTGAAACAATGATGTTCGGATGTGTTATTTCAAAATAACCATTATTTTGAAATAACACTTTTGCCTTTCTCCTTCCCAGGGTGCCTTCCTTTTAGCCTTTATTGGGTGGGGGCATGGCCCAGGGAAGGGGCCATGATGCCACACCTCCCATGGTGCCCCTCTCCTAAAGCGAAATAGCAAGTCCTGTCTTTGGACATGCTATTTCGCTTTGAGCTTTTCCCTTAGTTCAAATTAACTTATTTTGAAATAAGGACTTTATTTCAAAATAACTCATTTCTAAATAACAGCTTACATGTGAACATACCCTTAAAGACTAACAGATTTATTTTTCGCATGAGCTTTTGTGGGAGAAAATCCCACTTTGTCAGATGCTTCGAAGACACGACTCCTTGCTTTTTTTGCTGGACTAGACTAACACGGCTATCCCTTTCGAAATTGATAAAAGGAAGTCCATCACTTGAAAAGTAAGATGTTCAAGATGGTTATCAGGCCTGACCTTTTGCACATGTCTGAATGCTGGTCAATGGAGAAGATCCAGGAGCAGATCCTGAGTATAGTGTAAATGTAAATGCTGAGGTGGATACTTGGAATTACAAGGATACACCATATATGGAACAAATAAATTAGAAGGTGGTATCGATTATGAAAAATCTAAAGGAATTCAGGACCAGATTGTTTGACCACATGAAATGAAAACTGGAAGAATATTCAGGAAACAAGATGTTAAACCTAGAACTGGCAGGTAGTAGAAGGACTGGAAGGCTAGATGGCTGGATGTCAAACAAAAAGATTTTATTAGTTGCAGAGCTTCTGCTTCAAGACAAACTGGAGTAGAAAAAAAGGACTTGAGTCAATCCCATGTAGATATGGCAGACTAGAAGAAGGCCATGTGGTGACATTTTTAATATGCTACTACCAGTTTTTAAAGTTATTAAAGGATATTTCCAGAGGGGTAGCCATGTTAGTCTGTGTGCAGCAAAAACAACGAAAGTCCTGTGGCACCTTAAAGACTAACAGATTTTTTCAGGCATAAGCTTTTGTGGGCTCCAACCCACTTGCTTGAAGAAACTTGTTAGTCTTTAAGGTGCCACAGGACTCTCATTGTTTTTAAAGAATATTTAGTTATTTATGCCCAGACTTTTAAAGGTGTTGCTGCGCTCAGCATTGTAATGCTTAAGTACTTTAGGAGCCTTAATCTCATTTTCAAAAGTGATTTAGGCACTTAAAAGTCTAAATCTTATCAACTGTCAATGTGGTGTAGAATCCTAAATGACTAAATCTATTTTGAAAATGAGAGTTGGGCTCCTAAATCAATTAAGTATTACAACACTGAATACAGCAATGCCTAAATACTGTATTTTTAAATAACTGAGTCTTGGTGTGTGTCTTTCTCTAGTGGGTGATGGTAATAATGATGATAACAGCTGAATACTTAAGCATGCATAACTACATTACTGCTTTAGCTCAGTGTGTGTGTGCTGGTGGTTCTGTGTTCAATCCCTTTTAATGGTGATGGTGGTGGTTGCTGTATATGTGCAGTCACATCAATTCTGTGTGTAGCAATAAAATAAAATAAAATAATTCTCTTCCAGGAGAGGAAACTTTAGATAGGATAGTTCAGTTTTGGTGAACTATGTATGGTATGCCATAACTGAACATACAAAAATGCTAGATACAATTTTGACTATGAATTAACAACATAGTATTTAATATAAACAATAATAATTCTCAAATTTTTAACAACTTATATCAACCCCTGCCCCCAGAAATAGCATATTGAGGAGAGTTAAACATGTTCCTATCATCATATGTGATTGCTCAGAGAAACCAAAATCTCTATCATTAGAGAGTTTTAAGAAAAGGTCAGATAAACATTAGTCAGGGATGGGATTTGTCAGGTTCATCTCGTGTGACCTCTTGTGGTCTTACTAGATGACTTCTTGTGGTCCTTTCCAGTCCTCTTTTTCTCTGATTCTATAATGTCATATGCAGAACTGAATTTTCTAGGCCTTGGGCCCTAAATATCCTATCATATGATCTTTACTTCACTGACTATCCACCTAGAAGTTAATTAATCTAAGTAAGTTTTCATGCCTTGCACCAAAATTTGAAAATAACATTAAAAACAGTGTTATTGCATTATGGTTTTCTTGAAGGGCAAATAAAACTTTATCAAAGGTAAACTCACCAACCAAAGCCTTGTTTCTTTTCAGAAAAAAATGGCAAAAAGAAGATACTCTGCAGTTCAGACTGTGAAAAGTTTGGCCTTTTGTTGATTTTGCATTGATTTTATAAAGTTCAAGTGATTGCTCTTTCTTCTACACAGCATATAATCCTTCCACTAAACCTTTTCTGTAAACATCTGATGAAAAATACCAGTCATTTCAAACCAGCCAAAAGAAGAAATAGCAATGCTGATCCAGGACACAGATATAGCAGGTGTTCATTGGGGAAAAAAACCCAAAACCAATTTGGTTTCTAAAACATTAATAAAACACACACTCCCAAGTTCATATCCCATTTGTTATGGTTGCAGAAGCCAACCTCCCAGACTGGCAATACTATGTGTTCAAAGACAGCCCCAATTTACTATGTCTGTAGTACAAATTTCAGATAGTATTTTCATTTTGTTTGATAGAACTTCCACAGAAATAATGAGGGTTTGCTTACAGGTGTGAGACTTAATTTGTAAAGTCCTGATTCTGCACTAGTGAAGTCAATAGGCATTTGGATATTACTTTAAAATACAATCTAATTGCAGTACAGTGCAATTTATAATACCCACCACAAGTGAACAAGGCAACTAAAAAAAGTCATCTGACCCTCCCTTCCAGACAATTGTGTCCTCATTTATTGACTCCCATTTTCTAAAGGAATGGTTAGTGCTCCTTAACTCCAAATACTCATCTCATAGACTCATAGGTCAGAAGTCACAAATGTGATCATCTAATGTGTCCGATCTCCTGCACAATGCAGGCCACAAACCTCACCCACCAACTCGTGTAATAAACCCCTAAACCAGTGGTTCCCATATTGCACTCATCACAGTACCTTTACTTGCAGTAATTGCCATCCTCCCCAAACCACCTGCCGTACTCTCAGGGATTACAGTTTGGGAACCATTTCCCTAACCTATGACTGAGTTATTGAAGCCCTCAAATCATGGTTTAAAGACTTTCAGGTGCAGAGAACCCACGAGCAAGTGAGTCATGCCCCACTCTACAGAGGAAGGGCAAAAAAAACCCCATAGCCTTTGCCAAACTGCCCTGCGGAAAAATTCCTTCCCCTACCCCAAATATATCAATCAGTTAAACCCTGAGCATGTGGTAAGACTCACAAGCCAGATACTCAAGAAAAAACTCACTGTAATCCATCCCATCTCCAGCATGGCCACCACCAGTAGTCAAAGATCAGTCAATTGCTAAACTAGGCTGTCTCATCATACTATCCCCTACATAAATTTATCAAGCTCAGTTCTGAAGCCAGCTAGGTTTTTTGGCCCCAGAGCTCCCTTGAAAGGCTATTCCAGAACTTCACTCCTCTGATGGTTATAAACCTGCATGTAATTTCAATTCTAACCTTTCTGATGGCCAGTTTATAGTAATTTGTTCCTGTGTCCACATTGGTGCTGAACTTAAATAATTTCTCTCCCTCCCTATTATTTATACCTCTGATGTATTTATACAGAGCAATTATATTGCTCCTCAACCTTCATTCGGCTAGGCTAAACAAGCCATGTTCTTTAAGTCTTCTCTCATATGGCAGGTTTTCCACTTCATGGATCATCCTTGTAGCCCTTCTGTGCATCTGTTCCAGTTTGAATTCATCTTTCTTAAACAATGGGGGACCAGAATTGCACACAATGGTCCAGATGAATGCTCACCAGCACCTTGTATAGCAGTACTAACACCTTGCTATCTCTAATGAAAGGAAATACCTCTTCTGATGCATCTTCAGACTGCATTAGCTTTTTTCACAGACACATCATATTGGCAGCTCTTAGTCATCCTGTGATCAACCAGTACTCCCAGGTCCTTCTCCTCCTCTGTCACTTTGAACTGATGCACGCCCAGCTTATAGAAAAATTCTTGTTATTAGTCCCTAAATGCGTGACCTTGCACTTTCCACTATTAAATTTCATCCTATTCCTATTAGTCCATTTACAAAGTCATCCAGATCTTCCTGTAAGATATCCCAGTCCTTCTCTATACTGACAACATTTCCCAACTTTGTGTCATCCACAAACTTTATTAGCACATTTCAACTTTTTGTGCAAGGTCAGAAATAAAAGGTTAAATAAGATTGGTCCTCAAGGAACTTGACTAGTAACCTCTCTCCAGCTTAATAGTTCATCTTTAAGAACAAGCCACTGTAGTCTCCCTTCTAACCAGTTCCTTATGCAACTTTCTATTTTTATATTAATCACCATCTTTTCCAATTTAAATAATAATTCCCTATGTGGAACTGTATCAAGTGCCTTACTGAAATCTCAATAAATTAGATCCACTGCATTCCTTTTGTCCAAAAATTCTGTTATCTTCTCAAAAAATGGTCTACTTTCTGTGAAGCCGTGTTGTATTTTATTCCAGTTACTGTTAGCCTCTATATCCTTAACTACTTTCTCTTTTACATTTTTTTCCGAGATCTTTTATAGTACTGAGGTCAGACTAATAGGCTTGTTGTTACCCTGATCACTTTTTCCCCCTTTATTAAAAATAGGAACTATGTTAGCAGTTCTCTGGTCATAGGACACAACCCCTGAATTTATAGATCATTAAAAATCTTTGCTAATGGGCTTGCTGTTTCATGTCCTACTTCCTTTAATATTCTTGGACATATATTTCCTGATTTAGTACCATCAAGCAGTTCAAGTGTGACTTCTACCTTGGATGTGGTTATTTCTACTTCCATAAACTCATTCCCATCATCCCAAGCTCATTAGCCTTACAAAAATGGAGGCAGTGTATTTGTTTAGATATTCAGCATGCTTAGATTATCCTTAACCTCCATCTATCCTCATTGTTTAGTGGTCTCACTTTCTTTGTTTTCTTCCTATTTATATGGCTATAGAACCTTTTACTAATGGTTTTAATTCCCATTTCAAGGTCCAACTCCACTTGGTTTTTGGCCTTTCTCACTTTATTTTTACATGTTCTGATCTCCAAGAGCTTTCCTTGCTTCTCCCTCTCATGTTCTACTCTTTGAAGGCATTATGCTTTATTTCAATCATTTGTCCGAGATGCTTATTTATCCAGCTTGGCCTGCAACTCTTGCCTATGATTTTTTTCTCTTTCCTTAGGATGCAGGGTTCAGATGGTTCCTATAACTTTGACACCTTTAGAGCCAAGAGTTCTTCAGTCCAATCCACTTCTTCAGCTAATTCCCTTAATTTTGAAAAGTTAGCTCTTGTGAAGTCAAAGATCCTAGTTCCAAATTTATTTTTGTTTCTTCTTCCATTTAGTTTGAATTGAATTAGTTCATGGTCACTGGAACCTAGGTTGCCCCTATAGCCCATTCTTCTATGAGGTCCTCGCTACATACCAATATGAAATCTAAGATGGCATCCCCTCTTGTTGGTTCAATGACTGGTGAGGGAAACCATCAGATATCACATTGAGGAAAATCTGGGTGCTATTATTATTTCTAGCACATGTCCTCCAGTCTATATCTGAAAAGTTAAAGTCTCCCATAATCTCACAGTGCCCAGTAGTATTTGTGACAAGCTGTGCAGGAAGTGTTCTTATCAATGCCATTTTGCGTCCAGCTTGGATGCCTATTTGGCTGCATGCGTGTGTCTCTGTATGTGTGTTCCTTCAAGATTGCTCCCGGCTCAGATCTTTAAGTGAGACCTTGGCTATCACAGTGATCTAAAGACTGGTTCAGACCTTTAGTGGGAACTTTGTTAGCCCAGTGGTCCTGGACTGATGTGTTCCTATGGTTAACACTTTTGGTTACCTTTGGCTCAAGTTTTTAGTGAGAACTTAGCTCAGTGATATGGAGTCTGGGTGTAACCTGTGTGCAAGAGGTAGACTTAAGGTAACACTCATGATTGAAGAAACCAACATGGTCATGGATCCTTGTAGAAATGCAGGTGCTAGGCTAGGCTTTATTGCAACATAGCACAATGGTAAGCAATCTATTTCAACAGATGTACTGGCAGCATTTGTGCTGTCGATGCAATGGAACAACTCAACTGACAGCAGGACTCTCTACCACGCCCTTAGGCTGCATAAAATCTGGGCTCTGGGGCTCCTAATTTTATACCCTGCTCAGACCTATTGGCTTGGCCCTCTTTGGTGTCTGAATTTACCTTGATTGGTCCACATACCCCTTTTCTGATGCCACGCATTACTTTGATAGGTCCGTGCACCACTGAACATCTCCATCCAAGGTGTCATAGTTTGGCCAAAACATCCCTTTCTATCTCCTTGGTGCTAGGCCAACTTGCCATCTCCCACCTTCAAGGTACTTTCCCACTCTTACTGCAGCTGCGACTTACATCTTGCCAATTTCTGTGATGTCAGATGTCTTTGGCCTGACTCCTGGCAACTTGAGCACTTATCCAGCTCAGGCCTACTATTTTGATTCTTTTGCTGGGCTGTAGGCATCTTTCCTGATTGTTTCTGTTTGCCTTTCCTATTTTAACCTTTTATTTTCTCATACAGTATTTACTTCATTAAAAACCTTAAAGAAATCTCTATCCATGTCTAGATCAGATCTCAGTGGTCTGTAGCATACCCCAAGCACTATTCCAGGGCAAACTCTATTAGTTTTCTTCCCCCATGTGATTTTTACCAGACAGACTTTGTCTTATGAATTCCATCACTTCTTTCTTTACAGTCTACATTGTCAGTGATGTACAATGCCCCTCCATCACTTTTGCCTTTACACCTGTCTTTCCTAAAAAAATCCCATACCCTTCAATAAATGTACACTAGATGTGATTCCTATTTCATCATGTTTCTTTTATCCTTATGAAATCTCATTTTACTTCTTCCACCAGAAGCTCTAGTTTTCTTTTGTTACACACACTCCTTGCATTGGTATACAAACATTTTAATTTCTGCTGTTTGGCTTTGCTCATGTTTACTTACCTGATTTGGCACAGTCATTCTACTGTCAGTGTTGTCTTTTAAATTGGTACCTGCATTACCCTTCCTCTTAATGTCCATTCTGCAACCCACTGCTGTGTTCCTTCTGTTTTCATTTTCCTACTCTCTCAATGCTAAAGTCAAACATGGAGATTACCTGGGCATCTGCCAACCATCTCCCCCAACTCCCTAGTTTAAAACTTCCTTAATCAGTTGTGCTAACCTCCATCCTAGAAGTTGATTCCCCCCAAATTCAGGTGAAATCCACCCCAATAGAACAGTCCTCTGTCCATGGATACTCCCAGGGACCATATATCTCAAAGCTCTCCTTTTAGCACCACTGCCTGAAACATCTGTTGATCATCAGAATCTTGTCATGCCTTTGTTGTCTTCCTCTAGGAAGAATCCCACTGAAGAGCACCCAAGCTTCAATTTCCTTACGAGTCCTCTCCAGCTTGTCATAGTCTCCTTTGATAAGTTACAGAGAGAATCTAGCTATATCATTTAGACCCACAAAAAGGACAGTCACTGGGTTCTTTCCTGCTCCCATTAGGATGGGCTCTGGTTACCTTCTAAACCAGAGGTGTCAAACTCATTCAACGTTGGGGGCCACATTAGAGAGCAGGACACCTGTTGAGGGCCATGTGTTTGCATGGGGTCCCCACCCCTTTCTTCTGCCATGTTCTCAGCATCATGGGCTCCCTTTTCACCCTCCCAACCTCACAGGCTCTCTGACACCTTCCCTTTTCCCTGCCCTGTGGGCTCCCCTTTGCCATGCTGGTTCCCTGACCCCCCCTTCACTTTTGTGCAGGTCCCGGACCCTCCTTCCCCTTTTTGGCTGCTCCTGGACCCACATCCCCCATCTAGGCAGCTCCCAGACCCCTCCTTTCTGCTTTACCTACCAAGTGGTGGCAGCAGGCAATCAGTCTCAGTCACAGCCACAGGAAGGCTGGGATCCTGCCTCCCTGCCCACTCACTGTCAGTCAGTCAGTCAGTCAGCATGGTGGACTTTGGTTGGCTTAGTCCTGACTGGCCTTTGTTTGGCTCATTCCCATGTGGCCCCCAGTCACTGTTTGTGATTTGTGCCATGTACAGTCAATCAGATTAGCATGCTAACTGATTGACAGTGAACAGACGGGATTGAGGGGAGTGGTGCTGTGACTCTCTGGAAGCCTATCCCAGCCTCCTGTGACTGAAACTCTGTTTGGTTGGCAGACCACAGCAGAGCTGAGCTGGAATTGGCTGGAGCAGTTCCTTTGATCCCCTGTGCTCCGACTCACTCACATGCTATGAATCGCAAGCTCTGCTGATGCCAGCCATGTTGCCAGACCTCCCATGGTGCCCTACCCCTAAAGCGAAATAGCAAGTCCACTGTGTGGACATGCTATTTCGATTCCCGCTTTTCCTTATTTCAATTTGTTTTTTTGGTTATTTTGAATTAAGGCATTTTGAAATAAGGGCTTTATTTCAAAACAACTTGTTTTGAAATAACTTATTTTGAAACAACACCCTGCGTGTGGACATAGCCATCGTCCTTCACAATTCTTGGTTATGTACTTCCTTCATCAAATCATGCCACCCACTCAGCCCCTCCTTTCCAGGCATGAGGTGATACCTTTTCCTCCCTTGAGCCTGGGAGCTTAATTTACATCATCTTTGTTATGCACTTCTCCATTGCCTATAGGAAGGAAGACAACTCTGTTTCCAAGGAACACACAGAACAAGTTGGTGTTGAATGGAACCACAGGAAAAGCAGCGTGGCTAGGGTGAGTGGGGCCAAAGTGAAAGTGAGAAAGTGGGCTGGGTGGGAAGTCTACGTCACAGTGCCTACTGCCTTCCGAGCAATTTTCAGGTACTGTGTTGGGAGAGGGGAGGCAGAAGGAGAAGCATCTGATTGGAGAGGCCTTGTCTCTTTCTGCCTATGATATGAGGCACCTATGCCATCAACTTTATGAGGCAGCACTTCATACATACAAAGATCTTTGAGATACCCCCTCGAGGATCACATACATCATACAGCATCCACATCCAGTTATCTTCATTGCCACTTCCGCTGCTTGAGTGACTACCATTGACGTCTCTGTATCTGTCAGTCTTCCCCTACTTCCTAACAATGAGAAACAAAACCAAGAAAAGCTCACACAAAACACTCCTTCAGCAAGCACCTCAACAATACAAGAACATTGTTCTCCCTTCCTCACCACACACTCCCTCCCCAAACTTTCCCTTAAGCTCCCCTGTTTACAGGCCTTTTTGCTGCCTCCTGGACCACTGCAGTACAGGAAGACACTTCTACGCACTTGATTTAAAACATGTTCTAAAGGTGAAGCCATATCAGTCTAGTTCAGCAAAACAAACAAGTCCTGTGGCGTTTTTACAGACTAACAAATTTAGTTATCGCATGAACTTTTGTGAGAGAAAATCCCATCTGATGAAATGAGATTTTCTCACACGAAAGCTTATGTGATAAATAAATTTGTTAGTCTTTAAAAGTGCCACCAGAATCCTTGTTTGTTTTAATTTAAAGCCTGAATTTAACTGTGGTCCTACTTGCTGAAGAACAAATAAGGGGTCCTGTGGCATTTAAAGACTAAGAAATTTATTTATTGCCTGAGCTCTCATGGGAGAAAATCCTACTTAGTTAAACACTGAGATTTTCTCTAATGAAAGTTCATGTGATAAATTTTTTTAGTCTTCAAGTGCCACAGGACTCTTTGTTTCTTTTTGCTGAACTAAACTAACACAGCTATCCCTTTGACACTTAGCTGAAGATTTTCCTCTATGGGAAACCAGTCTGAGAAGAAGGCTTAAACTAGATTTATGACACTTATTGTTCCTTTATTTATTGAGAGAGTCAAACCCCAGTAAAGGGATGAGTTCTGAGCCTTTACAGGGCATGAAGACCATGTGAATTAGAGGAGAATTGCACCTTTAGTTTTATTTGATTTACATTTCAGTTTTTAAATGCTGCTCAACACACATGGAAATTGCAATGGTGAGTAGAAGTCCACTGTTGCCAGATAAACTTATCGCTTCCATACTTGACAAGCGAGAGAAAGACACTGCTTCCACCAATACACTCTTAACCCTGAATAGCATCAGTGTTAAATGCACAGCCATTATGTAGCCTTAAATGTAGTTTGCAATTGTACAAAGAAACTCCATTAAGTTTTCAGTCCAAGTGAAATATTTAAATGTTAATGTATGTTTTTCTACATTAATTTAAGTTGATAGAGTTCTGAGACTCAGGCAATTTTCATTTAGCCTCATTAAACTATTACAATATGTGATTGTCTATAAATAATTATGCAGGTTTGATTCGACTCAGCAGAAGAAGCAAAATCAACAGATGTAACAGATATATTTAAACTAATTACTGACACATTGCAGCAGAAACAGGCACATGGAGCGTGGATTCAGTTTCCTGCACTGAATGTCTGATCTCTGTCTGTGATCATTAGTTTAGCACATCTTCAATTGTATTTTGAAAATAGCTCGACTAAACCAACATGCGTCTCAATCAGTCTGTTCCAAGATATCAATCAATCATTCTGTATGGAAATCTTCCACCGAGCTTTAATAAAAGTCATCAAGAAAGTTGGTTTAACAGTCAAGGCCCATCCTTTGGTGCTCCCCTGCAAACAATTACATTAATGAACAAATTTACTCTGATGAGTTACCACACGCTCCTCAACAAGGCAACTCGCTGAAGTAAAGATGCTCATGTGCATGAGTCTATGTGGGTTTATGTCCCTAATTAGAAAGCACATTTCCTTCCTTCCTTCCTTCCTTCCTTCCTATTCTACTCAAAAATTTCATCTTTTTGCAAATCTTCAAACGCTGAAGGTCTCTGTATCATGCAGAACAGACAAGGAGTCCTGTGGCCCTTAAAGAGTAAACATTTGTTTATTTCATGAGCTTTCGTGGTATGCAGACCAGGATGATTTTACTTCCAGTAAAGCTACCACGCAGGGTCAGCCTTGGGGAAAAATGTCACCCTCGACACACTTGTATTTTGGCACGTCTGACTTCCAGGGGTCCAGTCCCCACTATTGCCCCTGTCTTCTACTGCCTCCCTGAGTCCTCCCCATCACTCCTGATCCCCATGATCTACCCTGACCTCTCCGCCCATTCCTCCATCGTCCTTGGACTGTGCTGCATCCCCTGGACTCTACAGGTCTTGCTGCCTCCCAACCATGTTGCCCCGAGCTCGCTTCCATAGGTCTGTTCCCAAACTCATACAGCAGGACTTATGGAATTGCCAACAGAGCACTTAATTGGAGACCAAAAGTTTTGCCAGTCTAAAGAGAGATTCTCTTTTTCAACAAACACTGTTTATCTCAGTTGGTATCAGAGAGTTAAATCCTTCCCACACATTGCTCTTTTCTTGTCAGGACATAGAGCAGGAAAGTAACAGATGCTCCTTTATAATGAAGGGAAAAAAGCAAGTGGAAATATACTCCTTCAGTTTCAGCATAACAGGAAAACTAAGAACCTCCAGAGCCAAGGCAGAGGCACAGTTGACGTCATGGAATAATATTGCCATCTTCATTTTCAGTGTGGTTTTACTGATGTGAGAGTTGGGAAAGATAAAATACATTTGAAAATGCTTGTTTTTATTGTTGTTCACTCTGTGGGGTTTTTGCATAGATTATTAAGCCCAGGTTTTGATTATTGGTTGGTCTAGTTTTGGTTTTTGATTGGGGTTTCTTTGGGGGGAGGGAGTTGTTTGTAAACTTTTCAGACAGGAAGCTAGAGTTTAGAGTTGCATTATCAGTTTTATTGAGTGATGAATAATAGCTTCTTTTAGACCTTGAAACCACATAATGTCAGCTCTGTAACTTAACGGCTTATTAGAAAGAAACAGAATAGTTGTTTTGGGAATGAGTAAAGCTCTCTCAGCCCATCAAGGCTGATCCTGCTTTTATACTCCTTTTCCCTCAGGATAGCATCTAATTGTTTTCTGAATGATTCCATTTTTTTACCTCAACAAGTGTGTTTGGGAAGTTTTGTGTACATTTATGGATCTGTTTATCAGCGTTAGCTTGAAGCATTTTCTGTAGAAAGAAGCTCAAGGGAAAACCTTGGATCCAAACACCACTGAGTTTTGCGGGGCAGTTTGAGTATATAGCCAGACTTTCTGGCTAGAACTTTCTCTGGGTTCTCCATCCCAACACTGGCAGATCTTTTACTTTGTGGAGAGTCAGCAGAAATGTCAACAGAATCAACAGAAACCTTTTTTAGTAATAAATCTAGAAACTGATTGACATGAAAGAGCTTTGGACTCCCATTCATTGGAAGTCTTCTCACTACCCAATAGGTCACTAGAGATGAGTGCAGAATTGGGCCTTGAATGTTTGGCTCTGTTACCTGGGGTTCAGCCAATCTAAATTTCAGCCAACACAGCACAAGGCTACTCTTACTTTAAAGCTATAATTTACTTAGGATCAAGCACTTATATACATCTGCCACAGGTTAGTAAAACACCCCAACCATCTACCCTCAATAATTCTGACATCCAGGGCCATTTTTGAGTTGAAATAGCAACAGCTTTCCGATTGTATTGATCTTCTAGCTGTCACTGGAGGAGCCAGAAGCTGTGTCCAAGAAGAGATCCAAAAGGCTATGTCTACACTGGGAATTTAGTTTGAATTAAGGAGGATTAATTTGAACTAAATTAGTGCATGTCCACACTGGCTTCCATCAGTTCGAAACAAAGAATTCCTTAGTTTGAACTAAGGAAAGCTTGCTTCAAAATAGTAAAACCTGCCTTTAATTCAAACTAACAGTTAGTTTGAACTTATTAGTTTGAACTAACCCAATGGAGACACAATAGTTTGAACTACCTGTTAGTTCGAATTAAACGTAGTTCGACCTTCTTCCTCTCAGGGTGTGTTCTCACAGCCCTCTTATTTTGAAACAACAGAGGTTGTTTCGAAATGAGATTTTGGCTGTTCACACGACGCACGGTTGTTTCGAAACAACGGGAATCGTTGTTTCGAAACAACCCCGTTGTTGCGAAACTACTTAAACCAC
>ML681998.1:40586704-40623272 GCA_007922195.1 Podocnemis expansa | reverse complement strand
CCCCCAGGGGACTGCAGCCCCCTGGCATGGTTTCGAAATAGCAAGTTCACAGTGTGAACTTGCTATTTCGATGACCTGGTTTTGCCTTATTTCGAATTAACATTTTGTTAATTCGAAATAAGTTGTTTCGCAATAAGCGTTATTTCGATACAAGTTGTTTTGCAACAACCATATCGAAATAACTGGCTGTGTGAGAACACAGCCTCAGGGTGCCTGGCACCGGGGTGGAAGTGCCTTCCTCTTTTATGGCCCGGGGTGGGGGAATGGCCCTTCTTGGGACCCATGTTGCCACACTTCCCACGGTGCCCCCTCCTAAGCCGAACTAGCAACTCCTGTTCATGGACATGCTAGTTTGATTTAGGTTTCTAGTGTGGACATGCTAGTTCAAACTAAGTTAGTTTGAATTAATCAAAATTAGTTTGCACTAGTTGATTCTAACTAATTTAGTACAAACTAGCATTCTTAAGTGGAGACATAGCCAAAGAGTCCAAGCCTCTACCCGCCATTTATCGTTGTTAGTAGATAATAACTTGTCAAGAAAGAAGAAAAGAAAGTTTAAAAAGCTACACCTAAGGTTGCCAGAATGCTAAATTAACTAGATGTAGTCTGACAGAATCTGAATACCCTGAGGCCAGGACAAACATCTCCTAGAGAAAATGCATAAATAAGCTTAATGGTCTTTTCCTGAAGCACAGATCCCAGCACATTCACCACACCATCAGAGAGGGACTCAGGATCAGGCAAAGGTTGAGTAAGATGCTCCCCTCTCCTGGCTTAGTCATGGTGAGACTGCTCAAGTCTGTCAAAGAGGCTTACCAATTTTGGCTGCTGTTAGCAACAAATATGATAATATCATACTGTCACGTGATCTCTGGCCCTTTCACAGATCTATCAAAATCTCCCTGTACAGCCACCATAGGAGTAAATTTACCACAGAATTGCTAGCATTGGGCTCCGATGGGGCTTAACACAATTTTTCGAGGACCCATTCTTGGTTGTCATAAGTAATACCATTTCTCTTGGGCAGGAGCACTTAGCCAGTATTTGGGGCCTTGAAGATTTGTTTCTGTATTACAATACAAACAGGACTGATTGTAGGGATGGATGAGTAGTGGGGTTGTACTGGGATATTAAATACTTGGGGTCACCATACCTCTTGGACTCTTTTTTTTCTTTTTGCTCCAGTCTTCTGATTGACTGGCTTTTCTTGGTGAACAGGACTTGGCCACTTTATGAGGCAATGAAAACATTTTCTACCCTTCCCAGCAAAAACATCTAGGTCTACTCTTGGCTATAGGTCATGTATATTCTTATTGTAAACCAAAAATGAACATAAGGTCCTGTGTCTGAAAACAGAATAGAAACAAATGAACAACACCTGACAGTTTTCTTGCTCAGAAATCCCTGGGTCTACCTTTCCAGAGAAATAAAGCTGGACAAAATAAATTCAGCCCAATAAGAAATTAATTAAAGAATATAGTGTTTGGGAAATCTTAGCCATTTATGAATTCAGATTGAATTCAGCAAAATAATTTCACTGAAATAAAAACTAAGATTTTTTTGAAAAGGTACATTTTGATATTTTCAGAAATACTTGTTTCAAGGTTTTGTTTTGAAATGACCTACTTAAGTTTCAAAACATTGCTATGAGACAAAATGTTCATTCAAAACAAATGTTCAAAACATTAAGTCTGATTGTGAATTAATTCTTTTCAGTGTTTCATTTTGGCAAGAAAAACCAAAAATATTCCTTTCCATTAAAAACAGATTTTTTTTTCTTGATTAGGCCACGGACGCGATAAATCAATAATTCATTCAGCTCTTCCCAGGAAGTTCTGTCTGTTTGCCTCCTCTCAGGATCATGGTCATAAATTCTTTGCCATGTTTTTCTGCCTCCCTCACACACATGCTAACAGCATCTCCTAGCCTCTGCTTTTGCAACTTGGAAAACCCTTGAATCCAGGGTACATCTACACTGGAGCTTTAGGTCAACTTAAGGAAGGTTAAGTCAACCTACAGATCCCCATGGCCACACTGGGCTTCTATTAAGTCGACTTAAGCGCTTCCTTCAGTTGACTTAATAATACCACCTCTTAAGGTCAACTTAGTGCTTAAGCTGACCTTATTAAGTCAACTTAAGCCAATGTAGATGGGGCGAGCCCTTAAGTCAACCTAACTGGACTCCAGGCCCCCTCCCAGAGTGCTTGGCCATCAGGAAGGGTCAACCTAGCACCCTCCAGTGTGGACACAGGCAGTTGATGGGAGTTCTCATTGTGGACTCTCTAAGTTGACTTAACAAGGTTGACTTTGATGTTGACCAGTGTAGACATACCCACAGTTAGCAGTGCACTAACCTGCCATATGGCCTAGTGCGTTGAAGAATAGTTCCACAGCAATTCCTGCTGAATCTGAAAAAGTGTTCTTAGTTCACCTATTCACTTTAGTCAGGTCTGTGATTGTCTTTGGGTCCAAAACTTGTCCCATATGACAGCTATTAACACCTTTCATCAAAACAACATTTTTTGGGATAAGTTCCCAAGGGGTAGCCGTGTTAGTCTAGTTCAGCAAAACAAGCAAGGAGTCCTGTGGTACTTAAAAAGCAACAGTTTTATTTATCACATGTGCTTTCGTGGGAGAAAATCCCACTTTGTCGGATGCTCCAAAGCTTCTGACGAAATGGGTTTTTCTCGCTAGAAAGCTCATGCAATAAATAAATTTGTTAGTCTTTAAGTGCCACAGAACTAATGCTTATTTTTGGAATAGACATTTAGCCATCTTGAATACTCAGAGAAACTGCTCTGAGCTCAGTGGTTGGCAGGATCAGGGCTCCAATCACTACACAGTGTAGTGTGGTTCCACAGACAGTGAACCAGTTCTATGTGGTGTGAGACAATAAACTATAATAAGGAAATAATTATAAACATTAAGCAGAACAGCCCGATAACATGTAGCCTCAGGAATCACAGACATATAGGGCTGAAAGGAGTCTCACATGTGTACAAAGATTCTCTTTACACTCAGCAAATAAAGGAAGAAGAAAAATGAACAAGATTTCAGGGAATCTGTATGGCTTTTTATTTACTCAGAAAGTTATTCTGGTTGTTCAGCAAAAAACAGGGCTGCCACACCATGTTCTCTCCAGGTTTTTTTTTTAAACATAGATGTTTAATTATTTGCATGTTTCATAAAGAAAGATACAGCTGCATAGAACATGAACTTGTATGCTCCAGTATCTATATGAAACATACAGGCAGTGTCTCAGCCAGAGACGCCAAATGGCAGGAGTAGTTGAAGATGCAGCAAAGCATCTGGACACTGAGGTAGCTTTCTATAGTTTTGACTGAACTGTCTTTGTCCAGTGGTGACTGACTGCTTGAACTTTCCCTTTCCCGCATAGTATCTTTCCCTTAGCCTCACTCACCACACCTACCCTTCATTCCCTTTTCTGCTTTCCCCTGTTCCTTCATTTTTGTTTTCATTTAGCTCTTTCCCTCTTAATTAAAGCCACCACCAGCAAAAAGCGTATAACTAACATAGTTCTGTGCAGTGGTGTAGTCATGTACATCCCAGGATAAGAGAGAGACAAGGTGGGTGTAGTAATATTTGTTGCTGGACTAACTTGTGTTGAAGAGAGAGAGACAAGTTTTCAGGCTTACACTGTAGAAACTCAAAAACGTGTTGTCTCTTTCACCAACAGAAGTTAATCCAGTAACGATTTCTGTGTTATGCTTTTTCCCCCACATTGTGTCTGTCTTCAGCTTGTAATTTTTTCAGGGCTGGGACTGTTTATCACTTTGTACAGCATCTTCCACAATAAGGCAACAACTGGTCCTTGGGCACTGCTTATATAAACATAATTATTATTGTAATCCTCCCACAAGCTGTAGCCTGCAGTAACAAAAACTGGGAACAATATCTAGGGATTTCTCTTAACAAACAGGAACAACTTGAACCCTCCTAGCAGTAATCTGGGGAAACTTAACACCCCTCTTGGATGTCTCTGAGAGGCAGCACTTTCCTTTACATAATAAAAGAACATGGTTATTAAAAAGGAAGAGGGAACCTCGTGTTAATTTGGGAAAACACTTCAACCATGCTCCAGAAGCATGTGACCCTAAGCAAACACCCAACAAGGAATACACTAGGCTTTGTCCTTTGCCTCAGTTTCCCACCTTTTGGTGTGAAAATATGGATAAATGTCCCTTTAACATGCCACTCCCTTTTCCTTCCACTGCACCCTGCTCATGGTTGGTTGATCTGAGTCAGCGAAGACTCAGAGTTCAGAGGTGCATTCATGTGGGTTCACCTCTCAATAGGGGAGATGGGGTGTCAAGCAATGCCGCTGTTGTCTCCGCTGCAACTGGCTCAGAGCCACAGCTGTTTTCTGTGGTGGCCACCTGCTGCTCCTGCAGTGTTGTGTTTTGAGGTTTTATCACTTAATCCAGTCCTGAGCAATTTTAGTGGGTAGTGGGGAACTCCACTGCTAATTCAGGGCCAGCGTTGTCTTTCATCATCCCCAGATCCACGCTTAGTCCCTGAACCTGCTCATCAGTGATATCAGCTCTACTCCTCCTAGAACAGAAACAAGGATATTCAGCTGAGCCCCATCAGCACGCTCTTTGCACACTGGCAATTAGAAGATCAAATAGCATCTAGGATAATTTATATAGAGTCCAACATAAAAACCGCATTCCCTCACCTGTCAAAGTTTCATTGAGTTTTGACATTAGCAAGTGAAATTCCAAAGTGGGATTTTCTCCCACAGAAGCTCACGCGATAAATAAATTTGTTAGTCTTTATAGGTGCCACAGGACTCCTTGTTTGTTTTTCAATCCCTGCAGGCTGAGTACAGCTCATCTGCCTTCTACTCATACAGTAAGAATCACATTTCATTACCCCTGCAAGCCAATACTAACGTGATCTGTAACCCAAACACAGCCAAAATTAATCACTTTGGCCAAGCAGCTCCATCTGCTAATGACCAAGACAGAGTAGCCCCGTCTATGCAAATATGGTGTGTTCCTGAAGTATTTTCCCCCAGTTCCCCACTAGATGTCAGAGGAGAGCTCATTTAGATCCAGCTCATATTATTATTAATGAAAGTTCTGGGCTATATATGGCTTTATAGGTCAGAATCAACACTTTAAACTCTACCTGGAAGCCAGCAGCCAAGCAATGCACATCCCAAAGCATCCTTTTCATGTGTGCATAATAAGACTGCCCCGAAATGGCTGCCACGTTCTGCACTGTCTTCAGCACTTAGCAGTTCTGGTTTCCTCTAATAGATTGCAATTGTACATGGACACAGTGGCCGGCACGTTACATTATACACATTCCATTGCTTTGTATCAGAACCACTCACACCCTGAACTCTTCCGGCTGAGGAGTGTGCTGTTGTCATGGTGCAATCAGCAGCTTGCATATGTTCACTTTATGGCACTATAAAGAATTAGAGGGATAGGATCAGATCAAATATGGCTTTAAACAACTGGCTAGAAAAGCTCTACTTAACCAAAATTGGGTACCTCCTACTACTGAAGCCTACAAAATGCACTGTTTATCCACATTGTGTTTTGGAACCAAAAGACACTGAAATGTAAATATAAATGTTCCTTTTCTATGCAAAAGAACATATCTAAGACCTTAATGCTACATTCTGTCTCCAGCCTAAGATCTTGGTACCACATTCTGTTTCCAAACACTCTCAACCTCCCTGATTTCAGAGAGATTTCACAGTAGTTCTGAGAGAAGAATCTGGCCCCTAGGAACCAAATTGCACCGCACAGAGAATTTTAATGGCTAAGCTGGAAATAGAGGGAAGCTGTTATGCTAAATTATATTTTCCATAAACTATAGCAATACCATTTTTTGTATGATGATTATATGCTGGAATGTGAATCTATTTCCATCATGTCTGGATTAGTTCACTCCTGTTATGCACATTAATAAACAGTTTCCACCTACCAGATACAAAATGATAACCCTTTAGAAGCCAGAAGTAGCACTTTTCTCCTTGTGGGAATTACATAACCTCCCCCTGAAGAAAAATCACAGCACAGAGGAAAAGTATACCAAACTCCTTGAATTAGAACTCAAAATGGACACCTCGTACTTCTTTCTAGCAGGAGAGGAATAAGGAATTACAGACCCATGGATGAAGTAGCAGGAAGGGCTACATCCTCCCTGGAGCACAAACACCAGAGAAATATAATGTTGGATAAACATTTTCTGGTTTTTTTTTTTAACTGGAAACTCAGAAAGAAAAAAATGTAGTATTTTTCTAGGGAAAAAAAATTGGGTGGGCAAAAATATTTGGCTTTTGATTTTCTGATGAAAAGCTTCAAACTTCTGTAGAAAATTCAATGAAAAATGTTTTGCTTCTGCTGAAATGCTTCCTGGGGAGAAAAATCCTTTCGCAGTCAGCTCTAGAAATCAAACCATGGTGCTAAGTATCACTGAGGGCAGTCTCAGATCTCTTGAACCAAAACTTGTCCCTTCTATTGCCTTTCCTAGCACTATGCCTCTTGTGTCAGCTGCACTCTCTTTGCAGCAGCTGGTTGCAGAGAGGATGGGAGTGTTGTCCAAATAACAGCAACACACTCTCTCATGAAGGCTCATGCAATAAATAAATTTGTTAGTCTTTACGAGTGCCACAGGACTCCTTGTTTTGCTGAAGTAGACTAACATGATTACCCTTTTGACACATACCCATGACTTTCACTCTGGAATCTTCCTGCTTCTAAAGGGAGATTGCATTACTCACTGTTTGCCTCCTGCTTTTTCCCATGTCATGCTGAAATCCCCATCCTAACTTCAGTATAGGCAACCTCAAGCATTCAAAAATCATGAGAGGCTAAAAAAAAAAAAAAAAGGTTTAAAGGGGCAGCCATGTTAGTCTAGTTCAGTAAAACAAACAAGGAGTCCTGTAGCATTTAAAGATTAACAAAATTATTTATTGCATAAACTTCCATGGGAGAAAATCCTGCTTCATCACACATTTTGGATTCTTTTTATTTGCCTTCTAGTTTCTGAGTTATTAGGTTTCATTCTTTCAAGCTTTTTTCCACAACCATAAAGGCTAGAATCAGGGGAATCGCTGGCGCTGGGCACCCGGGGCATGTGCCCCAAACCCCAGCGCCAGTGCCCCGGATCTGGCAGGGCCACCCCTTTCCCAGTCTCCAGCCCAATCGGGCCGGAGATCCGGGGCCCAGCCGCTGGCGGCCACGGTGGCCCCGTCCCCAGCCAGGGATCTGGGACCCGGCCAGCTGTGGGGGCCCTGTCCCCAGCCAGGGATCCAGGGCCCGGCCAGCCGTGGGGGCCCTGTCCCCAGCCAGGGATCCGGGGCCTGGCCGCCCATTGCCACGGCAGGGAATCTGGAGCCCGGCCGCCAGCAGCAGCAGTGGCCCCATCCCCGGCCAGGGATATGGGACCCAGCCGTCCGCGGCTGCTTCCAGCCCCATCCTCAGCCAAGGATGCGGGGCCCGGCCGCCCACAGCGGCACAGTGGCTTCCGGCCCTGTCCCCGGCCAGGGGGCAGGGCCTGTGGGCCGGGGCAGTGATGCCTCTGGCTAGAATCTTCTATTTTTCAAATGAAAATTGAGGATCACATACAATCACACAAGTTTGGGAGTAGAGGAGTTTTGGAAAATATTAAATGTAATGAAACTTCTGATACTACACTATTAGCTTAGGAGCTGGCAACACTGACAACTAAAGCTTCATGTTTTTCACATGGAAGGGCTGAATCTCACAACATCATTATGGCCTGAGTCCAGAGGCATTCTGTTTCCTCACTATTCTCTTGCTTTGCTTTAGCCTTCTCATTTAGCAACCTGTATATACCACTATTAGCTTGCCAGATGTGCAGGAAGAATCTGTTCTTGCCTCTGAAGTTTTATAATCTTCAAAGAGAAAAATCTGTCAAAGGGCCATAAACATCTGGATAAAGCAAGACCTATAGAAGCAAGTAAATCCTAGCTCAGAGTTCAGCCTTCCAATCAGGGGTGTCGTTGGCGCTTGGCACATGGGGCACATGCCCTGAGTCCTGGCTCCAGTGCCCCAAATGCCTGGGGCACCGCCAGCCTCTCCCGTCTCTGTCCGCGGCAGGTTATCTGGGTCTGGGCCAGCCATGGCGGTGCCTACCTATCCTGGGCCGGGGTGGTCGCAGCAGATACTATCTCACTCAGCCCTGTCCCCAGCCAGGGATCAGGGGCCAGGCTGGCATTGGCAGGAGTCCAGGGCCCTGACTCCGGATCGGGGCCAGGGCACAGGGCAAGGGGCTGGGGGCAGAGCCCAGGCCTGGGCCCTGGGTCTTGCCCCAGGGCAAAGATGCTCCTGCCTCTAATACGGCCTTCTTGAGGGAGGAAGGACTGCAGACATTTACTCACAGCTCCTATGAAAAGTAAATTACAATAGTTATTCAGAGATAATGGACTACATCTTTGGCTTTTTTTTGTTTTTCTGTTTTTCCCCAAACTGACATGAAGTGAAAGAATCTGCCTCTTTGTGCAGCTCTTACAGTGAGAAAAACTCACATACTTAAAGTGGAGAAAAAGAAACAAAAAGTCTTACGGAACTTTTAAAGACTAACAAATTTATTTATCACATCATCTTTCATGGGAGAGGAAGCTCATGTGACAAATAAACTTGTTAGTCTTTTAAGTGCCTCCAGACTCCTTGTTAATTTTGCTGTACTAGACTAACATGGCTACTCCTTTGGAACCTGTTAACTGGGCAATTTCTTGTTCCAAAGGGGTAGCTGTATTAGTCTAGATCAGCCAAACAAACAAGAAGTCCTTTTAAAGCCTAACAAATGTATTTTTCACATGAGCTTATGTGGGTGAAGTCCCACTTTATCAGACACCAGACGTTGGAAAAAACGAGAAATTCACTTTTCTGCCTGAGGGTGTCAGCAGATAGCTGGAATCCTGTGAACAAAAGGGCAGTGAATCAGTCAGGCAAGAGTTTGTGTGCTCTGCAATGTTCTGTGGAAAATAGATCACCATGTGCACAATATGCACCAGTAAACATCGACTGACCTCTTTGAAATATTTGGAGAGCAGAGCAAAAAGAATGCAGGGCTTTCTGAAGAGTAGAAACGTTCAGAAACTTTAACCCACCCTAATCCAGTTTCTTCTTATTTCAGTGGCTTTCCACACAAACTCAAATCCCTATGCACCAAAATGCATTTGCTGATATCATGCACATAAGCTTCAGCAGCTCCGAAAGCAGCTGGTGATTCAGCTGCTGTGTTTAACATTGCAATGGTCTCTGAGGCTCAGTAGCCCACAGTGCAATCCCAGATGATTCTAACCTAGGAACGTCTGGGAAGATGCCAAAATTGCTGACCAAAATTTGCTGACCAAATATTGCCGAGCTTGCTTTGCCCCCAACCAGGAATGGAGCAAGCTATCAGCAAAGTTATGTTTGGGGCAGGTTTATTTATGGTTATTCAGAGCCCAAAGGACCCTGAACTGTGTCCAGAAAAGAGACAAAATGATTACTTTCACAATTTCTGCAGAAAAGCCTTTTGTGTAAGTACTCCAGTTCACAGCACCGACAAGATACAATATTAGTTTTCTGGAATGCCTTACTGGGCTTTCTTTTCACTGTTACACCTTAACTTATTTCTCTAATGCTGCGAACTGACTTCTTTTGATTCAAGTACAATTCATTTAATCTGAAGTTCACTATATTGCCCACTGTGTTGTCTACTTTTCTTAAAGTAACTCAATCATTTCTTTTTCCGTTGTCTATTCCATCTCCCTCTCTAGAATGGCTGTACATGGATGGCATCCATCTACATCTAGAATGAAATTGAGTCTTGGTGCTAAAGTCATACTTCTCATACTGGAAATTAATTGTTCTTTAGACTGCCAGTTTATATTAGTATCAAACATGTTTAGGAGATTTTCTCTCATTTTTCTAGTTCAATGCCTAAATAAAATGTAAATACTGCATCAGTTCTGCCTCAGAGCATGCAGTAACATCTTATATTTTAGATTAAATAACTGTAATAGGCTCCCACCAGGTAAGCTAGGTGTATAGAGATATTTCAAATTTGAACCCCAAATCTCAAAATGAAGTTCAAAGAATATGACCCAAAATGACAATACAGAGAGGTATGAGCAAACCACATTAAATCCAGACCATCCAGTTTCAGACAGCTGTATTGGCAACACTTGTCCCTATGTTTAGCTTCTCACTTATATTCAGTATTTACAGTTTTTTCTCATTACCGTAAATAAATTCAAGTGAAAATTAGATGGAGCCCAATTTTAAGAAATATTCATTCAGGGGCTGATCATGAAGGAGTTTTGGTATTAAATTAAAAAATACTGTGCTGCTGAGCCCATCTCTGAATGTCTCCTCATACAGACACACATTTAAAAGGTAAAACTGCACAAAAAAAGGTAAAACTGCACAAAAGTAAAAATTTATCCACTATGAGTTTTACCTGCCTCACTTGTGCTGCATTGTTATAACATGGCACATTATGATATCAGCCTGGGACTGTGAAATGTCTTTCCTCTGAAGATAAGCAATCACAGGGAAAAATAGAAGAGATCACTGTGTCTTTGCAGGTGGATGTTTTGAAACTAGTGCCGCTAGCCATATGTGCCTTGATCCTCCCTCATTTCTCATCAGTTTTGAGTCTTTGGAAGAGATCTGCCCTGAAATGCCACTATAGAAACACTGAAGTAGAACTGAAGTGGTTACTCTAGGGGGAATTCACACCCCCAAAATTAAAAGTTCTGCACACAGTATTTTAAAATTCTGCAAAACCCTGCATGACTTGTCAAAATAACCTGATACAATCATGCCAGTTTCAATTGTTTTAGGCAATGCATTTCAAAATACCTAGCAGCAAGTGCCTGTAACAATACAGAGAACAAAAAAAGATTAGTTTTTTTTTTAATTAAAGAGATGCTTTCTTGGTTGTACTGATACAGAACTTTGAGTAATAGTTCTTTTAAACTACATATAGAAATATTTCCCGAATGTCTCAGAAGCTGTGCAGAGACTTTGGGTACTCTGAGGTAACGGAGGAGCTGAGGGAGAGTGAACTAAGTGCTGAGTAGGAGGCTGAGAGTGAACCGGGAAGGTTGTTGGGTGTGGATGGAAGAAGTATTGAATATATTTTTGGGGGGGAGAAGGGCTTGTTAGAGAGTTAGGGAGCCTCCTCCATGCAGACCCTGGATGATGCCTAGTCTCCCCCATTCAGCATACTCCTGTCCCCAATGTATCTCTACACCCCTCCTTCCCTCATCCTCATGTATACCTGTACTCCAGTCATCCCTCTCTCCTGCCAGTGTGGCCATGCATCCCCAAGCGCATTCAGCCTCTGGATCAATGCTGTCACCCCCCCCGCCCTAGCTCCTTTGCCCCTGCCCCAGTCTGTCCCCCTCACTAGCCCTTCTGAATCTCAATCTATGTGACCATCTAGCAGCCCCTGTGTGTCTTGCGCTGTCCATTTCTCAGCCCCACCCCATATCCCATGCTGCGTCACCTGGTCCCATGGGCAGGAAACCGAGGAAAGCCGTCTCTGCCGCCTGCCTCTCCACTCTTGGCTGCTCCCTTCCATGAGCCAGCTGCCCTCTCTTCTGATGCCACATCAGCTCTTGTGGGTGAAAGGTGTAATTATAGTGCCTACCCCACAGATTTTCTTATACCATGGGGAAAAAGAATCTGCAGGGGACCTGAATTATATGCATGAGCAGTCGGGCAGAATTCCCACAGGAGTAAGTGGTGTAGGAGGTGGGATTTCTCTGAATGCTGTAACAGTGCAATGAGGCCAGTATATAAGCATTTTCCAGGTACATGTGATTGTCAGGCAATAAGCTAGTGATTTGTTATGAGCTTTTGAGCTTGTTAATACCTTCATTGATCAATACAGGTATTTTGGAGAGGGACAGGAGATCTTATATTCACAGTAGTAAATATGTTCTGGAAATTTCCCCAACAAAATATGGGTGGAGTAAACACTATTGCCATGACAGAGGGAAATTATACAGGAGGCTTGATTAAACACCAACAACTTATATAGAATCTATGGGAGAATTAGCCTCTTCTTCACTAATGGTAAATCTAAAACACAGCAACACCCGAACTGGAACGCGGAGGCAGAAGTGAAAGTAAACTTGTGAAACAAGAAACATAAATAGTATGATATGCAATAAATGTTCCTTAGTGTTGCTTAGCAATACCAATTGTGTGGGCAAAGGAAATAATGATGGCCTCCCTGGAACAATCCATGTTATCATGTATAAAGGGAATAGTCCTATGCAAGGGGCCTTATAGACAAAATTTATTTAGGAGCTGCAACAAAGAACAGAATGGGAAATTATCACAGGGACATCTCAACTTGTCCTCAGACGGGGGGACACTTTGATTAACAGAAATGTTCTTGTTCGTTCTGAAGTGTACCTGTTTATTGAGGAGGGAAGGCTTTCAAAGGCATCCATGGAAGTTAAGTGCCTGCTTCTTGTTGTCTTTCAGTGGGAACTGAAGGACTCAGCATCTGTTGTGCATTTGACAGTATCCCTCAACGTGTTGGCCTACCTCAACATCACTGCATATTGCTTGATCAAGACCTGTAAACAATCTCAGAAAATATAGGCGTGGGCAATAGGCATGGAAAAAGGCCATGAGTTCTTTTTCAAAGTCTTCTCACCACATTGCATGTTTAGTTATGCTCTCCCAATTGGTAGGGGGTGCCAGCCATCAGTACCTATGGTTTCTGGAGGAATCTAATGAAGGAACAGAGCCATCCATATGAAGTAGTATCCCCCAGGGAATCCACCCCAAAGTTAATGCAATTGAAGCCATATGAAATATTCATATTTCCTTGCACAGTGGACCCTCTTCATGGGGTCTCTCATTGTAGTTTCACAGACGAACTCCTGTCAGCATCATTGCAATGGAGGTGTGCTGCCCCGTAGCCTATGGGGGCACCCATAGCTGTGTGTGGATAGTCTTAGTCTATTGCAGATCTATGGCATATGTATTTGGTTAGGTGTTTGCCATCTAGAAACCAAGAACCAGACTGCTCAGCCCATGAGATTTTCTAAGGAGGGGGGAATCCAGCCAAAGAAGCACAGGTTTCAAGAGATGGAATATTACTGAAGTAACCCACAACAACATCTATCAATTAAAATGTCAGAGCAGGCTGATAGATTAGCACAGATCTGTCCTTGGTGATTCATCATCAATTGAACCTTTTGTAGTTTTTCTGAGGACTCCTACTGTAAATGTATTGGAACCCAGATGACTGCAGAACCATTTGAGATTGGATTTCTCACTGGATGGAGAAGATGACAAGCAAATTATTATCTACTGTAAAATGGGTCTAATTCATAGGGGAAATTACACCCTTGACTTAGGCATCCATATCCTACAATCAGGAATGTTCCCTCCCCACCCTTCCTTCCTGATGAAACTAATCTTTCAGGTAATAAGGAAGACTAGAACCTGTAACAGGGCATGAATATCAAAGGATTTAATGGAAAATAAATCTCAGATAATAAGCAGAAGAGCATCCTGGAAAGAATATAGTGGAGGGAGCAATATTTGATCTATGGATCAACATAAACCTCCTATTTCTAATGTTTCATCCCTTAAAGCTTGAATCAACAGATCTTTATTCTAAATCAACAACACAAAGAACCAAGTAACATCACCAGATCCTGAATGTCATTTGTTAGTTCATTTTCTTTATTGAACAGACATTTTCAGAAACATCCATTTGAACATCTGAGTGCAAAACAATTTCCAAATATTCTGGCATTTTGTGCATCTATAATAAAAAACAACAGTTCCCCATCCCCAAACATGCTCCCAGACACGTATTTTGTTTCACATATAATGTAGATTTCACTCTTGAGAACTTTCAGAGATGAGTTCAACAGGATGACCCACAAACTTGATGCTGCTTTCATGTTCGTTAGCTGTGTCAGATTCAAAATCTGTAATGTAGCTAAATTCCCTTGGGTATTTTCATGTTATTTTGTAAAAGAGAAAACCAAATAAAAATGGTAATAATAAAAACAGGGCATGAATAAAATATCAGCCTCTAACCATTTCACAACTTCAAAGAGTTTGAGATCCCCATCAAACTTGGTGTCTATACTTGTCTCAATAATGGTCCCATCCAAAAACCCAAGACTGCAGTGAGGAAAGATTCAGAGTTAGAGACAAAAATTGCCATGCAGGTCCATTTGAAAGCTATACTATTACATTATACTTCCATCCAGCATCCTATAGAATTGAAAAAGGACTAAACCAAACGGTTCTATAGAAATTTAGAAGGGTTCTGTGGAAGACATGCCGAAACTTCTAGGATCAGTTCCTCAGCTGGTGTATGTTGACAACATTGAGAAACATGGATCTTTCATAAGGCGAGGATCTGGCTCCTAGATTTTAATATCTTATAGACTCATAGACTATGTCTACACTGGCAATTTAGGTCAAATTAAGGAGACTGAATTCAAACTAAATTAGTCCCTGTCTAGACCAGACTGTCAGTATGTGAAATTAAGAAATTCCTTAGTTCAACTTAATGAAAGTTGCTTCGACCTAAGTCTTAATTTGACTCTTTATTTCAAATAAAGGATGGTGTAGACCTGGATTAACCCTTAATTCAAAGGTTGAATTAAGGACAGTTAGGTCAAATTAACAAAACGGACTAAGTCGACTTAACTTTAAGTCGACTTAGTCCACTTTGTTAATTCAGCTTAATAAGGTTGAGTTTAGTTTGAATTAAAGTTGAACTTATTCATGCGAATTAACAAATTCAACCTAACTTTTTCTAGTGTTGATATAGCCATAGATCGAAGGTTAGAAGGGACCAGTGCAATCACCTAGCGTGATCTCCTCTACAACACAGGGCACAGAACCTCATCAACCCACTTCTACCTTAAACTATGACTGAGTTATTAAAGTCCTCATATCATGGTTTTTGGAGGAGTCCTATAGAATTGTTTAGCATGGATATTACTCTTTATGAAGCTTCTTCGTTGGATGATTTAAAAACCTATAGAACAGTTATCATTTTCTATTGAATATAGAAGAAAATATCTCAAGGAGAGCTTGGCAAATAGTGGGAAACACTGTGAATATTTTGTGAAATTAAAAATCCTGAGCTGGATGAAGTCAACAGGGTTATGGGCTGGCTTTATAATCTTTTTTTGTCCTTGTTCTCATTTTGCATTCATTGTCCTGAAAACTTCTTCCCTTGAAGTTTAGCTCATATGACTCTTTTAGGGCTCATAGCTGATATTTCTTCCAACTTCAGAGTGGGCCTGCATGCTTTTCTTCTTTGATGACATGTGGGACCACACCACTGGTTCCATATGGCTGAAGGAACATCTAAAAAGGCTTGGATTGCCACTTTGCAACCTGTCCTGAGTCAGGGGCAGCACAAAGTTCGGTCCCAGGCTCCTTGCTGACTTTAGGGCAACAGTCTCAAACACACAGCCCATGGGCCACATGCTGCCCCTAAAGCTATTTCCTGTGGCCCACAATGACACTATCATTACCAATATTTGCAATATTGTTATGTGAAAAGGTTTCAGTGGTGCGGCCCTTGGGCTAATGTACTCATGTAGCCATACTGGTGATTTGAGTTTGAGACCCCTACTTTAGAGTGTAGTGGGGGGAAGTAACCTTGTGCAATTTCCTTCCTGCTCCACATGTGCTTTTCTGTGCTGTCCCTGCTCAGTCCCTACATGTGTTTTGAGACTGGAGAGTAAAGGGCATGGCTCCACAGATATGCTTCCTCGCCATACCATGAGTCACAATCTGGGTAATAAGCAAAGGAAGTCGACAAGCTCTTGCACACCTTTCTTCTCCTGTTTGAGCACATGAGGCAAATGGCTATCTTGTCCCAAATCAGCAACAACAAGCTGCTTACTCTGATTGTAACTATTTTGGTCATAGATCTTCACTTAGTATGCTTTGTTGGCTTTCAATTTTCCAAGGTCATTTGAATGTTTCCTTTGAAATGCCGAGTAGTTCCTTGATCTCATTATTATTCTGGGTCTATGGTTACCTCTGATATTTGTATTTACTTTTCTCTTTTACTATAATAATACAGAAAAGCAGAAATGCTCCTTTGCTAGTAGTCTCCCCTTTACAGAGCTGAATCCAGTTTTGACACAATCCATTTTATTTAGCTGAATTAACACCTTAGTTGCTTGATTTATCATCCGGGCTCTCTCATATATTCGCAAAAGAAGGTTCTTTACACTAAAGCCATACGAGTTCAGATGACACAGTTTGTGGGAGGTAATCAATGTTTGTGTTTTGTGAGGCTTGTAGGGAAAAAACCCAGACAGGCTGGGGTTTGGGAGACTGCAAATTTGGCTTAACTTTCTGTGGAGTCTGAATTTCAGTTTAGAGCAAACTGTGGCATCTGAGTTATGATCTCATGAAGAGCATGGTGTTAAAATGGGTAAGGAGTTCTGGATCTGAATTTAAACCTTATTCACCAATCTTGTTTCCAAGCATGAACAGTCAAGCAATTTTTTCCTTTCTCCCCTATCTCCCACAGGTGATTTATCACAGACATGAAACCATTCCCAGTGGCAACTAAACAGTTCACTCTCCCACTAAGAAACAGATGCTTGCCAGCTCCCATTTGTTAGGTGGCAATGACATCCTGTAGTAACTAAAAATGGCATTCACAAAATTGCAGCTTTTCCTTTCCATCTCCATTTTCTCTTTCAGGAAGAATGATCATGGAGAAGCACCACTGTGTTTTGCCATTATGTGATCTCAGGGATGAAAGCTACTTTGGAGTCATTTGTCATGCTATGGAGGATGTATTACACAAGCAACTACCAACTTGTTTTCCCACTCAGTGGTACCTGTTTTAAGGTTGGGGTTTGAACTCTCTTATACTGATACAAATCAGGTGCAACACTGGCACAGACCTATTGTAAGTGAGAACAGGGTCTGGCTGTTAGACAAGAAGACTATAATTACAAACATGAATATTTTAACAAATCTATTGACACTGATGACTTCAGGGTTGATAGAATTCTGCACAGCATGAGCATTCAGCTCAAAACAGCAACAGAATTCAAATACTTCTGCTCCAAAAGCACAGCCCCACTAAACTTTAGACTTAAGGGAGAATCTTTTTTTTTCTCTGCGCTCTCTGGAGCCTAGGATATAACCTGAACTGTTCTAAATTTACCCAGTATTGAGCAGTGGTGGTAACACACAACATTTCCAGTTCTGTGCACCATTTTTCCTATTACCAAAAACCAAGAACTGGAACACAGTCAAAGGTATAATTAAATATCTCTTTAAGCTTACTGCATCAGAGAGAGTTAATACCAATAGCCCAAATGACTGAAAAAAACTCTTTTAGAATTGTGACAAGTTCCAGAAGAGTGGCTGTGTTAGTCTGTGTACAGCAAAAACAGTGAGAGTCCTGTGGCACCTTAAAGGCTAACAAATTTCTTTGGGCATAAGCTTTCATAGCCTCCAACCCATTTTGTCAGGTGCATATATGATATATGCATGCATGAGATGCATGAAATGAAGAAATTTTTTTAGTCTGAAGGGCTATGTCTACACTGGCAAGCTAGCCTGGATTAAAGAGGCTTTATCTGAACTAATGTAGCCCATGGCCACACTAGGCTTTCCTTAGTTCAAACTAAAGGTTAGTTTGAACCAGTTAGTGCCAGTACTTAGTTCAGACTAAATGTGATATGGACTCTAACTAACGCTTAGCTTGAACTTAATAAATTTAAACGAAGGCAGTTAGTTCGAAATAAAAACATGCTCTAGTTCAAACAGCATTAATTCAAACTAGAACATGTTAATTCGAACTAAGAAGTTCACATTTAATTCAAACGAACCCAAGTCCAAACTAACTTTTGCTGATGTAGACATAACCTAAGGTGCCACAGGACTCTTGTTCTTTTAGAATTAGATATGACATTAGACCACAGTTATATTTTGTTTAAAAGAGGATGGGCTGATCATAGCAGAGGTAGCTAAGCAAAGATATTTGCATGACGAGGCAGGGGTGCAACCAATGTTGAGGTGCAGTTTATTTACTATCAGTATGTGATTGAAGATCTTTTCCCACTGAAGCCTCTTGCTCCACATCCAAATGGGGGTTATTTTCTTAGTTTGAAAACATAGTGCCATCTAGTGCCCTGAGTTCTCACAGGCCAATCTCATTTCTGTCAATGCACCAGGCAATGTGTAATCCCTCAAGGAAAGAGAATACGGACTATAACGGGCTATGGGTCATCTAAAAGAGTGGGAGGGAATATTTGGACACTTGTATCCCTTTCAGGGGCTCCTCCATGTACTTACACTGAGTTACTGCTCCTTGTTAAACTGTACGCAGCCATGATGAGATTCTCAAATGGCACCTGTAGGGAATTTATGGTTTTAATATTAACTGGGTTGTTGGCCACTGGATTTATTGGAAATCAAACCTGTATTGCAAGCCAAGACACTAAGATGTAAACAAATCATTTGCTGGAAAGCATTACATACAGCTAACAAAGAAAGTTAAGTGGAAACAAGTTCCAAAGGGGTAGCTGTATTAGTCTGTTTCAACAATTTATTTATAAATTTGTTAGTCTTTAAAAGTGCCACAGGACTTCTTGTTTATTTAAGTGGAGACAGTTACTGTTAAGTAAGAACAATTTACTGTGAGGACTCTACCAAAAAACCATCAGTAAAAAAGGTCTTTCCCTGGTAAACAGGATGATATAGGCAATGTAGTAGAGAGGGTAAAAGAGCCTTAAACATTTCATTGGTCAAAACTGTATTTGGTACACATATAATGCATAAACAACAAACATGGGTGGGCTAATTAAATGCTGTATATTAAGTATAGTCTAATTATGTAGCCTGCATGTTAAAGATTGTAAAAGCAAGTAGGGATTTAGGCATCAGTCACCTGTTGTATTATGTATGCACCTGTTGCACTACGTATGTTGTATTGAGCATGTTAGAGAAGTATAAAGATTTTGTGGGCCCTGTATGCTTGGCTTACTTATACAGACCCAGGTGGGGTCAGAGCTGTTCCCTGCTATGTTGGATGTAGTTTGATTAATAACACCATCTACCCATTCTGCTTCTGAGTTGGCCTGATCCATCTTTTCTTCCAACAGCACTATTTTATTAGTGCCTTGAGTGCCCAGCAGAGCCCAGGGACCTATTTTTCTAGGTACTTTACAGACACATGGTACAGCAGTCCCTGCTTCAAAGTGCATACAGGTTAAACAGACAAGACAACCAAAAGGTGAGAGGGGCAACAGGCATGATGACGTGATGTGGGTTAGCCAAGGTCATACAGCAATTCAGTAGCAGAACTGGAGACAGAACTCAGATCTTCTGACTTCCAGAATGGTTCACTGTCCACTGGACCACTTTTCTCCATGCCTGGATGCTTTTGATATAATGCTGCACCACATGGTCACTCAGAAGTGGTTTTCACATCCTTCTGTTTGAAGGGCACAGTGTTTAAAGCAACCAAGTTTTGTATTGGGCTCATTCACCACCAATGAAAGTTATTTCTTACGTGCCAGACAAAAGTCTTGGTCCAACAATCCTCAGTCACACTTATTAATGGGGCAACCCAGGTGTACAAGGTTTTTTCAGGATCAAAACCACAGACACCACTGTGTTAGGCTTCTTGTTTGGAGAAGCTTCCGCTTCTCTCTTCTCCACTCCACAGTTGCCCCGTAGCATTAGGTTTCATTTCCTTCTTAGACAGGCTGGGAGGCAAGAGTTCATGTTTGTCCTCTTATAGATGGTAAATTTTATTATTCACAAATGACTCCATTTTTTAGTCTATCTGGTGTTTTCAGTTTTCATCTTATTTGCCTGCATGCTTGTTGTGTTCATTTTGATGGACTAAATGGCACCAGAGAGCCAAAGGTGTTTGTGACATGTTGCATCCCATGTACATCGTTATGGTGTGATCTACTTATCATTCATGTTCATCCTGATAGCATAGCTGTGTCTGGTCTAATGCAAAGTATGTCACGTAAGTTGTTTTGGAATGCTCGTGACATACTGAAAATTACTGTTAGGGTAGCATGTTTCCTGTACCATCATACATATGTACAGATATGAAACTCTGCCAGGTCATGTCTCCAAATGTGTCTCACCTGGCTTGAACAGATGAAGACAAACACAAGCTGTGTTTCCACATGTAGCAGAAACATATACAGGAACAGTGGACTAGATAAGCACCTGTGAGCACTTTGACTCAAGTGGAAGGAAGGACACCCATTGCTGAATATGAATGGACACCTGATCCCAGATCAATCAATGAGACATCAAGACTTCAAAGAGAAACAGCTGAAATCAAATTAATATGCAAATTAAATTGTGTGAAAGCAGAGCTGAATTGTGACTATGGATTCTTTTCACATTATAACAGGTAATTTGACTTCACTCTCCCTCTGTGTGCTGTTTCCTAAAGTTTGAATCCTTACAAATGCTCTGATTTGCTGTTGCAGTATGACCTGATACCATGTCTTACACTCCTCTGCATTTATTTTCATCCAATTCTGTAAGTTCTCCCTCTTCAAAGCATCTGATGAAGCGGGATATTCTCCCACGAAAGCTCATGCGATAAATAAATCTGTTAGTCTTTAAGTGCCACAAGACTCCTTGCTTTTTTTGCTTTACTAGACTAACACGGCTGCCCCTTTGGAACCTGATCCCAGAGGGTTTCAAGGAAACTTGTTAACAGAAAGAAGCTCCCCTGGCTCTGGACTTTCTCCCTGGAATCCATCTTCTGTGCAAAACCAAAGACTGAATACCTACCCACAGGCCAGGACAGGTTGTTAAGCTGGAAAACATACAGCAACCCACCCTGGAGGTAAGATGAAAATAGACTGGAGCAGGGTTCTTCATTTACAATGTGAGTTCTCTTTTATTTGATTATGGTAAACTCAATGGTTTATTGTTTATCTTTGGGATCTACAATATTCTGATTTACAACTACTTAAAATCTTACTTTAACCATTAAGCTTTTGTTTGTTTTATCTAAAGCAGTGCATATCGAAAGACTGTGCAGAAGCTTTACTGAGAGTGACAGAGCTGTTGCATATCAATTTCTTTGATAAATTGACAGATAAGTGTAAATGAGCTTGCAAGGTGCAGTGGGCAGCACTGAACTCTGCAAGACGGTAGTTTGCTGGGTTGCATCTGGGACTGAAGGTGTTTGCTGGAGCTCTATCCCATGAGTGGCTAGCCAGAGGGCTCCTCCATTGGATGAGGACTGGTTACACACAGGAAGCTGGGCCTGAGCAGACCCAGGACTGGAGGCTCACACAGCAAAGCACAGTAAGTCAGGGCTGTGGGGTAGAAGAGTGCAGGAGGAGAACATCACAGTGTTAACACAGAATTATAGAAATGTAGGGCTGGAAAGAATCTCAAGAGGGTATCTAGTCCTACCAACTCCAACACCCAGGGACAGAGCCAAATATATGTCGACTATCTCTGACAAAACTGTTCTTAAGGACAGGAATTCCACAGCTTCCCCAGGTAACCTTTACAGTCCTTAATTATCCTTCTAGTTACAAAGTTTTGCCTTATTATCCAAGCTAAATCTCCATTGCTAAAAGCTAAGTGGATCATTTCTCCATTCCCTCCCCCAAGTCATTAATGAAAGTGATGGCTATCACTGAATCCAGGACAGATCCCTGCAAGATCTCACTGCATACATCCTCCCAGCTTGGTCTTCCAGTGAGTTGTGTACCCTCTTGATAATAATTTCACCATGTTGCCCTAGTTTCCTTGTGAAAATGACCATGTCACTTTCCAGTACTAAAGAGTTAAATATAGTTTGAAGCTTCAAATCCACAGTGTTCAGTTTGCTTAGTCCTTTAGTAAACACACAATTAATATTGTTTTATTCTTTTATTAAACATACAGAAAAAGAGGGAAAACCAGGTAAAGCATGTTGATATGTAAAGTATTAAGCAAGGCTATTTTAAGAGCAATATCCCCTATTCTCTTTGCCTTGTAGCAGCAGAGAGGTTTTGTAAGTAACTCCACTGTCTGACAATCTTTTAGATGATATGAAAGATGGCAATTGTCCATTTGGGGGGAAGTGTCAAAGTGAATTGAGACATCTAGAGACATTGCTGTACTGTTGTTAAAGAGAGAACAAGATACACACAAAACAGGGCAGAAATGAGTGAATGAGAGATTAGTGTTAAATAGAAGTCAGAAAGAGAGCAATTGTAAAGAGCAGAAATAAGATGGGGAAGGAAAATGATACAGAAAAGGGGAAGAGGGAGATGCGATAGCAGGAGGCAAAGTCTCACATCTCAAATACCATTCAGCTGGAGCTGGTGACAATGGCGATATTATGTGGGTCTATTTATTTGGACAGATCTGGTCAAGACATCTACTTAAATCAGGTTCCAAAGGGGCAGCCATGTTATCTAGTTCAATAAAACAAACAAGGAGTCTGGTGGCACTTAAAGACTAACAAATTTATTTATTGCATGAGCTTTCGTGGGAGAAAATCCCACTTTGTCAGATGCTTTGAAAATTCTGTATGTTCCCCATCTTCAAAGCGTCTGACAAAGTGGGATTTTCTCCCATGAAAGCTCATGCAATAAATAAATTTGTTAGTCTTTAAGTGCCACCAGACTCCTTGTTTGTTTTATTTAAATCAAGACAGCAAAGGTTCAGCAGTATCATTGTGAATCTCAGGGTTCCAGGAGGTAGTGGGCGTGGCAGCTATGTACGTTTGATACACCCATCTCTGAGCCATTTTCATTCCTTCCAAAGACTCTTTAAAGGATCCCCAAAAGGTAAGATTGGTAAAATAGTTCACCGCCTCATTATTTTGTCCACTATTAGGCCTAATTTTTTACAGAACAATTTGATTGATTAATTTCTGGTTCCAGTCTCCTTTTGTTTACCAATCTTGAATGTAACAGTCCTTGGGAGGGATCAGTAGATATTTTGTTTGGACTATTTAGGTCTATTTCCCCTTTGTATCCTATTCTATATAATAGTCTGAGCTGAAATAATTTATAGTTGGATAACTGACAGTGCAGGCCTCTGAAAAGAACTTGTGCCTCCTAACTCGTGCAGAAGTTAGCAATCTGTGATCTCTTTCTCATTGGATAAAATACCTCTGATTACTTCAGTATTTGTAGCCATGAAGCGTTTGCACTGACCATATCTGGGAGCACAGTACGCTGGCACTGTTGGATGTGTTCACCCTGTGCAGTTCTATTGCCTTTACCAAACTGCTCTGTTCATCTGTTACAAAATCACTATTTTTTACTAGATAAGGTATGGCCAGCCAAAATAAATAATGGTAATGGCAGCATGCAGCAATTCTATGAAGATGGCAGAACCAAAAGACTCCACCCATGACATTGACTTGGGGCTTGAGAGATACAGATTCAGTGCCTTGCTCTTCCACAAACTTACTGTGTGACCTTGGGGAAGTCACTTAGTCTTTCCATGCCTCTGTTTCTTCTCTGAAAAATGCAGATTATAGAATGTACCTACTGTGATGCTGTCTGTAGTTAGGGGACCATTTATGATAGTATTTCTTAACAATATTTCATAACTACAATAATCCATAGGAGATATGCCATGTTAGGTACCAATAGAAAGGTTATAATTTGCTAGGAATAATTATGCTATTTATGTGTAGATATCACATCTGTATTAGAAGTTAGGAACGTATCTGTTATATCTCTATTCTGACTTGTTTGATTCTGGGAAACATCCCAGACAGGATGTCCACAGCCACTTTCTCCTTAATGGCCCATTAAGGAAGTTCATAGGGATTGTGGGTTGAGGGGGAAGCCTTTTGAGCCACTAGGACTTGCCCATATGACCCAACTCCATTTTGATTTGTAAAACCTCCACATCACATGGGAAAGACCAGAGGTGAAAAAGGAGCTGCACCCAACTCCATTTTTATTTCAGCTGACACTGGCCCCTGGATCTATTCACCTGCAACTGCACAAAAGACTGAGGCTCACCCAGGTGCTAGGTGTCTACCAGAGGAACCGAATAAGCCTGCAAGTGCCAAATTCTTTCAAGGACTTCCTTTAGATAGAGTCTTAATAATTTGTATGTATGTGATTCACTTTGACCATTTAACATTTCTCATATTTTGTTTCTTTTCTTTCTATAAGAAACCTTTAGTTTTAGTCACTAAAGGATTGGCTGACAGCATGGTATTTTGGTAAGATCCAAACCTGTGTTGTTCTGCATTATGTGACTGACCCTCTAGCGTCAGAAAAAAACCTTTTTGAGTAAAGAGCTTGGAGTTTTAAGTAACTTGTCTCTTTATTGAAACTCAGTGGCTATTTGGGAACCAGTGGCTGAAATGCCACTGTTTGTTATCTGTTGATGCGTCTTGATAACTGGTGTAAGGAATCAGAAGCATGGCTTCTGACTATCAGGAAGTCTGGATTCAGTGTCACTCATTAGTGTTCTGATGAGTTTGGCTCTCATTTCTTCAGTTTGCTCTGATTATTTCATGTGGTCATCCCAGGAGGCCTGGGTCACACCTACCTCAGGGGCATTCTAAGAATAAATAGATGTGGATGCTAATAGAAGCTATCTGAGTGTTGAGAAAAGTCTGGAACATTTTTCTCTACATCTAAATTCTTCCCTGTATTTTAGTAATTCACATAAATGTCCTAACCAGAGAATAGAGGTTTCCAGTTCATCTCATAATTAGTTAATGTTTATCCTGTCCTTTGAAGTGATGAATATTATAATGGCCTTCTCATTTAGAAATTTCACAGATGAATTGCTGCTTATTTTACAAAGTTATACAGTAGACAAAGGGCAAAATGTAAGATATTCTTTATTATTTGGATTTAAGCTGGTGTTTGATCGGTGCTATTCAAAAGAGAATTAGTTCAAAAAATAAGAACATGGATTTTTTTTTCATTGCATTCATGGCCATTGATCAACTAAGAGTTTTATTTTACAAGAGGGCAGTTCTCTTTTGAGAAGAATGCCTCTCTAGAAAAAGAAATTTCCTGCAAGCCTGTAAAAATTTTTGTAACACCTAGATCTGTTGATTCAATCAATCTTCAGCAAGATGGACAGCACCTTCTTTTAGAATACAGTGATTACCATGAAGGTGAACAATTACCACGCTGTTGTGATGAAGATACAACAGCAGTTGCTGTTTGAAATGCAGTGATAAATGTTGGTATCTTGAATAGCAAAGGAGTGATAATTACCAATGGCAATCATACAATAAGTGCACACACCTTGAGCAGGTTGCTTAGAAGGACATTGGAATGCCACAAAATGCACAAAGTAAACCCAAATATCAGTGTGGTGCCATCTCATGGGAAAAGACCTACAGTGAAGTCACATGCGTCTTACAGAATGAGTGGACGAAAACCCCGAAGATCCTCTGTTCCTCACAGTAACACCCCATAGGGGTTGAGTAAGAGCAGCCTTACGCCTGCATGAGGAAGAAAGGAATTATTTATCTGGTGGTCATTTTCTAGGGTTGTAAAAATTCTGCTTTTCACAATTTAGCAGGTCACTGAATGCTTAACATTTTACTTAGTTGTAAAATGTACTCTCATTTATGACCTTACACTATAATAGTCACCCTCAAGAGGCCACAGGTTTCCCTCTCTGAATTCTAAGCTTATTGGTACAGTATGATTTCAAACTTTCTTTGGCCAGGGCTTCTAGATGGGGATTTGACTCCCTTATGTCCAGCTGCTGAATTGCCTTCCAAAGCCATCGCCATACACAGAGACAAGTCTGAAAGAACATTTACTGCTGAGTGACTGCTCTTTCTCTCTTATCACGCACAAAGACACGGACTGGCACAGAGCAGCATGGACTGCTACCACAAGACCCCATATTAATTCTGCTGAACTAAGCCCCATGTCAGTCAAGGCTGTGAGACCAGCTCAGTTGTTTATAATGCAGTAGAGCAGAACAACATTGACAGTCTCAGAGGCAGCTCTTCATTTTAAGTGACTCTGCATAAAGGATGAGAGGCTGAGAGATTCCAGACCTGAGAGGTCTTGGACTTCCTTCTTTAGGTGTTGTAGTAAAGACTCAAATTTACCCAGCACATACAAGAAGACTCAGTCCCAATAGTACTGGAGAAGGAAAACACTGAACAGCACCAACAGTTGTCACTGGACACAGCTGAAAATTCAAGATCCTACACTGGGAAGACAGAACAAGGTACTAAGTTTACCTCTCAAACATACCTCATTATGGGGAACCTCTCTCGTTTGGCCATAAAGTTACCTACCTTCAACACTAATTCAATGTCTCCTCAGACATAGGGAATCAGGACATGGAAGGTAGAGAAAGAGTACTTTACACCAGTCGTTTGCAAACTTTTTTCCTCAGGACACAGTTGAAAAAAATCATTTATGCCCATGACCCAACAATTACATCTTTGAGCAACGCATTCCAGTCTTTCATTGGTGGCAGCAGGATGCTCCATGAACTGGTGCCTGAGGGGCTGAGACACAATACTGGGTCCCAACCTTTAGTCTGAAAACCACGGCTTTACGCTAAAGGAACCAGAGTGATTCATACAGAAGGAAGGACCTATGTGTCACTTACTTTGGGTCTTTGTCACATGCTGCATTTGGGCCTTGGCAAGTTGAGGGGTCCAACACTCAGTGTAGAGGAAATGGATGTTTTTGGGGACTGCCTCCTGCCTTGGGGAAATTGCCACGTGACTCGAGTAGCTATAGTATTTGCACCCCACCAAAGGAAAGAAAAATCATGCTGTTCAAAAAAGTCGTATTATTTATTTCAAACATGCAACAGAAATCAATACTTTTAAAATTTGGTCATGTAAGAGAACTGGCGGGTCAAAATCCTTCTTAAAGTTAGAAGATGAATGGGGGCATTCTTGGTGACTCATCTGGATTTATCATTTGTTTTTATGTATTGTTTATTGAGAAAAAAATTCATGTAGAGAAGAAAAAAGAGAGTGAACAGTCAACACGTGAGGATAGATGCTATATTATTTCTTTAAGTTGTAGCAGCAAGGAGAGGAAAATGTGAAGGGGAAGTTTTCCAGGCAGACACTATGGAGCAAAACGGGGAGTGAAAAAGTGAGGCAGAATAGCTTTTGGAGCGACACTACTTTCAATGAAGTTCCATCTTCAGTGTGAGAAGACAATGACTTTCTCTGATTCATAACCAATCACCTGAAAAATAGCTATCTACTGGTAGAGGGAGCACCTACCTCATTTCACTAGGCAGTCAAATATCTACATGACAGTAAAGACTTTGGTTAGTAGTTTGCTGGAGTTAAAATTTCAACTGCAGTAAAAGATGTTGCATCTTATCATTAATTATTGCCACAGAGTGTATGATTAATATTAGACTCTTGACCCTTATCACTTAGGAAGGACACTAGGGAGGAAAACTTTATGGCTGGCATAAAACCAGCTGTGGCTGGTGGTTATAGCTGAACTTCCTAAATTATTGTGAACTCAATCCCTCATGGTTAATTAACATTTTGCTCAATGATCAAACAGTCAGAAAAGCTTCATAGGCTATGTCCACACACAAAGTTTTATTTCAAAATAAGTCATTTCGAAATGACTTATTTTGAAATAAAAACCTTAATTCGAAATGACTTATTTCGAATTAAAAAAATTAATTTGAAATAAGTCAAGCCCCTCCAATTGAAATAGCATGCCCTGTGTATGCACATGCTATTTCGATTCCCTGAGAGGAGCACCCTGGGAAGAGTGGCAACATGGCCCCTGGCAGGAGAGCCAGGCGGGGAAAAACAGCCCCCAGGGAAGGGATCTCCCTGCCCTGTGTCCCCACTTCTGCTGGAGGCAGCGTGGCAGGAGTCCTGGGGCACCCCAGCAGCAGCAGGGAGCTGGTCCAACTGGCTCCCCAGCACCCCGGGGCTGAGTGGCTGCAGCCGTCGGGAGCTGATCTGGACCTGGCTCCCCAGCACCCTGGGGCTCAGCTGCTGGGAACTGCTGGCCCCCCGACTGCCCTGCCACCTGGGGGGGGGGTCAGGGAAGCTCGGCTCCTGGATCTGCCCCTCCCCATCTCAGGGGTGCTGCAGCCTGCGTGGGGTGGCCGCAGCTGCCGCAGCTCACCACTCTACCAGCTCGGGGGTGCTGCAGCCCCCACGGCGTGGCCAGAGCTGCCGCAGCTCACCCCACGTCCAGCTCTAGGGGGCTGCAGCTCCTGCGGGGTGGCCGGAGGCACCGCAGGGTGAGCGGCGGTGGCTGCAGCCACCCTGCCGGGGCTGCAGCCCCCTAAAGCTGGGCGCAGGGTGTGCTGCAGTGGCTGCAGCCACCCCATGGGGCTGCCTGGTATGCCCCCCTGCACCTCCCCTCAGCACCCTGGCCAGGGTGCTGAGGGCTCCCTGGCCACGGTGCTAAGGGGGGGGCCTTCCTCCCAGGGTGCTATATACCCTGGGAGGAATGTCAATTATTATATCAATATGCTGGGCATATTGATATAACAGAGCCAGAGGGGTTATTTCAAAACCACAGTTTCAAAATAACCAGTCATTTTGATATATAACTAGGTTATATTATATAAAAATGACTTTCCTTACTTTGAAATAAGGAAGCTCCTTATTTCGAGATAAGAAAATGTCATCTGGACCTGGCAAGTTTTATTTCGAAACAACCAGTGTTGTTTCAAAATAAAACTCTTGTGTGGACACACCCATATAGAAAGTGAAACTGGCGATTTTAACTTCTTTACCCTTGGTGTTTTAAACACAAACATATAAAACTCATACAAAAAAACAACCTTTTCTTTTGCTAGTTCAATTTCAGGGTTTTCTAATGTTATCAGCAAGAAACTGAGCTACTTAGGAAAGCCATGTAGAAACTAGAGAAAATAAAAGGACAGCAAGAACAGTACAAGGGTTAGAAGATAAATTATATGAGGACAAACTGAGGGAGCTGAATTTATATAGTCTATTACAGAAAGGATGCAGAAGGGCCATGATCACAGTTTATAAATATCTTCAAGGTAACCATAAAAATAAAGGAAAAGAATTTAGTGTCAGAAGACTGTCTGACAAGAGCTATGGTTTCAAACTAGGGAGGGAAAAGTTTAGGGTAGTGTGACAGGCTGCTCCCAAAATCTGGTCCGGTGTGCCATTGTGATCCCCAATCTCCATTCCTGAACCCCAACTTAGCATACTTTGCCAGGTGACTATTCACTCTTGAGTCAGGTTACATTAGCCTCCTGCATATAATTGGCCCCAGGCAGTGGGTATGCACCCTCCAGTCACCTATGGGATGGTCCTCAAGAGACCCCCCTCACCATTCGCCAGACACTATGCTGGGAACTACAGTCCTTCCAGGGATTGGGACCCTTCCTCAATCATTATAGATAGAGCCCTGCATGGATAAAAATAAGTGTATCTGTATCCGACCTGTGTCTGCAAGAAATGGTCTGCGGATATCCATGTTGTATCTATGGATGTGGATATAATGCGGATATCCGCATATTTGCAGGGCTCTAGCTCTGTGCAGATAAAAATATGTGGATCCGTATCTGATCTGCATCCACAAGAAACGGTCCATGGATATCCGTGTTGTATCTGCGGATGCAGATATAGGGCGGATATCCGTGGATTTGCAGGGCTCTAATTATAGACTCTCATACCTTTGTTGGTCCACTTGATATAGCAGGATTAGCCCAGCCTCTGATTCAGACACTCTAAAGTCCACACAGCCTTAGGTAAAACAAACAGTTGTTTATTGATTAGAATATGATTTTACATGAGTATATAGCAAATAAATGCACAATCATTTAATAAAAGAGTCAGGAGTTACCACATATAAATAAAAGGCATAAAACACATGTTATTCTACTAACACTATTCCAAGGTTACTCTTATTCTATTCCCCTCATTCTTACTCACAATACTGACTGATGGACTTCAGCCAGCTCAGTCCCTCCAAGCCATGTGGATAGGCTCAGTATCTTGCAGTTGCTTCCAAGATGGTGTTTCCCGGGCAAAAGCCAGCAGCTTCTCTCTCCTTCAAAGTGTCTGTATTACTTTTCATTTCCCCTCAGCCACCCACTCTCTGTGCTGCAGTGATTTTCTTCATCTTATCTGACCTGGTAGCTAAATTTGCATTGATTTTGTCATGCAACCCTTCAGTTTCAGAAGAAGTAGCCCTGATGGTCTGAGCTATTTGATATGCTTTTCAGGTGTACACATACATGATACTGCAAGAAACATGAACATGACACCATAACAATAGGGCAGAGCATTCAAAAGGGAACTTTTTATGGCATAACTGGAATCAAGCCATACAATTACAATGTAAAAATGAATAGAAAAATTACACAGATCGTAGCCCATTGTACATCATATGATAGGTAGACATTAGGAAATAGTTTTTAACAATAAGAATATCCAAAGGAGGTGGGAAAATACCTTGTTTACAAAGAATCAAGAACAGGTAAGGTAAGCAGTTAGCATGAATAACCTACTGAATTGCCTAAAGATCCATGGTGTTTCTTTATGTAAAGCTGTTTGTTCTAATGTTCTCGGCCAAAACTTTTCCCTTTTCTCACTGTTGTTGGTTTTTGCCTTTCCAAATCAGAGATGAGTCATCTCTATTCTCTGATAAGTGCAATTATCCTTTTCCACTCCAATAAATGTTAGTCTGTGCATTTTATTGCCACCCAAGTGTGAGCCTATGGTACTGAATGAAACCCTTCTCCTAAACAAACAACATCCCAGACACACACAGTAGGATTGCTGCAAGAGCCCCACAGTGCTAATATAGCTAATATATATATAATTTCTAAAGGAGAAGGATGGTTTTACTTCAGGTCTTTGATTTAAGACTCAACAGATAATAGTCACATTCCAGCCCTGCCACCATTTCTTGCATGACCTTGGGCAAATCTCTTAATATCGGTGTTTTTCAATTCTACATCTATAATACTAAGATATTCTCTTTCCCTCACCTTTTGTCTATGTAAAGGCTGCAATCATCTTTTACTTACATGTGTACACTATTCAACACCACAGGGGGCCCTGATCTCAGCTCTGGGCATTACTGTAATAGAAATAAATTACAATATAATAAACAACATTAAGGATCTGGTTTTCAGTAACAGCTTCTAATTTGGCACAAAAAATGCACAGAGGATTTTCCATCTGTTATTAATGGTGGGCACAAATGACAGCATTTCTGTCTAAAAATTTAATCTGTCAGAACAGGCAATCGGCAGAATTATACATGCTCTAAACAATGCCTGTGACTAATCGCAAGTGCAAAATTGCATCTGCCGTATTGGAGTTCAGGTTGTGACCCTGGCTCTACAGGACTCATTATTAATTGTTATTATTATTAATAACAACTAAATCATTAAAGACATTCTGCAAGCTAGAGGCAGTCATGCTGCACAGAGACCAGCACCAAACTGACAAGGCAGCTTGGCAGACAGGTGGTTGTACAATTACTGCATTTCTGCAGATGCAAAACTGAAGCCGATGAATCATACAGAAAAACAACAGGTAGGGGGCAAGTGAATAGAAAAATTGAGATTGTTTTCAGTTAACGTCTGTGTAATCAATTCTGCTTGGGCCCAAGCCCTTTGGTGCTAAAAATCACGAACTCTTTACAGTTTAGCTAAAGGACTAACTCCCTCTGATGTTACTTGTAGCAGACTCGTTAACCTGGTTTGCACACCAGCAGTGGTTCCCAACTATTTTGGCTCAAGGGCTACATTCTTACAACCCTAAAGGGCCACCATTCTTTGCCAGTAGGACCCCAGCACCTAGAGATCTGGGCAGAATGTTTTGGTCTCTGCTGCGGATAGGGAAGAGGTGCACTGATCTCTCCTCCCTCTGGCTCCAGGAAAGCCTTGTCCCTATGTACATAGGTGGAATGTTTTGATGTGCTTCCACCTACAGATAGAGGGATGGGACCTCTGATCTACTAGCACCTCTGCTTAATATGCAGAAGGTCCTGGGTTCAATTCCCAGGGGGTTGGACTCAATGATCTCATGAGGTCCCTGCCAACCCTATGATTCTATTTTATCTCCCATCCCCTTGTCTGCAGCATGGAGCCTGCATTGGTCTTTTAGCCCTCTACCTGGGTCTTTAGGCATTGATTCCCTTCTACAGTCAGTAGAAGGGGATTTGTGGGCCCTTTTTGGCTCCCGAGCCACAGGTTGGGAGCCACTGGGATAGACCATAACAAATACCCACATCGCCTAAAGTGCAGGTTAAATTTGTCTTGGGTTTACAGTTATGTGAGCTGAGATTTTCAACCACTATTTTGAAATCCTGGACATAACTGTTGTGACCATATTTTTCAGGTATTGATCTTTTAACATGACCATGTAGGCATAGTTTATTGAAGGCACAGGGAGGCAAGGTCTTCCCTGATTGGCTAGGGTGGCCCCACTTCTTTCCCTGCTGCCTGTCCTCCATGCTGGGCTGTCAAAAGCTTTTACTCTCCCCAGCCAACAGGGCTGCTACCTCTGTGTAGCATATAAGGTCAGCATTCTATGCCCTCAGGCAGTGTGAGGCTGACACCAGCCTTCAAAATGAGTCAATTGTCTTGCTAGACTGTTTTTTCTCTACTCCCCTCCCACCACCCACCATCAAGGGCTCCTAACCTGTTCAGTAATCATTTAAGACACTTTTTGTTTCCCAGATAAAAGAAATGGTAAGTGTGATACAAAGGAAGAAGCAGCATGGCTTGGTGTTCCTCTATCACAGACTTGCATTGAGACATTGCACAACCCGTCATCTAAGGCTTGATCTCAAGGGGAGTTTTCTATTGGTTTTAAAAGGCAATCTGCCTGTACCTCTTTTTCTTCATTGAAAACCAGAAATATTTGCCTGTCTCAGAGGAGTATTGTATAGCTTACTTCTTTGTTTTTGCTTAGGTGCCATGAGGTTATCAGATGGAAAGTGCTTTAGACGTGCTAAGTGTTTCCATGATTAACCTTTCATTCATATGCCCTCCTTCTGGACCATAGGAGACTAGGATTTTATGGGACTCCTCCTTCCACTTATGCTGGACAAAATTGCCAGAACAGGACTTTGTGTGGGGGGGAAGAGGAGTCATTCAGGATACCACAGCATTGTGCTCTGTGCAGAGGATAGGCTGTTCACAGGGTCAGGGGCAGCAGAGCAATGACAGGCTAGGCGAAATGGATCCCCCTCCACCTGGCCCAAAGCCCTTGGGAATGTTTCCGTGAGGTAAGTAGGCTGGTGGCAGCTAGAGGTAAGAGTCGGGAGGTTGCCTGGGGTTGGTGGGAGAGGCAGTGTTTTGGGAAATGTTCAGTCCTGCAGAGGTGCCTGGGGCCTGCCAGTAGCAGTACTTGGGTCAGAACAAGCACGTGAGATGGCGAATGGTAGAGGAGGCTGGTGTAGCATCACAGCAGCAAAAAAAAAACAACAGAGCAGCACCAGGAGAGGATGGATTCTTTGTGAACATTTGGCTCAGGACAGAGGTCACCCAGTCACCCACCTGGTCTTTTTGCTGGGATATGGAGCTTCTCCACCAGTTCGCTTCTTCTGATGTGACTGTCTGCACCCCTCCTTCCTTCTGCCCAAACTTCCTGTGTCTCTCTCAAGTTTCCTGATGGGAGGTCTGTTTAATGTACCCCCCCCCGCCACACCACCACTTGGGTCTGTTGCTGTCCCAGTCAGCCAGGGAGTGACGAACAGGCTGAGTGAGTGAGTCTTTCTGCAGCAGGCCCAGTCCCACACTGACCCATTTCCTGCCTTTGGAGGGGTAGGCAGCTGCCTTTCAGGATGGGAGTGGGGTGGGGAGGGAAGTAGAGGAGGAAGACAGCCATGCTGTAACTCTGGTGAGGGCTGAGGGATAGGGGAAGTGGCCTGGGGGGTGGGACCTTGGGTAGACCTGGGGGAGGGGCCTGGAGGGATGTGGGGCCAGAGAGTTTACCTTCCCTAGGAGAAGCTTCAAAATCCACCCATGCATGACTGTAAATCTCCTGCTTCCAAAGCAGCTGCCATTTTGTTCTCAGAGTTGCTGCAGTCTGTTACAGAGGAGACACACACACTGTACTCTGTCTTAAATTTGGTTGCATCTTGCTTGTTATTTTCCAGAAGAGGTATTGTAACATATAGTTCATTCAGAACCAAGAGTAACAAATGTTTAAACAAAAATATGGAAGAATTTTTAATGGGAGAGATCCAGAGACTCAGATAGAACTGGAATAATCATCATCATCATCATCATCATCTGAGAGTTTTGTTGACCCAATGAATTACTGAATATTTCCTTGATCTGTTTGCAGTTTTATGTAACTGAAATGAGGTATGGTCCATAGTACCAAAGATCTATAGTAGCTAATCATCTGACCCATTATATTATATTCCTCAGCAGCTAACTGACATTTTTTAAAAAAAAGAAAGTCATAATTAAGCCCCTGTGACAAAACAACGGGGACACTGTTTTCAATATTGCATAGAGCCAAATTATTACAACACATTCTGAAAGAAGATGATGGGGTGGGATTGCATTAGTAAGGGCGCTTGCTGTCAGTGTGTCACCAATGCGAAATTTATATAGTGACTCATATTGTTTTATGAAGGTCAATAGTGTGTGCTGAAATCTGCCAAAACTTTGAACACAACAGGAGCTATTTACTAAGTAGCTGGAGTATGAATTTGTCTGTCTCTGTGGGATGTGGTATGTGCCAATGTGGAATTTCCTAACTGATACATCAGTTATCTTCACCTATCAAGCAATTTAGCAAATAAGCTTGTTCCATGAAGGTGAATAGCTCAAAATGTTCTTCCCACTTTAAAAATCATATCTTTGCTATTATTTCACATCGGCATTTGTTATAAAGGGTCTTGGGGCAGGTAGGAGAGGATAGAGACATTGGCCACCTCATTTTACTGTCAGGCTCCTTGGCTATGTCTCTACTGCAGGGATCAGTTAAGTTGATTTAATAAGGTCTACTTAAAGTTGACTTTAAGTAGACCTTATTAAGTTGACTAGTGAGACCACATTGCATTAAGTCATCTTTATAAAGTTGACTTCAGCCAGGGGGCCCATTTAAATTAAACTTAAGACTTAAATGGCCCCACTGCACTAAGTCAACTTTATTAAGTCTACTTTAATGGCCACTTTGTGTTACATCGACTTAATAAAGTCGACTTAACCCTTAAAGTTGACTTGAAGGGCAGGAATTATTAAGTCAATTTAAGGAAACACTTAAGTCGACTTAAAGAACTCAAAATGTGGCCAGGACTTTGCTTAAGTCAACTTAAGCCATAGTGTAGACATACCCCTTAAGAGCACACCATTTTGCTGAAGTGGTTAACCACAAAATCTATTGTTTATACAAAAGAGTCTGAAAAAGAAGAGCTTAGCCTTTTGTACTTTACTAGCATATGATTAAACAACTCAAACGGAATTCTCTTTGCTTAGTCTAGACAGGCCTTGTATCCTTAGTGTCAGTCACCTTTGGTCAAGGCCTAGCCTGATATTATACAGCACAGGACACCATGTTGCTGTAGCTGTGTTGGTCCCAGATATTGGACAGCCAAGGTGAGCCAGTTAATGTCATTTATTGGCCCAACTTCTGTCAATGAAAGAGACAAGCTTTCAAGCCTACACAGAGCTCTCCTTCAAGTCTGGGGTAGTTTTTCTGAGTATCACAGCTAAATACAAGGTGGAACAGATTGTCTAGCATAAATAGTTAACATGTATCACAAGAGACCATTCAGTTAACTCCTTTGCAGTCACAGGGGGAAAAGGGGTTGAGCTAGGGTCCAGCTGGGAGGAATAGTGGGATACATGTTCTTGTAATGAACCAAAAATTTGAGTTCATGATTTTTACTATACAGCAAAATTTTGAATGAAAGCTTCCAGGTGTCATCTTTTGGAGGTGCTGTCCAAGTTTCCTCTGAGGATGAGGACTGAGAGGTCAGATATAGAACAGTGAAAGGGCTTTGTGAAAAGGGTGTGCACCTGGCTGAGAGGCCGTTTGTGTCTTTTTCGTTCTTCTGTGTGAGTCCATTCAAGAATGTGGTGTTTCTCAATTTCACCTTCAGTTGTGATTGGAGCATGTAGAACACTGGCCAAGATGCACCACATGGTGTGATAGCCACGTGTAGGACACAAGGGATCTTGAAAGATATGTTGTGGGGTGTGTTGAGCATCATACAATGAAGACATGTCTATAGGTTTCCATCTCTTGTTATAGCAAGTAGGCCTGTCCTTTGGGGAGAGAGCAGAATGACTGTCCTGGGGCCTGTGATTCCACAGGCCCCACGCCACCCTGCTGCAACTGTAGTAGTGAGGGACCCATGCCAATGCCATCCCCCCATTGACATGCTGTCCCCTGCCTCCACCTTGCTGCCTTTTGTGGCAAGCAGGGGAGGGGTGGGAGAGTGGAGCCCGACCTCTGGATCCTTCAGCTTTTACCCCAGAGGTGGGGTGGCTGGCCCAGAAGTGGAGCAGGGAACTGGAGCCCAGCCTTTGGGCTTGCCCGCCCCACCCCACCCTGCTCCCTCAGCATGGGGCGATGGGGCCTGTCAAGGCTTTTTCCCCACTCTGGCACTCTGAGTGCAGAAGGTGGG
>ML681998.1:40526132-40586694 GCA_007922195.1 Podocnemis expansa | reverse complement strand
ACTCACTGACCAGAGTGTTAACCCCTTCCTCCCCAAGGGTTATTACAGGGCCCCCCCGAGGCTGATTGACCAGGGGATGTGCCCCATCAGGGATGGCCCTGATGGCAGCATCTGTTTCCAATTTGAGCTGGTGTCTGTGAAGAACTTGCTTCCTCAAGTGGGTCCTAACATAAAGCCATTGCAATGTTGTATACCTCACTCAGTTCACTAAATTTCCCATTAACAGTTACATGGGTGAAATGAGACAATTGCCACACTTTCAGATGAACTCACACAAAAAGGATAAAGAACAAAAACGTGGTATCACCTGTCACTACTTTCTGACCCCTCAGTCCTCATCCTCAAAAGAAACCTACATAACACCTCTAAAAGATGTACCTGGAAGCTTAAATTCTTAGCTTTACTAGACACTAAAAATCATGGACTCAATATGCACAGATTTTTAGCTTATTACAACAATAAGAAACACATCACCTCTCCCTCCCCCCCACTTTCCCCAGTGACTGGGAAGGTGTTAACTGATCACTTCATCTTGAATAGTCTCTTGCAATATGTCGTTAACTACTTTGCTAAACAAAAAGGAGTCTGGTGGCACTTTTAAAGACTAACAACTTTATTTATCACACCAGCTTTCGTGGAAAGGAATCCTATTGATGAAGTGGGATTCTCTCCCACAGAAGCTCATGCAGTAAATAAATTTGCTAGTCTTTAAAAGTGCCACCAGATGCCTTGTTTGTTTTGCTGGACTAAACTAACACGGCTACCCTTTGGTACTGTGCTAAACAGTCTGTTCCACCTTTCATTTATCTGTGACACCCCTCAAATTCCTTTCCCAGGCCTGAAGATATTCGTGTAAATTCAAAAGTTTGTCTCGTTCTCCAGTGAAGTTTGGTACAATAAAAACCTTATGTATCTTGTTTCTCTATTATTTCACATTGTAATTTTTACAAGAAGAGAAAATAACTTGCTGAATTATGACAGTAAGATGAACTGATGGGTGGTCTAATTTGTAATTTCTTTGTTATAAATAAGTGATGAAGGCTTCTTTCATTTATTTTTAGTTCATCGGATATCATTAGAGTCGGTCCATTTGAATACACAACTTCACTTCAATTTTCGAAAAGGCTTCCAGGGCATATACAGTCTATTTTAGGTGCAATTCCAAGCTTGTCAAGTCTCCTGCAGTTTAAATTTGCTGGTAGGGTAGATAGATTTCAGCCACTGGGATGTTTTGTCTCACAATGAGCTATTCTAGGTTCATGGTTGCTTTTAGTTTCCATACTTCTGCTGGGCTGATTCATTTCACAGTCTCTGCATTTCCATTTTTACTCCCATGGTACTCATCCTAAGTTTTTGACACTCCTAATCAAAGAACAGCTTCATGACAGCTTGGCTGTGAAAAAATTCCTTGCAGCTAAATTTAACTAAGACATGTTTCTGCAGGGAGGTGGGAGGGGGTGGCTAAGGAGGACAAGCAGGTTCAGCAAGTTCATCTGGGGAAGTCTGGTCTTAGTCTTTTAAGTCATTTAACAAGCAGTTTAGATCTTCTGGCTCAGCAATGCTTCAATAGACAGTCTACCTTTTTTTTTTTTTCTTTCTCCATCACACTGGTTTTATATATATATAAAATTCCCCTCTCACCCCTATGGGTACTTTGTGTCTTCCTCAACCTTGGGTCCTCTACCAGAGGCCTGGGAGTTTGAGGGTTCTGTGCAGTATCTTAGCTGTTCCTAGCACTGCACTCTTCTGGACAGAGAGCTCTGATGTTGTTCCTGGGATCTGTTGCAGCCACTCCCCCAGCTTAGGAGTCACAGCCCTGAGTGCTCCTACCACCACTGGGACCACTTTGGCCTTCATTTTCCACATCCGTTCTAGTTCCTCTTTCAGGCCCTGGTACTTCTCCAGCTTCTCATACTCCTTCTTCCTGATGTTGCTGTCACTTGGCACTGCTACATCTATCACCGCCGCTGTCTTCTGGTCCTTGTCTATTACCACGATGTCTGGTTGATTGGCCAGTCCCTGCCTGTCTGTCTGGATCTGGAAGTCCCACAGAATCTTAGCCCTGTTATTCTCCACGACCTTCTGTGGGATCTCCCATCTGGACTTGGGAGGGTCTAGCCCATACACTGTGCAGATGTTCCTGTACACAATGCCAGCTACTTGGTTGTGCCGTTCAGTGTATGCTGTTCCTTCCTGCATCTTACATCCTGCCACTATGTGTTGGACTATCTCTGAGGCCTCTCTGCACAGTCTGCACCTTGGGTCCTGTCTAGTGTGGTAGACCCCTGTTTCAATGGATCTGGTGCTCAGTGCCTGTTCTTGTGCTGCTATGATCAGTGCCTCAGTGCTGTCTTTTAGTCCAGCCTTTTCCAGCCACTGGTAGGATTTCCCAGTGTCAGCCACCTCAGCTATCTGTCGATAGTGCATCCCATGCAGGGTCTTGTCTTGCCATGGCACTTCTTCTGCTTGATCGTCCTCCCATGTCTGCTGCTGCTGCCTCAGGCATTCTCTCAGCAGCTCATCTTTGGGTGCCATCTTACTGATGTACTCCTGGATGCTCTGGGTTTCATCCAGGACAGTGGCTTTGACACTCACCAAACCCCGCCCGCCTTCTTTCCAGCTGGTGTACGGTCTCTGGGTGTTGGACTTGGGGTGGAAACCTCTGTACATTGTGAGGAGCTTCCAGGTCTTCACACTGGCAGCCTCCATGTCCTCCTTCGGCCAGCTCACTATACCGGCAGGGTATCTGATGACTGGCAGGGCGTACCTGTTGATGGCGTGGATCTTGTTCTTCCCATTGAGCTGGCTCTTCAGGACCTGTCTTATCCTTTGGTGGTACTTGAATGTTGCTGTCTTCCTTGCCTCCTCATCGTGGTTCCCATGCGACTGTGGGATGCCAAGGTACTTGCAGCTGGTCTGTATGTCTGCTATGTGGCCTGCTGGTAGTTCCACCCCATCAGTCTTGACTACCTTCCCTCTCTTTATTACCATCCGGCCACACTTCTCCAATCCAAATGACATCCCAATATCCTCACTGTAGATCCGTGTCAGGTGGATAAGCGAGTCGATGTCTCGTTCATTCTTAGCATACAGCTTGATGTCATCCATGTAGAGGAGGTGGCTAATGGTAGTTCCACTCTTGAATTTGTATCCATACCCAGTCCTTGTGATTATCTGGCTGAGGGGGTTCAAGCCAATGCAGAACAGCAGCAGGGACAGCACATCACCTTGGTATATGCCGCACTTGATGGCCACTTGTGCAAGCTGCCTTGAGTTGACTTCCAGTGTTGTCTTCCACAGTCCCACTGAGTTCTTGAGGAAGGTCCTTAGTGTCCTGTTGACTTTGTATAGCGCCAGACATTCACAGATCCAGTGTGCGGCATTGAGTCGTAGGCTTTCCTGTAGTCAATCCAGGCTGTGCTCAGATTGGTCTGTCTAGAACTTGAGTCTTGGGTGACTGCTCTATCTATGAGCAACTGGTGTTTTGAGCCTCTGGTGTTGTTCCCAATGCCCTTCTGAGCTGTGCTCAGGTACTGGCCCATGTGGTCCTGTAGCTTGGCGGCTATGATGCCTGATAGGACTTTCCATGTTGTGGAGAGGCAGGTTATTGCCCGGTAGTTGGACAGTGCTCTTCCCTTGTGGGGGTCTTTCATGATCAGCACTGTCCTTCTTTGTGTTAGCCAGTCTGGGTGGGAGCCTGCTGCTAGCAGCTGGTTCATCTGTGCTGCTAGGCATTCATGCACTGTTGTTAGTTTCTTTAGCCAGTAGGTGTGGATCATGTCCGGTCCAGGTGCTGTCCAGCTCTTCATGTTCTTGACCTGCTGTTGGATGTCTGCTACTGTGATGGTGACTGGTTCCTGTTCTGGGAGATTGCTGTGGTCTGTTCTCAGGTCCTGCAGCCACTTTGCCTGGTGTTATGAGTCTTCTCTTTCTCCCATATGTTCTTCCAGTACTATTCAGTTTCTGCTGTTGGTGGCTCTGCTGTTATTGTATTGTTGCACTGCAGTTGGGAGTACACCTTGGATGGTTCTTTGGAGAACAGGGCATTTATCTTTTTGGCCTCTGCTTCTCTAGTGTATCTCCTTAGCCTGGTAGCCAGTGCTGTGAGCCTTTGTTTAGCAGTCTCTAGGGCTTCAGATGGAGTCAGGCTCTTGTATCTTTTCAGTAGCCGAGTCTTATCCTTAATCTCTACACCCTTCTGTAGTTCCACCAGCTGACTAACTTCTCTCCGGGTTGCTTTGATCTTATCCTCCAACCTCATTTTCCAGGGGGGGTATATACTGCTGTTCTTCTTGATCATGTAGCCAAGCATCTCCAGGATTACAGAAGCTGTAGCATATACCCGTTCATTGGTTTGAGTTATGGTGGTAGTAGGAATTGTCATTAGGACTCTATTGGCATCTTCTAGTATACTAGCTGATGGTACTTCTCCAACGAGCCTTGGTAATCGGTCTCAAGGGTTGACTGTAGCTAGTTTATCCATGATCTTATGCCTCATATCAACTGCTGGGCTCTGTAATGGAGGGGGTGGCAGTGAAGTTCCAGCTTCAGGTGTTGGCTGCACATCTAGTTGTTCTTCTGGAGTCTGGGATGTAATGTGGAGTTGGTCTATCTCAAGTTGTGAGAGCAGCTGCCTCTTTACTATGTTGAAGTGTTAGGTAACTAGCTGCTTCTCAGTTAGTGTGCATGTAGGTCTTTTGTCCATCCATAGTTCCCTCATACGTTTCATATATCCCCTCTCATTAGGCCTACTGTTGTAGTAGCATTCCATCAATTCCAGGTTCTCTTGTCTCATCCACGTATGGTTTGTTCCAGTAGCCCACTTATCAGCTTGTCCTGGTTCCCCAACATCTGGTGACATCTGAGGTGGCATGACTCTCCTAGTTCGTGTCACTCTCAAATTCAAGGTAGGCAAGTGAGGCATTAGGGGGGATCTTTTTCCCCAAGACCCCTACTGGAGAGGTAGATAGGTAACCACCAGGATTGGAACCCTGGTCTCCTGTATCAAAGGGTGTCACTTTTAACCAGTGCTCTATCCAGTTACTCCTATATATATATTTAAGTGCTTGTAAGACATTTCACTGACCAAAAGACTCTATATTCTGGTAAGATGAAATCATTATGTGGCTAGCTGTCTTGGGCTACATCTTCTGTTTGGTATACACCCTGCCATTGGAAGGCACAAAGATGGCTGTAGATCCCCTTTACTCCCCCATTCAGAGCTACTATAGCCTGTGGCCAGCTACAATGACTCCCTTACCCATGGCCATGCTCTCTTTGCAAGAAGAAGGTGGCACAGGGTCAGTTTTATGCCTGTTGGGGAATTCTTCTATGCTGGATCAACCTTGGCTAGACAGCTAAGCTAGTTTTGAAGTTGTTTTCTACCATTATGATAGCAACAAGAAGAATTACTGAATGGGGTAGGCAACCTGGTGACAGGTAGTGTGGAAAAGTCTTTAAAGGCACAGTCAGCTCCCAGATTACTGCACTAGGCAGCATAGTATAGGGAGGAGGTGAGCAGACTCCAGTGGTAAAAGAGCAGGTTCCGGACTCCTTAGAAAAATTGGACATGTGGTTCTGGGGAACTGAGAATGCTGAGGAAGTTGGCTGATGTGATTGCAGAGCCATTGGCCATTATTGGTAAAATCTTGTTGCAACTGGGGAAGGTCCCAAATGATTAAAAAAAGGCAAATATAGTGCCCATCTTCAAAAAAGGGAAGAATGAGGAACCAGGGAATTACAGAACAGTCAGCCTCACCTCAGTCCCTGGAAAAATCATGGACCATGTCCTCAAGTAATCCATGTTGAGGTCCTTGGAAGAGAGGAAGGTGATCAGGAACAGTCAGCATGGAATTACCAGGGGCAAGTCATGACTGACCAACGCGGTTGCCTTTTATGATGAGATGACTTACTCTGTGGATGTGAGGAAAGCAGCAGATGTGAGCTACCTTGACTTTAGCAAAGCTTTTGATACGATCTCCCAAAAGCAAATTCAAGAATATGAGATGGATGAATGAACTATAAGATAGATAGAAAGCTGGTTAAAGGATTGGGCTCAATGAGTACTGATAAACAGCTTGATGTCTACATTGACAGCTGGTAATAGGCAAAGTGCTCCAGAGGTCAATCCTGGGGCTAGTTTTGTTCAACATTTTATTAATGATCTGGAGGCTGAGGAGGATGGCACCCTTAGCAAATTTGCAGATTACATTAAGATGGGGGGAGTGGTAGATAAGGTGGCGTGTATGGATAGGTTATCGAGTGACCTAGACAAACTGGAGGATTGGGCCAAAAAAATCTGATGAGATTCAACAAGGATAAGTGCAGAGTCCTGTACTTAGGCTGGAGGAATTGCGTGCACTGCTATAGACTGAGGGCCGATGAGCTAGGCAGTAGTTCTTCAGAAAAGGTCCTGGGGGTTCAAGAGGGCAAGAAACTAGATATGAGTCAATAGTGTGCCCTTATCGCCAAGAAGACTGACAGCATATTGGGTTGCAGTAGTAGGAGCATTGCTGGAAGACTGGGAGAAGTGGTTATTCTCCTCTATTCAGTTCTGGTGTGGCCACATTTGGAGTATTGTGTCCGGTTTTGGAGCCCTCAGTACAAAAAGGCTGTGGGAAAATTGAACAGAGTTCAGAGGAGAGCAACAAAAATTTGGGGGCTGGAATACATGATTTATGAGGAGTGGTTAAAGGAATGAGATTTTTTTTAGTCTGCAGAGGAAAAGAGGTGGGGCATGCAGACTTGACAGTAACCTTTAATTACCTGAAAGGTGGTTGAAGAGAGGATGGAGTTAGGTTGTCCTCTGTTGTAACAGATGACAGAACTAGGAGCAATGATCTAAAGTTGCAATGGGGAAGGTCTAGGTTGTATATTAGGAAAAACTATTTCTCTAGGAAAGTGGAGAAGCACTGGAAAGGGCTACCTAGGGAGATGGTGGAATCTCCATCCTTAGAAGGCTTTTAGGTGCAGCTTGACCAAGTCCTGGCTGGGATGGTTTATTTGGAGTTGGTCCTACTTTGAGCACAGTGCTGGACTAGATAATGTTTTGAGGTCCCTTCCAGCTGTAAACTTCTATGATTCAGGATCCAGCAAGCCCATGTAGAAGAGATCTACAGGGCAAAGTATCTCAGTTACTGTTGGGAGCCCAGGGAGCAAGGACTGCACTCCTGGAGAGCTGAGGGAACAGTAAGCATCTTGGACAGAACAGTGACTGGCTCCTGGGGCTGAGCAACTGAGTGTCCTGAGATGAGAGCAAAGAAGGCTCTGGGACCATGGGGAAATGGCCCAGGGAAATAGAGCAGCATTGACACAGATTCCAAAGGGTCTGTGGGTGGCTGCTAATTACATGGTCTCTGGGTTGATGATGGGCCCAAGATGACTAGGAGTTGTCACCAGTGCAGCAATGAGGGCCACACTGTATGACACATGGTTTCTTTTATGTGTTTTAGCTTCAGCTGCTGTGACTGTAGCCTTCAGAGTCTCTCCTACTTTCCCACAGGACACCTAAACCAAATAAGGCAAAGAAAGAAGTGGACCTGTTATAACTTGTTCCAGTATAACCTGCCAGGGTGGGCTCAAATGCATCTACTTGCCCCTCTCCAGTGCCTCACAGTGAAAACCCCTGCAGAAAGCAACTGGAGAGCCAGGATCCAGTTGTTAAAAGGACTCACAGTGAAGACTGCTCAGAGTTCGCATCCCACAATAAACTGCCACTCAGCATAAACATACAATGAATTTTATTAACTAACTAAACAACCTTATTCTAAGAAAACATGATGAATTTAAACAAAACAGCAAGAAACCCAAGAGTCCCAAAGTTCAGGTGGAGTCACCCCCATCGCTATTGTAGTCTTTTAAGTCCTTGAGGCTTAAATGCAGAACGTAAGCAATCCTCATCCTCTCTAGCTGCAGGAATCTTCAGGCAGATGCCATGCAGTCCTTTCTTCCTCCTGTGCAGCCAGCACCATACAGTCAGGTCACTCGCCATCCACCTCTCAGTTCTGCTGCAGACAACTCCCCTGCAAAGCAGTCCAAAGCAGGGAGAAAACATCCTGCAATCCACTCCTGCTCAGCTCCCCTCACTGAGTCCCTTAGCAGATGTACTCTGCAGCTCTCTGTTTGCTCCTCTCCAGGCTGCTCCTCTCAGGCTTCTCCTTGGGCATGTAAATCCAGCTCAACAATAAAACTTGTGGAGCATGCTCAGTGTGCTCCCACACCCTGTTACCAGAACCTTCTGGTTTCTGGGCTGCAAAATCTGCCCAGCAACATAACCCAGCCATAAGGGCTCCCTAAAAAAGATTGCATCTTTTTAGGCACATGGGTTACACCAGGAGATCCTGATGCAAGCTGCATTGAACCTATACAGTACGGATATCCATGGACCATTTCTTGTGGATGCAGATCGGATACCGATCCACATATTTGTATCTGTGCAGGGCTCTACTGATCTGCACCAACACCCTGCTGGCCCAGGACTGATCTGCCCTCTGCTGACTAGCAGCAGGAGGCCCTGGGTGAGATTGACCTCAGCCACTGCTGGCAGGCAGCCCTGGCCTGGATCTGGCCTCTGCTGCTGCTGCCACTGCCAGCCAGCCCTACCCACTTGGGGCTGGGCTGGAGACATGCGGGAGTCATGCCCTGCAAGCTGAGCAGCAGCAACACCCTTGATCTCTGCCAGAGCCAGTTGGATGTTCCTCCACTGTACCTGCAGGGTAGATAGCAATTTTCTTATTGTGCATAACCGTGAGAAAAGTGTCTCTTGTGGTAGAAGGCTGACTCTCTTTCTATAACCTGGCTTGTTCTCAAACTGTTGTGAGATGTCTTGGTTTGCCTACTGCATGAAAGTTAGCTCAGAAGGATTGTTACATGAAAACTTCCCATCGCCAAAGTAAAAGTGCCATTCAGAGTGGACATACTTTCCTCAAGAATTGTTTAACACTTTACAGTTCCTGACAGACACACACAGACCCAGAAGATGCAATCCTGTTTGACATAGTTACCGCCCACTTAGTGTCACGTCTACTTAGTGTGGGCCCAGTATGTGTAGACTCACTAGACTCTCAACATGTCCGAGCCTAGTTAATTACAGTGACTGACATCCCTGAAAACCTCTCCTGAAATATGTGCTGCTTGTACTGATCCTGCCGGACCTCTTATTCTACTTCATAAACAGGAATTTTGATTCTTTCAGTCAGATCAACTTCTCCTCTGCAGTGTTTTCTCTGAGCCCATGGGGGATTCCTTAGTGTTTATTGACTGAAGCTAAGTTCTTCATCTAATGTATGTGTGATGGTCCTCTTCATCCATTGCCCATCCATCTGGTCAATATTTCCTTCATGAGCCAGACCTCAATGCAGAGTCTGACTGAATTTGGCAAGGCACTCCAGGACATTACAGGACTTGACTTCAATTGATCGTCTTCCCATGTAAGCTGCTGTACTTGGCTCAGCAGAGATCCTAGTCCACTCTCCAGTTCTCCTCTATTATTTCTATATTGTAATTTTACTTCTACTTCCAAGCATGCATCTCTGCAACTGCAGAACTGCACACCCATAGCAGTGAAATTCCATTAATTGCTGTGTGCCAATACCTTCCCCACTGCAACCAGCTCTTTAAACTCCCCAGAACAACTCCTTCCATAAAGTTGTAATTTCTATCGAAAATGGGTCATGTAAGGTATCAAATTGAATCAGAGGGAGAACATATGTGTAAAACCTAGCCAGTAAGCTACACAAGAAGCTAGAGAACAGAACGAGCCAACTGAGGAATTTTACAAGGCGGTTTAGAAAGGCACCAGGCAATCCAGATGCATTTAATAAACATTCTCTAAACATAGGCCAATAACCTGCCCCCAGATCAAAATCCTCCCCTCCCTGAAAAAAAAAAAAAGAAATCATACAAAGCATGACACTCAAAGAACAAACAAACCAGAAGAGTCCACACAAGAGTAAAAATAATACAGGCAAAAGTCCAGCAGTAGAGTGTGGGCTATTCAATTTATTGCACTAAAGGCAGCATATACATTTCCCTGCCTCGGGAAATGGCCCTCACATACTGAATCCAGGCTCTTGAGACGAGAGTGGCTGAACTGAGGGAGCTACATAGATGAGACTTTCAGGGACACAGTAGAGTGGTCTGACAGCCTATGTGCTGTTAAGGAGGATGAACGTCTTGGAAGGAGAATGTCAAGCCAGAACAGAAGGAAATGATCCATAATTGGGATTCTCTTTCCATATGATGTCATGGTATACTGTCATACTATGAAGGTATTTCTCTGAGTGAGGAAATCCCTGTTATTGAGAAGAAACAGATCATAGTAACAGGGAATTCAATTATTAGAAATCATAGGATTATTACTGCAAAGTTAGCAGAGACCAGCAGAGTCATCTAATATAATCCCTCGCCAAAATGCAAGATTTTTTCCATCTAACCAATCAAAAACAGGTGACTATCCATCTTGTTTTTTAAAACCTTCAGTGGAGGAGTTTCCACAACTTCCCTAGGCACTATATTCCATTGCCCTACTGTTCTTACAAGTTGAAAGGTTTTCCTGAGAAGCAATCTAAATCTGTTATGCTGTAGCTTGAACCCACTGCCACTTGTGCTGCCTCTATCAAGAGACGACATAGAATCAAAGCAGATTAGGGCTGGACAGGACCTCTGGAGATCCTCTTAAGCCAATCTTCTGCTCAAAGCCATATTAACCCCAGCTAAATCATCCCACCTACAGCTTTGTCAAGTCTGGCCATAAAAACTTCCAAAGATGGTGATTCCACCACCTCCCTAGGTAACCCATTCTAGAGCTTCATCATCCCCCTAATGAAAAAGTTTTTTCTAATATCCAACTTAGGCCTTCCACACTGCAACTTGAGACCAGTGCACATCATTTTGTCATCTGCCACCACTGAGAACTGCCTAGCTCCAATCTCTTTGGAAGCCACCTTCAGGTAGTTGAAGGCCTCTATGAAATCCCCCCCTCACTCTTTTCTTCTGCAGCCTAAATAAACCTAGTCTCCTCAGTCTCTCCTCATAAGTCATGTGCTCCAACCCCCAATCATTTTCATTACCTTCTGAAGGACTCTCAAGTTTTCCACATCCTTCCTGTGACTGGGGATCAAAACTGGACACGGTATTCCAAATCTGGCCTCACCAGTACCAAATGGAAGGGAAGAATCACTTCTCTTGATCTGCTCATAATGGTCCTGTAATGTGCACCCCATCACATTGTTATCAGTGTATTTGCTGGGGAAAGTGAAAAGTAAATTGTGGATCTCACTCATTTTTCTCCACAAAAGTTTTAGGCACTACCTTTCTATTTATGTGTGGGATTGCTCATACACGGTGCCAGTCTGCACTAAGCATGGTGAGGATGGCCTTCTGGAGGCTGGGAAATGAGGAAGGAATGGCTATTTTGTATAATTCTAGTGGTATATGGAAATGTCACTACCACTGTTCCCACAAGAGGTAGTGATTTTAGCTGGTACATCATTCCTGAGGGCAACAAAGGTGGGGAGAGCTCAGCTGTTGCTTTCATCCCAAAGCCGTCTGGGCCCATATGTTACTAGCCTGTGTGCTGTTATGATGCCTGCTGAAGTTATGACTGAATGGGATGGGAAAGCGTCTTACTTCAGGGAAAGAAATAAGGCAGCCCCCCCACCCCCCGAAGCCTTCGTCAGAGGCTTGCGGACTTCCTCCATGAAATTTTCATCAAGGAGGATTTAAAAGACATCCCCGTATACATAAACAAACTGTTCTGCATGGCCTCCTCTGCATACGTCTAAAGGGAACTGAAAAGCAGATAGCAACTCTGCCTTTCTTGGTTTTACTATTCACTATCTCTTCTAGTACAAATAAATTAATGAACATTCAAAAGATGTGTCCTGCTTCTGTAGGGGTAGGTACATCCTTGTGATTAAAAATTAAACATTTACCTGAAGTTCCTTCCCCTGTATCAGGCTCCTCCATGCTTGACTGTTGGGACAGGCTGGGCTGTGGTGGAATCAAAAACAGGTCCTGGCTCACTGCGCCGTTTGTTCCCCTGGTCACATGTCCCCTACATTCTTCTTTCTCCTCTACCACCTCCTCCTCGCTGTTTGCAGCAGGGCTTTGGGATTTGGGCTTCTGGTGCTGTGGGCTGGTGTCTCCACCAAGAATGGCATGCAGCTCTTTGTAAAGGCAGCAAATCTGTGGCTTGTCACTGAATTGTTTGGTGGCCTCTCTGGCCTTCTGTTATGCCTGCCACAGCTCCTGCGCTTTCAGGTGGCACTGCTGCTGGTCCCTGACTTACCCCTTCTCACGCATGTCCTAAGCAATCTGTTCATACATGTTAATTTTGCTATGGCTGGATTGGAGCTGTGCTTGCTGAGTTTCTTCTTTTTTCTGGCCCAGGAGTTCCAACATCCCCTGTTTACTACAGGCAGGCCTGTGAAGTGTGGCCAGCATGGTCAGCTGGACAGTTGCATTCAACCATGGAGAGCTACTAGGTGTGCTGACCAACCTGGGGAATCAGGAAAAGGAATTTTCAAAATTCACAGTGCTTTAAAAGGGAGGGAGGGCTTCTGGTCTCCATGATGCCTAAACAGTGATGACTGCATAACGATGACTGCACTGATCAATGGGGTGCATCATGAGACAGCTACCAGAGGAGAGTTAGTTTCAACATAACTAACATAGTTTTTATACGGGCACTGTGTTGATTTGAGTACATCATCTGTTTGAAGAGTTTGTGGGTATTATGTGGGTGTAATAGGGCATTTACGTTAGCGAGACATCAGTGTGAGTGTACAGATACGTGCCCAATGATGTTGATGTAAGCTTTCTTGTGTCAACCTAACCATATAGAGTAGACCAGGCCTTAGACAGACTCCCAGATCCCTGTGTAGTTTAGGATGACAGAGGAGGACCACAAAAAGTGGCTTAAAGTTACCATACACTCAATCTTCTAGGCTAGGAGTTTTGGAGCGTACCTCCTAGATGTAGAACTGGTTTGGCATTTTTTAATTAAACATCTTTATTAAAATGGAAATATAGTAGTCCATACTAAATTTCCTCAGAGTCAGGGTATCATGTGCGGTCAGAAGGCTTAAATCATTACAGAGCAACTAGCTAAGGCAGTGGTTCCCAACCTTTTCTCTGCCTCAGCAGACCATACCACACTGTCGCTTGCAGCTCCCAGACCCTGCTGCTGTGGGCAGCCACCAGCCAGGGTTGGATCCCACCACCACTGGCGGCCCCTGGACCCTGTTGGGGCCAGGCTCTACCACCACTGGTAGCACACTTAAGGGGTTGCTGCAACGCACTTGGGTGCCGCAGCACAGTGGTTGGGAATCACTGAGCTAAGGCATTTATCTGGGATGTGGAAGACCAATATTCTAGTTTCACTTAAGAATCAGGAGCTTGAACTTGGGTCTTCTATCTGCAAGGTGAAGTTCCAGTCACTGGACTATACACTCAGTTTTATCCTAGTTCCATCAACATTTAGAAATAGAAAAGATGGGCCATTCTAAGTGGAGAGATTGAGAAAGGAAGGAAAGCTAGATTCTATTGCCTGTAGTGAGCAGGGGACTGATCCTAGGATGTAAAACTGATGAGTTCAAATCCGTGCTCTGCTCAGATCCCAGGAGAATGCCTTAAGCAATGGGCTAATGGATAGCCTCTCACATTTTTCATGAATAATTTTGAAAGGCCTCGGTTTCACTCTGATGCAGAATGGAAACAACTTCCAGAACCTCAATTATTTTTTGTTTGCTGAAACTGAATTCTTGTTTTCCAGCAAGCCTGGCAGACCAAGGATCTCACTCCAGGACCATAGGCACACCTGAAAGCTTGAATGACCTGAGCATACCTGGGCATCCCAGCCATCCTCACAGAACAAGTGCCATGAACTGCTGGTGTACTGTTAGGCTATTGTAAGCTCATCTGTATGTAGCTACCTATCATACCTAGAAAGACAGACAAAGATGCACATCCCTTTAGCTAGCTGAGCTACATGGAGAACAGAGGCAGGGGTAAGGTGCGGTAAAGTAGCTGGAATCCTCCTTTCCCTAGGTCTGTAGTGTTAGCCTAAGGTCAGTTCTAAATTATTTTGTTAGAAACAGTTCCTTAGGAACACATCCTAGTGTCATGCTAGGCCTGAAAAGGCCAAGCCGTCTTTGTAAAATACATGACCTAAGTCTAACCTTTGAAGACATATTATATGGAAATGCAATGTATGAGTAGGCTAGGGCTTTGATATGTATTTGTATCCTTAGTGGTTTCTTGAGGATATTTACAGGTATCCTGTTAGAGGTTAGCAAGGTGACTGAAGTGCTTCCCTGTCTGTTACCATTGTTCTATTGGAAGGGGTCAAGAGGGAACATTCACATCTAAAGGAACTTTTGATGTACCAATGTAAACTGTCTGTTAATGGCGCTAATACAGTTAATTATCTGGGGTGCCCAGGAGGTGAAGGTTTTCCTTCAAAGGACAATATGTATTGCTATGCTCCACTTAAGAGAGTACCTGGGAACTGTCATCAAAGCCCACATGAAGAATTGACCTGCAAATGCCCACATTGCTAGCTACAACTTTAAAAGGATGTTGGGAACAGAATTCCTTTGTCTCACATCTGTCCAAGCTTCTCAGGGAAAGTTTGGGCTGCAGGATTGAGATCCCAGCCAACACTGGCCTGGAAACTGCCCTGCTGATTCTCATGGGGGAGAATTAGAACAAACTCTACACTTGGATTATTTGGTGTCTACTCCTATAAACTGGATTACTAACAACTGAAGCTATGAAACAAGGACTTATTGTCATTGGACTCTAAATCATTTGTATGTATGTGATTCACTTGGACCCTATAACATCTCTCATTTTGTTTCTTTTCTTTTTATATTAAACCTTTAGTTGTAATTACTAAAGGATTGACTGGCAGTGTGTTATTTTGGGTAAGATTCAAGCCTATATCATTCTATGTAATGTGGCTGACCCCTTGGGGTCAAAAGAACCTATTTCCTTAACAGACCTAGTGACTGTACTAGGGACCAGTGACAGGAATGCAGTAAGGGGAGCTGGCTATACTATATGGTGATTTCTTGATATCCATTGTGGGGGATCAGAAGCATTGTTTGTGACTGGTTGGAGGAGTTTATCTCCAGGTAACCCACAAGTGCTGGGAGAATCTGCTCTTCTTTTTGCAGCTTGCCCTGATCTTTGCATATTCAGGTGGTTATCCCAGGATGCCCGGGTCACACCTAGTTCCTAGTCTAGCCACATACCCTCCTGTTCCTGGTCATGCTTTTCCAAATGATCATAATTCTCCCTAAACAATGAGCATTACAAACCACAAACATTATGAAAGTTATGGTGCCCTTCTTCAGGGCTGGCACTAGGTTTTCTGGTGCCCTTCTGCAACCTATGAATCGGCGCCATCCTCCCCCCCTCCCCTGGGGAGGGCTGTCTCTAAGAGGGTGCGGGGCCCCGGGCAAATCGCCTTCTGCAGGCCCCCCCCCGGCATTGGAGGATGGGGCCGGCTGGCTCAGGGAGGGGCAGACCCCTGCACTGCCCCCCCATACCGATGACCTGGCGACCAGTCAAAAGGGCGGCTCAGTGCTGTGCTGCCAGTCCGCCTGCCTTCCCCCCCCCCCAACCACACACGCTTCTCTGGGCTCCCTGCCAGAGCAGTGGGGACGCGGCGGGAGGCAGCACTGCCGGGGCGGGGTGGGGCGGGCAGCGACACCAGCTCCACACTGCCTCCCGCTGCTCCAGCAGGGAGCCCAGAGCAGCGCGTATGGCGGGGGGGGCAGGCAGGCGGACTGGCAGTGCTGCACTGGGCCACCCTTTTGGTTGCTTGCCCAGTCCCCAGCATGGGGGGGTAGTGGTGCAGCCGCGTGGGGTCTAGCATGGGGGGGTAGTGGTGCAGCACTGCTGGTCTGCCCCCTCCCTTCCCCTGGCCACGGGTGCTGTTCTCTCCTTTGTGCGGGAGAAGCAGGGAGGGGCTGGGAGGCAGCGTGGCTGGGCGGGGAGGGGCGATATCAGCTCCACACTGCCTCCTCCACTCTGCTCTGACACAGATCTGAGAGCAGCGCACATGGCGGGAGGGACTGGCGGGGGCACGGCAGCGCTGAATCCAGCCACCCTTTTGGCTGGCTTGCCTGATCCCCGTAGGCATGGGACAGCCAGGCCAGGGATACATCCCCCGCAGAGCATTTTGGCACCCCTCAAACATTGGTGCCCCCCTGCAGCACTTACTATGCTTACCATGTTTTGCCGGCCCTGCCCTTCTTTACAAAACCAGTGGGACTGGCCAATATCTCTGCCACAGGCTGAGTGAAGAAACATTTAGACCTTGGTGAGTGTGCTGCTAGGGTTTGGTCCCCCATGAAAGGCTCTTCCTGAAGGCACAGTAGCTCTGTAGAGAAATCAGCCATACTTACCAGAGTGACCTCATGAGGTTCCTTCCACCTCTAATATTCTATGACTCACAAAGTTGTTTCAACATTATGATTCACTGAGTCATTTCAATACCATGACTCACTCCAAGCCCACTACTGCTTAGAAGTTTGTGATCAGCAGATGCCTTGACATAATTTTGGGAAATAATTGAAAAAGAGCCTAAACTGACAGGACCGCCAAATGTAAACCCACGGTCTTTACCTAAGAGAGTCATATGGCTCAGCATGAGTTGATATTAACTGAATTAGAAATACCTAAAAGTGAATGAATAGATAGATCTTGATGATTTGCACAGGTGAATAATCCATCTGTAAACATGTATTCCTACTAATTATTGCTATTTGTTGTTAATTGTTGTTATTAGTCATGCCTAAAATGCTACTGTGGAGATCTGAAGCCAAGAGAGCTAAGTTCTGTACCAACATATAATGCCCTGAAGAACTGTATGTTATGTGCTATGTGTTTGTAAAATATCTTGTACAATGGTGCTCACATTTAAGTTGTAGTCTTTTCAGACTAAGGGACAGATTTCAATAGGTACTTAGCTGCCTAAAGCTGCAGATAGGTGCATAATGGTATTTTCAAAAAACATGTAAAGCAGGGGTACTCAAACTTTTTGCGAGCCAATCCACATTCAGCCTTCCACCATTGACCAGGGTCCACAAACAACTAGGGTGGGGGTGGGGGGTGAGTGGGAGCGGGGGGGGGTGATGTCAGGAGTGGGGGGTGGCAATGCCGGGAGCGGGGGGGGCGTGAGTGGGAGTGGGGGGCGGCAATGCCGGGAGCATGGGGGGGCATGAGTGGGAGCGGGGGGCGGCGATGCCAGCCGCGGGGGGGGCGAGTGGGAGCGGGGGGCGGCGATGCCGGGAGGGGGAGGTGCCACCGGGAGCGGGCCAGCGGCTGCGTGGGGGGGGGGAGCGCAGCGAGCAACAGAAGTTGCTCAGCTGCCCTTAGAGCAGGGGTACTCAAATGGGCAAATAGGCCACTGTCGCGGTCCACCGGAAACCTCTTTGCGGTCCGGATTGTGGACCGCGGGCCGCCATTTGAGTACCCCTGATGTAAAGAGTCTAGTCACCTAACTCCCATCAACTGAGTTGGGTTTGGGTTCTTAACCAGCTTGGGCTTTTTGAGAAAGCCCATTAGGCACTTATCTGCATCTTTAGACACCTAAACACCTCAAGAAGTCTGGCCCTATATCTGAGCGGACAGAACAGACAACAGTGGGAAGGGAAGAAAAATGGAAATGCAGTGACTTCCTCCAGATCAGCAGCAGAACCGAGAATAGCGATAGATCCCAGAGCTTTTGATTCCTGAGCCTGCACCTGCTACACAAAACCAAGCTGATGTTTACCGATAAGCTACTGAAAGGTGACTTACTACAGGCTTGTCTTAAGATGTCTCAACAGTAGGCTGATTCTATCCATCTATCCCTTTAAGTATTAATACCATGCTCATCACTAAAGACTGATTCCATGAACTGCTTATAGGAAGTCTGAATTTGGCATACAACACCTAGCCTCACCAAATTCTTAACCATGGGCACATTCTTACCTACATTAACTGGTCTGGTACTCTGAGATCCACTTGTTTTCTTAGCTAGCCCAATAAAATCCATAGATGTCCTAACAGTAAGACTGGACAGTGCCTCAGTAACATCTATTAATATATTCTAACTGACAAACAAACAAAAAACCCCAAGGTTAACCCTTTTCCAGGTACCAGTAGGACCTGTTTTAATCTGTTTAGGCCATGCGCGCACATGTGCTGCACACATACACATACACTCACTCATGAAAAGGAAGAACACTTAGCCAACCCAACATTTCCAATAGTAATTGTCTCATTTGTAGAGGTCCAACCCTCCTAAATCCCAGTGACAGGTCCAAATTAGGTACAGTGATAGTCAAGAGATGGTATCCTCGGTTGGTGCACTCCAGTTTAAAGACACCTGCTCCACCAGTCTTGCTCCAACATACAGTGTCCTGTTTCAATTCAGTGATATAAGCACTGTTTCCATTGGCTTGAGTGCTGTGAAGTCCTCTCAGCCCCATCACTGTCCTTCAAGTCACTGCTCAGTCTGCTCTGTCTTGTCACTGGTCTGCAGGGGCTTTGCTGGAAAGCCAGCTCTGCCTCACCCTTGGGGTAGATGCATGCCATACTCCATGCAGGAAACCTGTAGAAAAATAGAGCGCTTGACATAATCCTTGCTTCCTGGGGTATGGCTTCTCGTCCGTCAGGCAGAATCTTTTCTCTAATGAATCTTGTGTTTTGATACTAAGCCAAAGTCCACTGCACATGTAGTCCATATAACCCACTCGATCCAGGGACTATCCTGTATAATTCCAAAGTGTCATAATACTACCTTATTATAATTAAAATGTATTATTATTCATTGCAATCAAAACAAACAGATTCTAACCAAAGCAATTCAGTGGGTAGAATTATTGGTAAGCAAGATTAAAATTATATAAATGCAGCTGGCCAGAGGTGATTTTTCCCCTTCTATCAGACCATGGGAGCACAGAGTTCCATCTACCTAAGTCTTTTTGGCCCTGGGGTGTACATAATGTTCCTTGCTATGATTGTGTAATGATTACCTTTTGTAACCCTTCTGCCAGGGCGAGCTGGCAGAACAAGGGCCAGATTCTATATCTAGTGGTTTCCAAATAATGTTACAGCACCAACCAGCTCGAGCCCCAACCCAGTCTTCTGGGAAATCATGCACTATTCCCTGGGCATCCCAAAGGGGTAATGTGTCCCCGCTTGCAAGCACGAGTCTGAGTGTAGTATACAGAACTTTTAATAGTAATAAAAACTGAATGTAAAAGCCCAATAACAAAAATCAGCACTGATCTGGAGAATCAGTGCAAAACAGGTTCCCAACAAATCCCAGGGTACGTAGGGAGTGTCTTCACGCCAGCTGTCCGCCGGCTCCAACCACTGGTCACTTACTCTGTACACTAGCACCATCCCTTGGCTCTGCCCACTGTCTACCAGCTCCACCCACAGGTCACTCACGCCGCCCAGCCCACCGGCTGGCTCCTCCCACTGTCCACTGGCTCCACACACAGGTCACTCATGTTGTCCAGCCCACCGCTGGCCACTCTTACCATCCACTGGCTTCGCCTGCTGTCCAGCGGTTCCACCCACTGGTCACTCACTCCATTTGCTGCTCCTCTTCAGTGATTCAGCTCAGAGAGATTTTCCTCTCTTAGTGATTTCAGCTCAGAGAGAGGGTTTGCCTCTCTCAATGATTTCAGTTCTTAAATCTCAAATAGCTGCAAACAGCTTCTTCCATTAAAATAACAAAGAGAGGCCTTATAAGAAGCCTTGCCAGATATACCATTTGACAGTGGGGCCAAGGGGGTGAGGCAAGTACCTCAAGCATAGCTCCAGACTAAGCTATGCAACCCTCACCTTGTTTTGACTTTTTCAGGCTGAAACAGGCAGTGGCCTCTCTTACAAGTCTCTTTTCTGCTAAGGGTAGCTTTTACCCTTTGTTCCAAACCCGTTTGGGTTAGTTAATCAGAGAGCAGCATGTTACAAAAGACAGTGTTTCATGTTTCTCTTCAGTAGAATTACAGATAGTGCAGATTTGTGATCAGATTGACCCCCAAGTACCATTACCCATATTGCCCTGCACCCATAGTGTATTTGTGCTAACATGTTCTTTGTGCTCACGCAAATAGTAAACCCATGCAGATTAGTTGCCCCCCCAACCCCAGAAGCTGTTAGGCACAGCTTCTAAGCCTGCCTTACACATCTATAAACAACTGGCCGGCGGGGTGGGGGTGGGGAGGTTGAAATCAGGAAATTCATCTTTGTAATCCGGATGTCTACTGCTTTAGTTAAAGAATTAAGTCCTTAAACTGGATGCAGTTATGGGAAATGAACCTCTGTTGTTGAGTCATAGAGGTGCCAAACAATACACACTGAACTGTGAATTACAGTTCCTCTTGTGTAACAGGATAATTAGAAGTGGCAACATCTTCTAACATCTCTTGTGTTAAACCACTAAAATTAAGGGTCCCATGTAATTCTACTGCACTTTGTTATATACTTGACACTAGAGATTCCAACTGAAACCCCATATCAGCCAGCAACTGGCCCCATGAAACAAAGCAGTTACATATTATTATTTTGTATTTGTACTGTTGTAGCTCCTAAAGACCCCTGTCAGGCAATGCACACCAACATACAGTGGTTAAAACAGCTGCTGAATTATCAGAGATTCAAATGTTGTCACAAAAAATTCAAATAGAAATAAAGTTTGTGGTACTGTGTCCCACTGAGTAAATGGAGGTCCACCCACAGGTGGACTTGTCTCACGACTTCCATCAAAAAACCCAACATAATCAGGGGATCTGAAGGTGTAGAGAGGCTAGAGATGTAGTTTTCTTCCATCTAGTCTAGCGTTTCTATGTGTGAGTGTTCGGTTTTAATATTTTTATGTCTTTTTATACATTTTTTCAGCCAGGTCTCTTCTGTTATATCTTAGGTACCTTTTCTAGGCAGCAAGTTGGGGCATGAAACTCACACAAGTAACAGATAGGCTTACCAGACCCACCAAAGGACAAAGGTGCTATAAAAAAATCAGTAAGGCAGTGGTCAGCCGCCTATTGAGAGACACTGACTTTGATGGGAACAATACATTCCTCAGACTTTCTGGCATCCACCCTGCTTACCTGTAAGGACTCTCCTCTCTTCCCTATTTTCCCACCATACGCTAATTGTAGTCAGAAGGTGTTTAACATTACTAACTTTTTTTATCAGTCATTATCACTTCTGTTCTCTCCAGGTGGAACAATGTCTGTACTTGTAAGTAAATAAGTAATGAATTCCAAATGGATTATGTAATTGAGAAAGAAGTGTATTTATCTGACCACTATAACATCACCAATTTGAAGGTGAAGCCAGTCAGCCTTCCTTCGTTGTACTTTGAATAACACCTCTTCAGTATTGTCTATGTGACCTGGTGCTTTTGGGGGAGCCCTTCCAGCATTACCTGAATGTGCTTTTGCCCTCTACTGGACCATGCACACAGGGGATAAGTGGCCTAGTACAGCTAGCAGCTCGGGGAGCTCTTTCACTTGAGTGGCAGAAGCCTGTGTTTTGGGGCTCAGGACCACATTGCCAGACTTGACTTCCAATGTGTGCATGCGAAATATAAATAGTATACTTCTCTTGTCAGCAGCACATGGATTGGTACAAACTGTGCTGGTGAGCTGGACCATTCTACCGGAGTGATCACATGTCTGCCTGGGAACCATCTGAGAGATGAATGCTGCTTTAGGGAGATGTGTGTGAGCTCCTAACGGGGGTGGGATATCTGAGGGTCTGTCTGCTCTGATTGTTTTTGTGACTAGACTGGAGCTAGTGGCAGCTGGACTTTTGTCATTGTTTGATTGTTGGTTTGAAAAGTGTGAATTGGGAGTGCTTTGGGAGTGCTTTGTTCCAGGTGGGCCTTGAGTGGTTGATTGGAAAGTGAGGCGTGGAGGCAGGGCAGCTGCTTTGGGCCAGCAGCCTTATAAGAAGCGGCCAGCCTGTTGCCAACGGAGTGAAAGGCATTCACAGGAGAGGGAAACAGAGGGAGTTTTCCTACAGGAGCACCCACCAAACCGTGTTCCAAAGGGGCAGCCATGTTAGTCTAGTAAAGCAAAAAAAGCAAGGAATCTTGTGGCATATAGGATATGTCGATACGTCTTTTTTATTTCGAAATAACACTGGTTATTTCGAAATAAAAAAGATTAGGTCCACACAACGTTTTCTTATTTTGAAATGACAGGCTCTGTCATTTTGAAATCAGATCCGTCATTTCAAAACAGCTTAAACCCCATTCATTTTGAAATAACCAGTGTTATTTTGAAATGGTTATTTTGAAATAATGCCGTTTGGGCATGTTGTTTCAAAACAACACCATTGTTTCGAAACAACTGTTTTGAAACAACATGTCCAAATGGCATTATTTTGAAATAACCATTTAGAAATAACAGCCGCTTCGATAGCAGGCTTTCCCTTAATTTGAATTAACATTTTCTTAATTCAAATTAACTTATTTCAAAATAAGGACTTTATTTTGAAATAACTCATTTCAAAATAACTTATTTCAAAATAACGATGTATGTGCGGATATAGCCTTAAAGACTAACAGATTTATTTATCGTATGAGCTTTCGTGGGAGAAGCCATGTTTTTCAAGTATTTTTGAGCACTAAGTACATCATCTTCAGAGGCTATTTCAGGGAGGACAGCATGAATAGTGAGACAGCAGCTGTTGTGACCTGTGTGAGGTGTGCCATGTTTGTCTTTCTCCCTGAGGGTAATGCCAACTTCATTTGTATAAAGTGCAAGCTCATCTCCCTACTGGAAGAAAAGGTTAAAGGGCTAGAGGTTCACATATCAACTATGTGGTGTGTCAGAGAAGATGAAGACTTTCTGAACAGGAGTCGGGAGCTGATTCTGCAGACACAGCATGCCAAAGAAACTGAGAGCCCCACAGTGCAGACAGGACTGAAGACTGGAGAAGAAAATTGGCAGCATGTAACCTCTATATCACCAATACCAGTAGAGGTAAGTAACCGCTTTCAGGATCTCTCTGCAGGTACTGCTGCTGAGAATGCCGTGGAAAAGTCATTGGAGGAAAGGGATCAGAAGGAGACGTTGTCGGTTGAAATGCAGGGGATGCATTTTCTCTGGGGTGGGGGCACTGTGACCACCACTCCCAAGAGGAAAAGACTGGATGAATGCAGAGATTCCCTCCTAAGGGAATCCATCTACTTTCTGGACTGGGAAAACCAAGACGTATGCTGCTTGCCTGGAGCTAGAATTTCAGATGTGACAGAGAATTGGCTGATACTCATCAAGCCCTTGGGCCACTATCTTTCCTATGTGGGCACCAACGATACAGCCAAGAATGATCTAGAGCATTATCACTGCAGACTATGTGGCCCTGGGAAGGAATATAAAGGAATTTGAGCTGCAAGTGGTGGTCTTGCCTATCCTTCCTATTGACGAAAAAGGCCCAGGCAGAGACCATGACATTATGGAAACAAATGCATGGTTATGCAGGTGGTGTTGAAGAAAGGGCTTTGTCTTCTTTGACCATCGGATGGCAAGTCAAGTCAAGTCAAGTCAAGTCAAATCATAGGGCTGGAAGGGACCTCATGAGATCATCGAGTCCAACCCCCTGGGAAGGAGGACTGCTTGGAAGGGATGGGGTTCATCTAAGTAAAAGAGGGAAAAACATCCTGGCAGGCAGGCTGGCTAATGTAGCCTTCGGCTATACCTATATTGAGCTTGTACACATATATTATCCTCTATTTATTTTATATATAGGTATATTTCCTTTTCTTATAAGATTTAGGAACTTGGTTCTATAATAAGGAACTTGGTGCTACTTCTTTCCATAAGCTGAAACACATGTATCCTACAGATCTTTGCAAAAGGTATGAATCAGTTTGCAAAGACTGTAAGTTTGCTATGCAATAGGATGAGATCCTGCGAGCTTTGTAAACCAGAGGTTTGCAACTATCTATGCAATGGAAGGCTAACTAGGTGAAAGGTGAGTGTAGGCCGTGCAGAATTTGACAAGTTGGGTTTTTGATCATGTTCTGCAGATAAACAGGTGAAAAATATCTCTGCAAGTCCACTGCAAAACCCGCAAGCCAGTAACAAGAAATTGGAAGAAATTGCTAGAATTTAGATGTCAAAAGACCACTGAACCAATAATCTGAGAGTACCCCTAGGAATTTCTGGAAAACATCCATATTTGGGCCAGGAAGAATGAGATAATGCAATTTATTATTGGAGGAGTACTATGCAAAACATATTTAAAGCCCCGAAATTTGCAGAGGGGTTGCAGCTTCCATATTTCAGCTGAGGAACTCGAACAACGCAAGAAGAAACTGCACAGGCCTTCAGCAACGCTCTACCTGACTTCTTTTAGCTAGGTTTCTTTATTTTATTTTAGCTGATCAGTTTAGCATTGTTAGCTCGGGACTTCAATTTATCTTCACTTTGAGTGTGAGTATAACTTTTGTAATTGTATTTTGAAGAGAGGAAATCTTAGCAGCAATACCGTTTAAAGTTGTCATAGAAATGCATTGATGTATATATTTACCACTTATCCCACATAGTGTTCATTTGTATTCTTATTCATTATTTGCTGTATGCAGTTAGTAATAAAGAATTGTTGTAAAATCTTAATCTGAATACTCCTTTGACTGCTTATTTTTGGGGAGGAAGTCCTATCTAATTAACATACTTGTAGTCAATCTGGACTAAGAACACTTGCCTTCCAAATTGATCTATATTGGCTATTCCAAAATTCCTAAAAGAATAACAGAAATTGGCTACACTAACCTAGTCAGGAGGTCTTTAAACTAGGTTTGCTGGGAGATGGAGTCCTAATCTCTGAGATGAGTGAAGAAGGACACATGGAGAAAACACAAAAAGGAAGAAGGTGCAATAGGGGAGGTCAATGGCAGGGAAAAGTAGGGCTATTGGCCCCGTATCTGAGGTGCCTATATACAAATGCAAGGAGCCTGGAAAACAAGCAGGAAGAATTGGAAGTCCTGGCACAATCAAGGAATTATGATGTAAGTCAAGTATGTCAGTAAAAAGAAGAGCATCAGGGATGGTGTAGGTCCCTTACTGAAGGGGGCAGACAATCCAGTGGTGGATGATTCGCAAAAGACTGAAGTACTCAATTTTTTTTTTGTTTTACTTTAGTCTTCACAGGCAGGGTAAGCTCTTAGGCTACTGTACTGGGTAACACAGAATGGGGAGAAGGAGAGTGGCCTTGATGATGGAAGGTCAGGTTAGTGACTACTTAGTGAAGTTGGACGTGAACAATTCTATGGAGCTGGATGAACAACATCCAAGTGTGCTGAGGGACTTGGCAGATGTGATTGTATAGCCGCTGGTTATTATCTTTCACAAATCATGGAGATCAGGGGAGGTTCTGGATGACTGGAAAAAGGCAAATATAGTACCTATATTCAAGAAAGGGGAAAAAGAGGATACAGGAAACTACAGATGAATCAACTTCACTTCATAGAGCAGGTCTTCAAAGAATCCATTCTGAAACACTTGGAGGAAAACAGCATGACCAGGAACAGTCAGCATGGATTCACCAAGGACAAATCATGCCTGACCAACCTGATTGCCTTCTGGGATGAGATGAAAGGATATGTGGATGTGGGAATAGCCATTGATGTGATATACCTTGACTATAGTAATGCTTTTGACAGTTTCCCACAGCATTCTTGTCAGAAAGTTAAGAAAGTATGGTTTGGATGAATAGACTGTAAAGTGGAGAGAAAGCTGGCTATATCATTGAGCTCAGTGGTTAGGGATCAATGGTTCAGTGTCTAGTTGGCAACCAGTAATAAGTGGGGTCAGTCCTGGGGCCAATTTTATTCAGCATATTTGTTAATGATCTGGATGGTGGGATAGACTGCACACTCAGTAAGTTTGTGGATGATACCAAGCTGGGGGGAATGGTAAATACACTGAAGGGTAGGGATAGGATTCAGGGAGACCTAGATAAATTGGAGCATTGGGCCAAACACAGTTTCATGAGGTTCAATAAGGACAAGTGCAAATTCCTGCACTTGGGACAGAAAAATCCCATGTACTACTACAGGCTAAGGACTGGTCAGCTAAGTAGCAGCACTGTAGAAAAGGACCTTGGGGTTATGGTGGTTGGGGAGCTGGATATGAGTCAACAGTATGCCCTGTTGGCCCAAAGGCCAACAGTATATTGGGCTGCATCAGTAGGTGTGTTGCCAGTAGATTGAGGGATGTGATTATTCCCCTCTATTCAGCACTGGTGAGGCTGCATCTAGAACATTGTTTCTAGTTTTGGGCTCCCTGCTATGGAAAGGATATGGACAAATTAGAAGGAGTCCAGCGGAGGGCAAGAGAAATGGTTGGGAGCTGGGGCATATGACTTACAGGGAGAGACTGAAGGAACTTGGCTTATTTAATATTCAGAAGAGAAGACTGAGGGAGATTTGATAACAACCTTCAACTACTTGAAGGGGTGCTCCAAAGAGGAAGGAGCTAGGCTATTCTTAGTGGTGACAGAGGCCAGAACAAGGAGCAATGGTTTCAAGCGGCAGCTGGGGAGAGGTAGGCTGGATATTAGGAAAAGCTTTCTCACTAGGAAGTTGGTGAAGCACTGGAATGGGTTGCCTAGGGAGGCGGTGGAACCTCCATCATTGGAAACTTTTAAGACCGGGTTGGATTCAACCCTGGCTGGGTTGATTTAGTTGGAGGAGTTCTGCTTTTAGCAGGGGATTGGACTAGCTGACCTCATGAGGCCCCTTCCAGCTCTAATATTCTTTGAGTCTGTCATTCTATGATACTGTCAGCTGCATGGCTTCCCATCTTAGTGGTAATGTAGGCCTCTTAAATGTCTTTGTTAGTACTGAATTCTGACTCAAACCCAAGTATCTATTTGGTTGTTTCCATATGTTAGGACTTCTGGAAAATAAATGGGGTGTTGTGCTTCAATGCTAGGGACTTAGAAGTCTGAAAGTAGCACATGCTCCCAATTTTCATATGGGTCAGAGACAGTCATGGTCAATCAGCTAGGCAGAAATAAAGAAGTTATTCTGAGGCCATTTGGAAGAACTTCAGACAAGTGTCTCTGCATGTAAGATCCATACAAGTGAACTGCAAATAAAGGATTAGCTGATTCATCTTCTGGATAGAACCGAGTGCAACAGCATCAGCAGCATCTTTCCTGCCTGAAGTTCAGCTCAGCTGAAAACTGGGAGAGATGCAGAAGAAAATTTAAAGGAAATAACCAGCTCAGGTGGGGAAAGGGTTGAGTCACCAAGGGAAATGAACTGGCTGGCTGGGCAGGGAAGCCTGAAAGTCGGTGGGTATGAGCTGTTAGCTGTGGCCAAGTGTTGTATTTTGTGATAAGCTGATTACCCTTCTTTTTAAAGATATATACGTATGTTCATTTGAGCAGTTCACAGACCCAAGCAGAAACGGTGTCTTCTAGAAAAATGGTGTATTGCACAATAGAGCTCAGAGACATATTGTCATTGCATCATGATAGGGGAAAACAAATTTTCCTTGCAGCCAACGCCAAAGCTATAATGGGATTATGGGTCATGGGGGTCCCTCCACTATGGGTCAATCCAGCTATCTTGTCTTATTCTTTTCTCACAGCTTGTGAAAGCAACACAGCACAGGAGTTAATGGAATGAGTCATGTTAGGTGGTAGAAGCTGTGTCCCCCTTGCAAGCAAGCCTCAGTGAAAATACATTACATGCTAGCAGATGCAAAGAGAGGAGTTTGTTTTTAGCAAAAATACTGCACTTAACTGAGGTTTAAGTCTCTGAAGAAGCCAGCAAGTGGGACAGTTGCAAATGGATTGTTCCTGCCTGGTCCTTCACAGAGATGCACAGTGTTTGGTGGCATCAGTCCCTGACTTTGTTCAGGGAAAGAGTCAAGTGTTATATTTCACAGCGTAGCATGTGGTGAGTTCCCTCTGTTTTTAATTTCAATCAGCTCCAGTTTCTGAAGCACTAGCCAGAGGGCAGGCTGATGTACTGGGCCATGCATATGCCTGTTTTTCTAAAGAACATCTTTATATATGTACCAAACAGCACCAACTGGAATTCATTCTTATGTGGCCTCTTTGCCATGCCACAGACACAAGAAGGAAACTGGTAAAGAAAAGGTAAAAGAATCATGAAAAGAATATTGCCTTCTACTTCATGCACTCAAGCCACCCTGTAAGGGGCAGACCCTAGTCCCTGTCTCATTGCTGTAGCCAGTTCCAGAAATATAATAATTTCTTATCTCGTTTGAGTCATTCTCTGAACCGACAAGATGACAATCGTAAGGAATTTGCTAATTCAATTTTAATAAATAAGCCAGGAGAAGCCATAAGAGCCCTAGGCAATGAGGATGATTGATGTCAGATGCCAGAACACAGGAGGGAGCTCAGGATAGGAACTGACAAATGCAAATAACGTATGCAGATAAAAACATAGCAAACTGTCATCTGTAAAGCTGAGTTTGGAAATCATGCCTCAGGTACCATGTCAGGCAAGGAAATTCTGTGTGTATCTGTATCTAACAGAAACAGATGCAATAGAACAAGTTGGGGGCTGACTGAATCTCACTAATGCGGGTGTAAATCCACTTGGCCAAATTCTTCAGCTGTAAATACAGAGTAGTTCCACTACTTCAGTGGAGACAGGGCCAATTATAATTGGGGCACCTGAGAACAGAATTTGCCCCAATAACTTCACCAACACTTAGGATTTCTCTCTCTCTAGGCCCAGATTCAGCAAAGCACTTAAGCATGTGCTAACTTTTATTCACATACATCAATTCTCTTGAAATAAATGGGATTTAGTCAGGCATATGCTAACAGGCTTTGCTTGAAGTCAGTTTTTGAGAGCATGGTTAATAAAGTCCCTTGGGAGCCTTTGGAAGGTGCTATACAAAGTAGGGATGTAAAAGTCCAACTCTGTAATGGTAATCAGCTGTTATCAGAGCAGCTGGATAATTCTGGTTCACAGACAGACATGGAGCCCAGTGGGGTTTGAAGGTAGGGGGTGCATGAAGTCCCGTAGGGAGGAGGAGAAGCTGCATCTGGGCTCTGGCTCATGAGAGGCACAGAAGTCTACACAGGTCCCCCTTAAGTACAGCGCAGGAGGAAGCCACAACTGGCTCAACTCAGCTCCCCAACTGCCAGAGCTGCTCAGCTACAGGTGAACAGCAGAGGACCCACAGCTAGGCAGCTCTTGCTTGGCAGTGAGGAGTAGAGCCCAACACAGCAATGAACCTGCCACCATTTAAATGTTTAAACTTTCTATTTTTAGAATATTTCAACAGATTTTTTAAATGAATTTTTACACCCCTAATATAAATGGAAGCTATTATCATTGGTCTAGATTCCATCATACCATTTTGGTCGTATGAGAGAAGCCATGGAAGGAAAAGAAAAGAGGAGGGGTGTCAATGGGTAAAGAAAGCAGATATCCCTGCAGTAGATTCATCAATTACAAGGCCAGAAGGGACCACTGTAATCACCTAGTCTGGCCTTCTATGTAACACAGGTCAGAGAACATTGCTGAATGAATTCCTGTTTGAACCAGAGCAAATTTTTTAGGAAAATATCCAAACTTGATTTAAAACAAAAAACAAACAACAAAAAAACCTCCAGTGATGAAGAATCTGCCACAACCTTTGGTGAATTGTGCCAATGGCTACTTTACCTCACTGCTAAAAATGGATATCCTATTTCTCATCTCAGTTTGATTTCCAGCCACTGAGTCAGCTTCTTTCTCTGCTAGATTGCAGAGCTCCATATAGATGAGTTGAGTAGTCAATGGACAAAAGAGACTAGCCAATTCCTCCCTGTTTGGAGTCACTTGTAAGTGATGCAGTGGTGTTCACTGGGGCCTTCTTGGTGGTTTTCAGCCTATCATTGTGGAAGTTGGCCATACAACGATTCTAAGTAGAGAAGGTCTCAAATTCATAGGAAAGTTTCATGGCTGGCATTCGTCATGTCTAAGAGGAAAAACAACTGAAGGACATTTGGCAGTATTTCAAAGAGACATTATTAAGGGCACAAGAGCAAACTATTCCAATGCATGGGAAGAATAAGAAGTATGGCAAGGGGCCACCCAGGCATAACCGGAATTTTTCAGTAATCTAAAAATAAAGAAAGAATCCCACAAAAAGTGGAAACTAGGATAAATCACAAAGGCTGACCAGAAACAACACAATTATGTAGGGAAAAAATCAGAAAGGCCAAGGCACAAACTGAGATCAAACTAGGTGAAGGTATAAAGTGTAACAAAACACATGTTTTAAATACATTAGAAACAAGAGGAAGTATAGGGTAGTGTAGGACTGTTACTCAATAAAGAGAGAAAACCAATAACTGAAAATGTGGAAATGGCAGAGAAACTAAATGATTGTTTGTTTCAGTCTTCACTGAGAAGGTGGTGTGACTGGAAGCCTGACATAGGCAATAGGGATAGGATCAAAAGCTAAAAATAGGAAAAGAACAAGTTAAAAATTATCTAGACAAGTTAGATGTCATTAAGTCACCAGAGCCTGATGATATGCATCCTAGAATACTCAAGGAGCTGACTCATGAGATACCTGAGCCATTGGCTATTATCTTTGAAAAATCATTGAAGACTGAAGAGATCCCAGAGGACTGGAAAAGAGCAAATATAGTGCCCATCTGTAAAAAGGGGAAAAAAGGACAATCCAGGGAATTACAGACCAGTCAGTTTAATCTCTGTACCAGGAAAAATAATGGAGCAAATAATTAAGGAATCCATTAGCAAACATCTAGAAGAGAATAAGGTGCTAAGTGATAGCATGGATTTGTCAAGAACAAATCATGTCAAACCAACTTGATAGCTTTCTGTGGCAGGGTAACAAGCCTTGAGGATAGAGAGGAAGTGGTAGATTTAGTAAGGCTTTTCATATGGTCTTGCATCACCTTCTCATTAACAAACTAGGGAAATAAAGTCTGAATGGAGTTACCATGATGGGTGAAAAACTGGTTGGATAGCTGCTCCCAGAGAGTAATTATCAATGGTTCACAGTCATGCTGGAAGGGCATAACAAGCAGGGTACTGCAGGGGTCGGTCCTGGGCCCAGTTCTGTTCAATATTTTCATCAATGATTAGATGAGGGCATAGAAAGTACACTTGTAAAGTTTGCCAGTGTCACCAGGCAGGGAGGGGTTGCAAGTGCTTTGGAGGATACAATCACAATTCAAAATGATTTGGACAAACTGGTGAAATGGTCTAAGGTAAATAGAATGAAATTTAATAAAGACAAGTGCAAAGTACTCCACTTAGAAAAGAACAATCCATTGCACAGGTACAAAATGGTCAATGACTGCCTAGGAAGGAGTACTGCAGAAAGGGATTTGGGTGTCATAGTGGACCATAAGATAAATATGAGTCAACAGTGTAACACTGTTGCAGAAAAAGCAAATACCATTCTGGATGTATTAACAGGAGTATTGTAAGTAAGATATGAGAAGTAATTCTTCTGCTCTACGCAGTCCTGATTAGGCCTCAACTGGAGTATTGTGTCCAGTTCTCGGCACCTCATTTCAGGAAAGATGTGGACAAATTGGAGAACGTCCAGAGAAGAGCAAGACAAATGACTGAAGTCTGGAACTCTTGACTTATAAGGGAAGATTGAAAGTGCTGGGTTTGTTTAGTTTGGAAAAGAGGAGACTGCGAGGGAACATGATAACAGTTTTCAAGTATCTAAAAAGTTGTTACGAGAAGGAGGGAGAAAAATTGTTCTCCCTAACTGCTGATGTTAGGAGAAGAAACATTTGGGTTAAATCACAGCAAGGGAGGTTTAGATTGGGTATTAGGAAAAAATTCCTAACTGTCGGGGTGATTAACCACTGAAATAAGTTACCTAGGCAGGTTGTGGAATCTCCATCATTGGAGCTTTCTAAGAGCAGCTTAGATGAGTACCTTTCAGGGGTGGTCTAAGAGGGTAATTGGCCCTGCCATGAGTATAGGGGACTGGACTCAATGACCTCTCATGGTCCTTTCCAATTTCTATGATTCTATGATTAGATAGATAGATAGACAGATGAATAACTAGGACAGTGGACTGAAACCCAATCAGGCAGCAAGACAGAACCTGCATCACCTATTTAAACACCACCTGGTAACTGAGAAAATACAACACTGTGTTGTGACATGTCATCATCATTAATATTAAATACCCAGTATTTACATTGCATTAGCACCTATGGCCTTGAGTCATAGATCAGGGCACCTTTGTGCCAGGCAATGTGCAAACATCCAAGACCCTCCTAATTTTGTGCTTCAACTAATCCTCTGATTTGACCTTGACAAATGGAACTTTAGTCTGCTCATATTTATTAAGGCTGCTGCAAGCATCATTTTCCCTTTCCCAACACATCATTTTCACCATAACACCCCTCTCTTTGCATCCCTCCAGTGCCTCTGCCTTGTCCACTATTTAGAACAAAAACACTTGCATTCACTTTTAATGCCCTTCATAGTCTAGTCTCACTTCTTAGCCTACCCATCATCTCTCAATCACTATCACCCATAAGAATGGCCATACTGAGTCACACAAGTGGTCGACATAGCCCAATATCCTGTTTTTGAACAGTGCCCAATGCCAGCTGCTTCAGTGGGAGTGAACAGATCAGGCAGTCATGGAGTGATCCATCCTCTACCGTACATTCCCGGCTTCTGGCAAATGGAGGCGAGGGACACCCAGAGAATGGGGTTACATCCCTGATAGTCTTAGCTAATAGCCATTCATTGACCTATCCTCCATGAATTTATCAATGCTTTGAACCCAGTTATAATTTTGGCTCTCAATCACAATATACTCTGGCAGCAAGTTCCACAGGTTGACTGTGTGTTATATGAAGAAGTAATTCCTTTTGTTCATTTTAAACCTTTTCAATTCATTGGATAGCTCCTAGTTATCATGTTATGTGAAGGAGTAAATAACACTTCCCTGACTTTCTCCACACCAGTCAAGATTTTGCTGACTTCTATCATATCTCCTTTTGTTTGTCTCTTTTCCAACCTGAAAAATCTCAATCATTTAATTTCTCCTTGTGCCAAAGTGGCGTGACTGACCTCCAAGCAGGACACTGAAGAAGTCCTGTACTTTCCCTGCTGGACAGATCAGAGAACTACCAAGCTTCAGATCTGGAAGCAGAAGGATGGAGTCAAGGGCAGAAGAAGAGTAGTTTGGGATACTCCCCTCAGGGAGCCAGATGTATGTGGCTTGCTGCTGGTGCCTGCACCTGCAGAGGACTCCATCATTCCCAGGGATGAGCCCCTTTGTCCCTGGGAAGATCCATCCTGAGTGGGGGAATTTACTACAGTTCCCTACAGGAGATGCCCGGGAGGAGCTAAAGGAGCTACCTCAGAAGGCAACCTGGTGGCGCTGCCCTCTGCCGAATGGCCCAATGACATGGGGGAACTGCCATTCGCCAAAGAGCCCTGTGACCTAGAGGAGCTGTCTCCCTCCGATGATCCTGGGCAATTACAGGACCTACCACCAATCGACAGAGAAGACCTGGTCAGGCCATCTATCATGATGATCTGGAGAAAGACCCGGGGTATAGGTATCTGAGACGAGGATGGGAGGAAGTGGCCCAGCAACAGTAGACAACCCATCCCGCTGGGTTTAGTATCTCAGGGTCAGCTTTCTGTGGCTGGAGCCCTGCTGACTCAGTGGCAAACCTCTCTGCCACTGGTAGACCCCAAAGCTTGGATGCAGTTGTGTTAGGCAGCGCTGCATCCCTCTCTCTCTCTCTCTCTCCTAACTGCCTAGAGTATTGCTACCCTCCCTTGATTTGTAGCCACCCAGAGTGGTGAGCTGATTGCTTCCCTTGCCTGGGCTGGAACAGTTTAAGGCCTAAAGACTCTGTTTGCCAGCCCTGCTCCATCCGGGGCACTAAAGATGCTCTTTGCCCTCCTCACCCTGCCTGGGCTGGGGGCTAAAGGCTCTGTTTACCAGCTCCATTTGCCTGGGGGCCAGGGGCTAAAGACTGATTGTCCATGCCGTCCTGCCCCACATGGGGCTGGGCACTCTGGTGGCTATTTTTCCTGATAGGATGGGAAAGTCTCTAGTCTCACCAATGAAGTACGGTGGCCACCCTCTGAGCAGGACATTGACAGAGGCCCACTCTGTGCATAAAAGGAAGATGTTTGATACCCCTAATCATTTTTGTTGCCTTTCTCTGTGCCTTTTCCAATGGCAATATATCTTTTGGAGATGAGGCAACCAGAACTAGAGGCAGTATTTAAGGTGTGGGCATTCTATGGATTTATATAGTGCCGTTATGATATTTTCTATCTTATTATGTACCCTTTCCTAATACTTATTAACATTCCATTATCTTTTTGATTTCTGCTGCACACTGAGCAGATGTTTTTAAAGAACTGCCCATAATGATTTCAAGATCTCTTTCTCAAACAGTTACACCTAATATAGACCCTATTATTTTGTAGGTATAGTTAGGATTGTGTTTTCCAATGTGCATTACTTTGCTCTTCTCAATATTAAATTTTGTCAGTCCATTTGTTGCCCAGTCACCTAGTTTTGGGAAATTGCAGTGAAACGCTTCACAGTCTTGTTTGGACATACCCCCTTTTCTAGATCATTTATCAATATGCTGAACAGCACAGATTCCAGTACAGATCTTGGGGGGACACTGCTATTTACCCCTTCCCATTCTGCAAACAGACCATTTTTTCCAAATCCTTTGTTTCCTCTCCTTTAACTGGTTACTGATCCAGGAGAGAACCTTTCTACTTATCCAATGACTGCTTAGTTTGCTTAAAGGCATTTGTGAAGGACCTTTGAAAAGTTTTTCTGAAAGCCCAAGTACATTATATCCACTGGATCACTCTTGCCTCATGTTTTTGGACCCCACTCTAAGAATTTCAATATATTAGCAAGGCATTATTTTCCTTTAGAAAAGCCATATGGACTGTTCCTCAATAACTCGTGTTCATATATGTGTCTGATAAATCTGTTCTTTCTCCACTTTTCACCAATTTGCCTCATGCTGAAGTTAGGTTTACCAGCCTGTAATTGCCAGGATCATCTCTTGAGCCTTTTTTAAAAACAGGTGTCATATTAGCTATCCTCTTGTGATCTGATGGAGAAGGTGATTTAAGTGATAGGTGTAGATAACAGAGATAGTTCTGCAATTTCATATATGAGTTCCTGCAGAACTCTAAGGTAAATCCCATCACATTCTAGTGATTTATTACTCTTTAATTTATAAATTTGTTCCAAAACTTCCTCTAATGAGACTTCAATCTGAGTATGATTATCAGAACCTGGTGCTATGAAAACAGAGCAGTCATCTTACCTATAATTAAGGTGGGTTTTTTTTAAAAACATTTTTACTATGCTAAATGGATCAAATTATGCCAAACATAAGTTGAACTGCCTTCCATTTGAACTCCTCTTTGGCGATTAAGAGAAAGATAGGAGGAAAGAATCACAAATGACAGCCATCATTCATGTTTGTGCAGTACTGAAGGCACTCAATGCTACTTTTTACAGGCACCCAAAAATGCAGGTTGGTATGAACTGGAATTTTTGAAAGCACCTGGGCACTGATGTCTCCTTGATTTCAATGGGAATGAGGTACATTGGTTACAAATCTAGCCCTCAGATGCTAGAGTGATGAAGATTGTATAACACCCTACATAGAATTGAATATGAATTATAAAGTATCAAGCACCGAGTAATGACAGTGTGCTCAGTGAAATGGAAACATGAAATATTGTCACTTGTAATACTATAATTTTGAGTAGGTGAGGGAACTATCCATGCATGGTCCATGCTTTTTTTTACCTTTTTTTTTTTTTTTTTTTGCCTTCTTTAGTATGGGGTACAGCTCACTTGCTTGTGGATTCTCTTTACCTTAAAGTCTTTAAACCATGATTTGAGAACTTTAATAACTCAGTCACAGGTTAGAGGTTTATTACAGGAACGGCTGAGTGAGATTTTGTAGCCTGCTTTGTGCAAAAGGTCAGATTAGATGCTCCTATTGGTTCCTTATAGCAGAGGTTTTCAACCAGTGTACTATGGTACACTGGTGTGCTGTGAGAACCATCCAAGTGTGTTGCAAAATTTTGTACAAAGGTAGTAAAAATCAATGTAAAACAAACATTGTATCATGTTAAATAATATTCTAGCCAACAAAAATTACAGCTCCTAAAACTCTTGAAAATAAATCATCAGATTAAAAGCGAGGTATCAGTCTTTTGATTCTAAAACGTGAACGTTCAAAACACAGGTGGCCAAATGGCAAAATTGAGATGCCGTGTATTTTTTTTCTGATGGCTTTGATTTATTTGATTTGATTTTTTCTGATGGCTTTGATTAATGCATTTGATCCTCCTATAGTTTGTTGTATTCACTATGTTGCAAACGTCTCTAATAAGACCATAACCTTAGTAAAGGTAAGTAAATTAGGCATTTATGAGCAATAAATTCAGCTGAAAAACGGGGATGTGCTGTGGAATTTCTTGGCTCATTGAAGTGTGCCATGTTACTGAAAAGGTTGGGAACCACTGCTTTAAAGCTCTGGCTAGGTCTACGTTGGTGGGGGGGCTTGAAAGTTGGCCTTGTTAAGTCGACTTCAGGGTGTGTCTGCACTGGACACAGTGTAGACATTCCCAGGGCTGCCCTGCCCCCTGCCCTACCCCTGGTCCTGATTGGACTCCTGGGCTGTGTTCACACACAGGCATTATTTCGATACAAGTTGTGTCAAAACAACTTGTATCGAAATAATGCCTTATTTCAAAATAACTTAATTCAAATTAACAGTTTGTTAATTCGAATTAAGGAAAAAAGCTCAAAACGAAATAGCAATTTCAGGCAACAGTTATTTCGAAACAAGTCACTGTTGTTTTGAAACAACATGTTCGGATGACATTGTTTTGAAACAATCATTTCGAAACAACATTGTTTCGTCCCCACATGGGGTTTAAGTTGTTTCGAAACAATGTCGTTGTTTCAAAACAACGGGTGCCGTTGTTTCGAAACAACCGTGCGTCATGTGAACAGGGTATTTCTTATTTCGAAACAACCTCTGTTGTTTCGAAATAAGAGTGCTGTGTGAACACAGCCCTGGAGCTCAATCCAACTCTGAGGGGCTGATCCAGCCCCAGCTGCTGCCAGCAAGCGGCTGGGAGCAGAGCCAGACCCAGATCCCAGCCCCCTGCTGCAGGGTGTGGGGGCCGCGAGGTGGCTCCTGCCACTGGTGGAGAGGGGCTGGGAGCCTGACTGGGTTCCCAGCCCATCTCTGCAGGCCGTGGGAACTGGCCGCTAGCTTCCTCCACCCGCAGAGAGAGGCTGGGAGCCTTTTTGGGTTCCCAGCTGCTTTCTGTGGGTGGCGGGGGCCAGCTCCTGGCTCCTGCCATTTGCTGGTGGCGACTGGGGCTGGATCAGGCCCCCAAAGACTAATTGGGCTCTGGGAGCCCAATAAGGGCCTGGGGTGGGGCAGAGGGCAGGGGCCAGGGCTTCCTGCTCTGTCAAGTTGACTTAAAATCTTAAGTGCTTAAGTCGATTTAATAAATTCTAAATATAGCCCTGGATTTGCTGAAGTCAACTCAAGTCCCTAGTTTAGACATAGTCTATGAGCCCTATATCTGGGTACGCTTCCAAGCTCAGGCCCAGAAAGAGAAAAAAGGCCTTGCTCTTGTCTCTGTTGTAATGAAAAGCAAAAATCTGATTGATTCTGGTGGGAACATAAGTGGGTCTTCAATCTCTGCTCCAGCGAGGTTCCAGGTTAAAGCAGAGGCAAGAAAACCTGGAGATATTAATAGTTCACTTTGGGATGGTGCAGAAGTCAGTCAAATGGGATTCAACTTACCTAAACAGAAGCACAAACAAACTGCATTACTTTCATCACCAGTAATCCCAACAGTGAGGTCAAATAAATCTGGTGTAGTTTTGGTCCTGATTCAATAGCTGGAAATGTGCCAATGGACCCTTGGGTCTTCCTGGAGCCCAGTGAGTGCAAAAGTCTATTCATACTGAGCCTATTGCACCATCCTGGCTTTCATGTGTTCTTACAGTGCTTAGAAAAATGTTTGCAATTTAGCTGAGTGATTCCTTATGTGAAATAATCTCCTACAACTTGGCTTTTCATCAGGCAACTTATGCAGTTTATTATGACGACAAGTAACTGTCCAAATATTTATTTAAAAGACACTTTAAATTATTTGATTTACATTCATGAGTAATTAATTAGATATGCTGCACACTCCATGTATATTTGTCCTTGCCAGTGCAGTTAATCTAAATTTCACTGCAGATCCAAAATGTCTTCCTTATCTACTTTTTCCCCAATAAGCCCCAGTCTCCAAGGAATAACAATTATCCAGTGTGTGACAGTGTATGGATAATTGGGATGTTGCAGTCTTATGGATTCTTATGGCATTTTGTTATCTGGCTGAAACAGGCAACACAATGTATTCCTAATAAGAGGATGTGAATCCAACTTGTCAGCAATGGATAAATGTGCAGCAATGTCTGCTTTCTTGTGATGGTGATTAATGACGTCTACCTGTCAAAAAGTGTCTCCATTGGCTGGTTTGGCTGTCAAGTCCCTAAATGGCTAGTGTGAAGCATTAACTGGTGTCCTTGGGAGCAATTCAATTACTAGGCCACTGTACCTGTTTGATTTCTGTTTATGTACATAATATACAGAACTGAAAGGAGCCTTTCTTCATAATAGTTTTGTCTTGGAGAAAATCGGATGAGTTATGCCCAGAAGGTTCTCCTTACTCTGGAGTCAGCACATGAAATGAGTCATTGGCGAAAAGTGACACTCAATCTATTACGCCTATTACCCTGTCCTCGAAAGAAAATAACACCTGCCGTTTCAGGAGAATTTAACCTCTCCCTGCAAGTCACCCTACCCATTGTGCAATGCCACTCGTGGAGGGGTAATGCCTCCCTATTTGGCCAGTGCTGTTGTCTGAGCTATAGATTAGATAGACTACCCAAAGGGGTAGCTGTGTTAGTCTAGTTCAGCTAAACAAACAAGGAGTCCTGTGGAATTTTAAAGACTAAGAAATTTATTTGTTGCATGAACTTTTGTGGGAGAAAATCCCACTTTGTCAGATGCTTTGGAGATGGGAAACTTACAGAATGGGAGGAAAATAAATGCAGGAAAGTGTAAGTCAAAGGAGTGGGTCACACTGTAACAGCAAATCAAAGCAGTTGTTAAGATTCAAACACTGGGGAACAGCATACAGAGGAAGATGAGGTCAAATCACCTGTTGTAATGCGAAAAGAATCTGAAGTCCTTATTTAGTCCGGAAGAGACAGTCAAATTTGGAAATGAATTCCAATTCTGCAGTTTCTCTTTGAAACCATGACGCGTTATTCAATTGTTTGAGCACAGCTATTAGCAAATCATCAATGGAGTGACCAGGAAGATTGAAGTGCCCACCTACTGTTTTATGAATGTTGTGATTTCTGATGTCAGTTTTATGCCCCCCAAGTCAGACCTCTACAGCACATCATCAAGGATCTACAGCCTATTCAACAAGATGATCCCTTGCTCTCTCAAGCCTTGGGAGACACACCTCTCTTCACTTACAGACAGCTCCCCAACCTTAAGCAGATACTCACCAGCAACTACAGACCTCACAACAGAACCATTAAAGCAGGTACATATCTCTGCAACAAACCATCCTGTCAACTTTGCCCACATATCTGCACCAAAGGCACTATTACAGGACTAATAAAACTACTTATTCCATTAAAGGCTCATTTAGCTGCTCATCCACCAATGTGATTCATGACATCATGTGCCAGAAATGCCCCCTCTGTCTTATGTATTGGACAAACAGGACAGTCTTTCCACAAAAAAATAAATAGGCACAAATCTGACATCAGAAACCACAACATTAAAAAACAAGTAGGGCTGGGAGGCAGAGGAGGGTGCGTGGGGCAGCACAAGGCCAGGATTGGGCTGGGCAGCTGGTGCAGGGCAAGGGGGGGGCAGCGTGAGGTCAGGATCGGGGTGGGGTGTCACACACGGTGGGGGCGTGAGGCCAGTTTTTCAAAGTTCAGATATAAATAATGAGGTTTCACACAAGCTGATTTGCCTTGGGTCCCACCCACCCCAGAGGTGGCCCTGAACTCAGTCAGATTGATAGTGCTATGACAGAATGTACACCTGCACATCCATAGTCTTACACCATCTCTTGGTAAACAACCTAACATGTTCACCCTTATCCTCTTCATCTCTATCACCTTCCCTTTCATCAGTGACCGTCATTCTGGCACTTCCCAAGGACTACATCACCTCTTATTGCCCCACTCTGGTGTGTAATTTTTATAATGTGACATGCTGACATCACTATGTTTGATGCATATTCAGCAGGGGATGTCCCCTTTTCCTTGTTTGTATTTCCTTACCTTACCAATGTTGGAGAATCCTTCTCCTATAAGTTAGTTTATCAATGACCTCAACTTATTATCATATACACCAATTCATTACCCTGGCCATTTGTGGCTAGGAATCTGTAGATGTAGCTCATATACCTGTTATGTATGTCAACTCATTACCACGACACTTGTGGTTAGATCATGTACTTGTGGTCAGAAATTCCACTTAAAGACTCATTTTCACCTCCCCGGTTCTTGAGGTTTTCCAGTGACGTCATTTACTTGTTCAAAGGTTACCTGTCAATAGTTCGTAGGCCTCAAGACTTAACTAACTTGCTGCTGAAGCTAATGTCTTAGGGTATGTCTATACTTGCAAGTTAGTTTAAATTAAGAAGGCTCAATTCGAACAAATTTAGTACCTGTCTACACGAGGCTTTCATTAGTTCATATTAAGAAGTTCCCTAATTTGGACTAATGAAAGCTTAGTTTGAATTAGTAAGACCTGCTGGTTAGTTCAAACTAAGCCCTTAGTTTGATCCTTAGTTTGAATGAAGGACAGTGTAGACTAGGATTAACCCTTAATTCAAATTTAATACATTCGAATTAAAGGGCAGTTAGTTCGAATTAACAAAGTGGACTAATTCGACTTAACATTAAGTCAAATTAGTCCACTTTGTTAATTTGAACTAATAAGTTTGAGTTTAGTTTGAACCGTACACATATATATTAACAAATTTGAGCTAACTTTTCCTAGTGTAGACATAGCCTTATAGTATACAGGCCTAGAGGTTCCTTGCATTATTGCTGAATGTGATGGGAAGCAGAGAATATAATAAAGGAAAGCTAGCTCCATGGGCTACAGTACGGCTCCTAAAACACGTGTTTACTTACATCTCACTAGGAAGAGCACCAAAGGCTAATGTTTACATAGTCATTGCTTTCTGCTACCAGTTTTAGAAACTGGGAGAGTGGCATGAAAATCAGGGCTGTCACCATCTGAGGTAATCTGGGTAACTGCCTATACGTGCATTGTAACTCAGCGCATCCTGCTTGCAGCACTATGTCATCTGCTCCACAGTAAGGTTGGAGTCTTTGTATCTGGAGCAGTGTTTCTTGACCTTTTGTGGGCCAGGGAACACCTAAAGGTATAAATTATTTTACATGGAGCATCTGATGAAAAAATTCTTGAAAAAGCTTGGCAGGAGTTTTAAAGTCTCAGTTACAACAAAGCTTCGAGGCATGCATCAGCACCCACCACCGTGTGCCTAGAAGCTTTACTGGGGTTGGGGCATTACAACACTGGTCGAGAAACACTGGTCTGGAGTGTTAAAATGTGCAGTGTACATTGTAGGCTAATAGCTTCTACAGTGATTCTTATAGTCCGATCCAAAACTGGCTTGAGCACCCTCAGCTGGTTTTGGATTAGGCCCTCAAAGTCCAGATATGCTCTAAAATATAATGTAGTGGTAAAGGCATTGTAAGACTCTGCCTCAGTGATACCATATCAAACCAGCTTAGTGGAAAGGGGAGAAGAAGAGAGGGAAGAGAGGGGATTGACTAGCGTGCTATAAACTTACCCTGGGTCTGAAAGTCAAGCTGCATTCTTTTGTGCTCACACTTCATCAGTCATGATATTGTTCTGTCAATTGTAATTCAAGAGTCAGTATCCTTTCTTTTTTTTTTTTTTTTACTTATTAAAAGCCATAGAAAGGGATTGATTTGGCAGAAGCCAGATGATACAATGGGACAACCCAATCTGGCAATTAACTCACCTTTGATTCCTGGTAGCAAATATGCCAATGGCTTGTGATGGGATGTTAGATGGGGTGGGCTCTGAATTGGTGCAGAAAATTCTTTTTTGGGTGTATGGTTAGTGAGTCTTGCCCATATACTCAGGGATTAGCTGACTGCAGTAGTTAGGGTCAGGAGGGGAGGTCTCCTCACAGCAGATTGGCAGGGGCCTGGAGGGGTCTTTGCTTTCCCTTTTAGTGTGGGGCATGGGCCACTTGCTGGGGTATCTCTGTACTGTGAAGTCTTTAAATTCTGGTTTGCTGTTACAGTGTGACCTGATCCCATGACTTACACTTCCCTTCATTTATTTCCTCCCATTCTGCAAGCTCCCTCATCTTCAAAGCATCTGATGAAGTGCAATTTTCTCCTATGAAAGCTCATGTGATGAATGTGTTAGTCTTTAAGTGCCACATGACTCCTTGTTTATTTTCAAGCTAGAAACTATTTCAACCTTGGGTTTTGCTTCACAGGATCTTTGATCCACCTAGTCGGTTTTCCGGTCTCCATAAGGTGCTAATTCCAGAAATCTCAGAAGTCAACTCCTTCCCTGTAATTCACCTAACCAATTGCACAATGCTTTATGTGTAGAAATATTCCTACCTGACCCCTGCTGTAATCAGCACATACCCTGAAGCATGTGAGCTGATTAGTTTTATCTCACTATGCGTCACATCACATGTTGTCAGGATCATGAAAAGTGGCTCCTATGGTTTCCTTTTTCATGTACTAGATAACAAGGCATGAATAGTTCAGAGGGTTATAAGTTCACTGATTGGCTTGGAAAGAATAGTAAATAACAAGGAATGATCCAATCTGCTGTAGAAAGACTTGAACTTTCTCAGTAGAACTGTGGCAATAGATGTCAAAAGAAGTTCAGTGCAAATAAATGCAGAATAATGACTCCAGGAGCACAGAATTAAGAAGATGAATATTTTTCCAAATGATGAAATAATAGAGCAGATGTGCTAGGAAGATTTGCAAATCATTACAGACAAATCCCTTGAGGCATGCAGCTGCTGTGAAGTCGGAGTCTAGAATGCTGGGCTACATTTCTAAAATGGTAGTGTGTAACTAAGAAGAAATGATATCACTTTGATGTAACATACACGGCAAAGGTCACTCTAAGCAATATGCTGTATTTTACTGGCCATCCTAAGCACTCTGTCATAGGAAGCAATTACTGTTTTAATGGAACAGGATTAAGTACTGAAAAAAAGTGAGTTATGATAGTTCTGGAAAAGTACTGTGCAACCAGAAAGCACAAAAAATGTTTGCTCCCTGTAGACCTTTCCCAGCACGTAACCCACCAGACGCGTACATCCTGGCAATGTTACGGGGGAGCTGCTCAAGTGGTACCCCATCTGGTAGTCTGTGCTCCATCCCTTCACAACAAGGACCTTAGTCCAGTCAGGCATGCAGATCAGATTGCCTGTGCCATATCCTCTCTTCCCCAGGAAGTGTTCCTTTGTAGCAGGGCTGAATCCTCCACAAACCCTGGCAGCCTGGGATGTGCCGTTATTGGTCCTGTCTCCTGCAGACAGGGCTCTCGTACAACTTTTTTCTGCAATGGCTAGAGAGACGACTGTCCAGAACTGTGGCTGCAGCCCCTGTTTACACAGGCTCCTGGGCCATGAGTGGCTTCCCCAGCCACCAGTTCCTTTTGGCTAGCCTCCCAGTAGGACTTTTAACCCCTTTCCTGTAGGGGTGGGGAAACTACCCTGCTACACTCCCCCATTTGCAACAGGGAAACGAGTAGTAATCTAAAATGGAACAAGGGAAGGATAGACAGGAGATGGTGTTGTAGTTATCACATAGAGCTGAGTCAAAAGAATGGTATTCTAACCTTGGGTGACTTTGGCAAGCCTCTTTACCCCTGTGCCTCAGTTTTCTTGGGTTGGATCCTCACCTTTCTGCTGAGCCCTTCACAAGAAGAAGAGTTGGAGTGATGTAAAGGGACTCTACTGTTGCTGTATCAAGGTGAAGTAGGGAAGGGGAAGGAATTCACTAGGACAGGAGCTGACGAAGACAATGGAAAAGGCTTCCTTCACAGTACCTATCTGCAAGACCTGCCATGGGGTGTGTGTTGGAAGGTGGAAGGAGGGGTGACCCAGGAACGGGAGCTTCGTACTCAGCATTGCAGTCCATAGGATAGCTGGGTGAGGCTGCTATAACTTAAATGGTGCCCAATTTGGGTATGGCATGTTATAGTATAAGATACAGCCCATGACTGGGAAATGAAATCTAGCACTTGCTTCCCCTAGGCTGCAAGTTGGGCACTTTGCTTCTTAGAACTGCAGCACAGAATCTCCTCTCTCGTCCGTGAAATGCAATCACTGAATCATAGAAATGCAGGACTGGAAGGGACCTAAAGGAGTCATCAAGTCCAGCCCTCTTCACTTACTACACAGGACCAGAGAAAATTAAAAAGATTAGCTGGAAACCCCAGAGATTTATTTAGATTTTGTGTTCAACTATATAGTTAAGAATAAGACTCCACAAATATTTTGAAATTTGTATGACACTTTTTCATAGTGAGAACACCCACAAGCTATTATTCTCAACCCAGAGGTTCCTCTGCTACTGACACACTGAATTTGCACGAATATGAATGATTTAAGAGCAACAAACTAGTTACTGACACAGTAATAAATTGTCCTGGGGGTGGGATTTGACATCATGAGAACGGAGCTGGAATCTGTAGAGCTGATAGGATAAGCCCTCCATTATTTCAGTTGAAAGACTCAGCTCTGGTTAACAAATGATGTAGCAGACTGGAATCCCTATAAATCCATCCATTAGATGGAGACATATCAAGTAAGCATGGGTTCTGCCAGGAAGTGAGTTTTGTGCAAATCATTAATTATACATTTGGCAAAATTATTTTGGAAAACAACAGAAACTAGGCCAGGGCAAATTGTGACTACTATGACTATAAGATATATTCAAAGGGATAGCCGTGTTAGTCTAGTCCAGCAAAATAACCAAGGAGTTGTGTGGCACTTAAAGAGTAAAAGATTTATTTTTCGCATGAACTTTCATGGGGGAAAATCCCACATGAAGTGGGATTTTTTCCCACGAAAGCTCATGCGAAAAATAAATCTTTTACTCTTTAAGTGCCACACAACGCCTTGGGTTTTTTTTTATAAGATATATTGCCACTTTCTTTTTAGTTGAAGCAATGGAAGGTTTTTCCCTTGTATAGTTCAGGCTCATTTCCTGGATGATATATACATTCCTGGTGCGTGGATCAAGGGTACTAATTTTATTCATGTTTTCAATGATTTTTGTAGTTTTTCCTTTGTTAAGACTTTGTGAAACCTCATTGGATTGCTTACTGCACATTCACCTTGACACTTTGAAGCAGACTCTCCTGAAAGCATCACTGAACCTTAAAATGTGGTTGCTCCAAAATTATATGTTCTAAAAATAGAAGAAAGGCTTAAAAGGAATTAAACTGACTTAGACAAGCTTAATTAATCATTGTGGTTTTAGAAAGAAAGTAACTCACTGTTTTGTGTTAGCAGAGAAGCAGCCCAGAGAAAAATTCATTCACATCAAGAGTTTGTCCAGAGGTGTCAGCATACCAAGCCTTCCATCCTTCTGCAGGTACTTGTAGCAGGAGATACTAGCTACATCAGGCTGTAAAACTCAATGGCTTACCCGTCTGTTTGTCTCATTATTTTTCAGGAAGATGCTCTTAGGCTAATGGACCATAGCACATTGTTGTACGAACCAAACAGCTAGGAACCCATATTGCCGGTTTTGACCTCTGGAAATGTTGTGGTAGGTGGTGAGGCACTCCCCTCCCAGATTCCACTTTTCTCACTGCCTTGTGTCCTGTTTGTCACCAGGGAGGATGTCAAACAGAAGTAATATTACCATCCTACTTAACTTGAGATTTTCCTGTCTATATATCCAAGAACTGCATTACCCTTTGGGCCACAGCACCACACTAGGGCCTAATGTTCATCTGCTTATCTGATCCACCACCAAGGCCTTTTCAGAGCCAGTGCTTCCCAGGATAGAGAGTCAGCCATCCTATAAATAAAACAAACAAGGAATCTTGTGGCACTTAAAGATGAACAAATATATTTATTGCATGAGCTTTCACGGGAGAAAATCCCACTTTGTCAGACTCATTGAAGTTGAGGGAAGTTCTCCATCCTCAAAGCGTCTGACAAAGTGGGATTTTCTCCCACGAAAACTCATGAGATAAATTTGTTAGTCTTTAAATGTGCCACAGGACTCCTTGTTTGTTTACTAAAGTAGACTAACGTGGCTTCCCCTTTGCATCTTGGCACCATCTTATAAGTACGGACTATGATAGTTATTCTTGTGTGTATGAGTTTGTCTTTGGGGTAGTATCACTACACATATTGTGTGTTTGTGTCCAGATTGCTTTGTATCACTAATTTGTCCTCTTCATTATTTATTATCCCTCCCCACCTTTGCGTCATTTGGCAACAATATCAGTAACGATTTTGTTTTCTTTTAGGCCATTAATAAAAATATTAAAAGCACAAGGCCAAGAACTGATTCATGAGGAACCTCACTGGACACACACAGATTTGATGATAATTCCCTGTCTACAATTGTATTTTGGGACCTGTCAGTTAGTCCATTTTTAATCATTTAATGTGAGCCATGTTAATTTTGTACCATTCTAGTTTCTTACTAAAAATGTCTTGTGGTACCAAGTCAAATGCCTTACTAGTCTAAGTGTATTACATCAAAACTGTTAGCTTTATCAACCAACCCTGTAATCTCATTAAAATAAAAAGATATCAAGTTAGTTTGATAGAAACAATTTTCCACAAACACATACTAACAAGAGTGAATTATATAACCCTCTTTTAATTCGTTACTAATTGAGCTCCGTATCATCTGCTCCATTAAACTGGATCCCTGCTTTTTGCACTCTCAGTATCTCTTCTTATGAATTATTCCACCAAATTAGCAAATTAAGCACATGCTTAAGTCTCATTATATTATAAAAATAAATGAAGAATGTTTAAGCTTTCCTATGCTGCACCAGGGTTTGGATGTCAGGGGAGTAACTAGCAACACACACCAAAAGGGCTGAGCTGTAACATCGCTGTATGGACACAGCAGGCATGAACAGGCAAGGTTCCTTGTTGCTAGTCTCATTAACCTAACCCTCTTCAAACTAGACTATGTCCTCGTCTATGCTGATGGAGAAGTTCAACATAATGCTCCTTACCTCAACCTTCTGTAGCTTGTTCCTCAACTGCAGTGCAGTAAATTCAAATTATCTGGACTAGTAATTTGCCCTGATACCACCACCCCTGCAAGAGGCATAGAACTGAGGTAGAAATCTACCATTTGCATTCAGGCCATTGTAGCCTGAGAGTTGGGACATTTGAGCTCATTGGCCTTCGGGATCTATCCCAGAACTGTCTTTTTCTTGCTGCTCTTGTTTTTCCACTCTGCTACACTGTCATCATGACAGGTAAGCAGGACTTAGCTCCTTCCATTCCTGCAGCCCAGGAAGTTTTTAATTCATCCCTCTCTGTGACTGCAGAAGACAAAGACAGCAAGAGGGCCATAGCTATGGATGAGCCTAGGTGGACACATGCCCATCCAGTTGGCCACCATGCCCGCCCATCCCCACCTATCACAGTGCCCAACAGTGGGGTGAGCTTCACCACCGCAGCTGCAGCCGTGACCATGCGCTGGCCAGCAGTGGGTGGCTGCAGCCATGAGTGACAGAGCTGTAGGAAGACAGGTGGTGGCAGGTTGCTTTCCACCCATGCAACTCTGGCCGCTGCATCAGCGGCCACTGTCCTCCTAGTATGACCAGAAGCAAGACTAGCCAGGCCTAACCTGGAGAGTCAGGGGCCTGGCCAGAAAATGGGGACTCGCTATGCCCCTCAATGGCCTGGAAAGCTTTGTGCATTTTTTTTTTTGAGAGAGAAGAGGGAAGGGCTAGCAAGCATGTTGCATCACGGAAGGATGACTGCCTCTCCACAAGTTCCTGCAGCTAGTGGCACTGTGGGGCAGCAAGGCTCAGGGACTTGTGGGGAGGCAGTCATCCTCCCATGATGCAGCATGCTTGCTACCCCTCCCGGCTTCTCTCTCAAGAAAAAAAAAAGAGCCAAAAGCTTTTTATGCCATCCAGTGCATTTCAGGAAGAAGTAACGATGAGCAGCTGGGACACAAGAGCCCAGAGCCATATGCAGAGTATGATCGGTCTCCTGTGTATTCTGTAATTTGACACCCTACAATCAAATTACAATCTCAACCCCAGTGCACACAAGCCCTATCCTGATGCAAAGTAGGAACTTTTTAATGCATTCCTATAATATCCATATGTGGGAGCTATAGCACAGCAGGTCAGTGTGCACTGCTATTCACTCCCCTGTAGTCCAAACTACTGGGCAGTGCAGATGTAGCCTAAATAATTTGGCCTGCACTTCACAGGAAATCTGTGGGAAGCTACTCTCCCATGTCCCAGGCTAGGCCCTTATTTGCCCCAACTATAACCATTAGTCCATTCTCCCAGTCTCCCGGCTCTCATGGTGAATCTGAGCTTGGAGTGTATTTTTTCGGCTGCACTGTAATCCTTTGAAAAACAGGGTTTCTAATGAAAATACTGACAAAACCTTCAATTCTGGTGTTGCTGATTGAGTGCTGCTATAATGAGGGAGTATATTCAATGTGAGGGATAATGGAGAAGGATATATTTATAACAAAGGCATAATTCAATAGAGGGGGTCCAGACGATATCATGAACTGCTGCAGCGAAGCCTGATTGATCGATGAGATCATTAGAACACTGAGATTGAATTACAGAGCCGGTAATTTGTCAGTCTTCTTTCTCATCTTTTTTATGATGTTTGAAGAAGATTTACAAGTTTTACTGCATTTTTTCCTTCAGGTCTGTGTGATATAAATAGGGTGTCTCGAGAATGCTTTTAAATCAGTGAGTGGCTTGGTCTTGCTTCTCTCTTCCCCTGTAATAAGAGTCACAGGCATACTGTAAACTTTACTTTTGAATTATTTAGGCTACAGATCATTGTGGAATTCAAACCAGGCTTTTTTTGTCCCACCCAGTGTTCAGCACAACAATGGAAAATTCCACCGTGAGAGGAGTGGAGTGTAAATTTGTCAGAAGGCCAGCATTTTATTGTGCTAATTAAAAAGTAAAATGGATGATTGTTATTTTCTGTGTCTATGTAACTTGGAACCTTATTCCATATTGTTTATCATAAGGTAATTCTTCTGAGACACAATAATTATACAAAAGAGGTGGCGTCCCAAAAAGTTTATTATACAGCTATTGCACTGCTGTATATGGGGATTGTGCCTTTAGTGATCCCCCAATGGACACAGGCAGGGTGGAAAAGAAGGAAGCAGCTGGCTGCAATACAAAGGGAAAAGTCTGAGCTCTGATGGGGAACAGGGGTGCAGCAGAGAAAGTATGATGCTCTCATCATTGTGCCTGAGCACTTCGCGCATATTAATGAATTTGTCTTCATGGTACGCTCTGTCAATTGAACGAAAAGTATTATCTCCACTTTAGTGGATAATTGAGAGGACAGAGTTTTAGGTTAAAAGTTTCTTAATTTCAGACCAATAGGACCTCATTTTTAGCATACTTAGCCTTATATAGCAGTATATATATTCAATGCACAGCTCCCTTTGGCTTCCACTACAGTGGTGAGCACTCTGCATGTCTGCAAATCACATCACAAGTAGAGCACTGCAAATCCGTGGACACCTGCAGATATTGGCATCCATGGATATCTGCGGACCATTTCTTATAGATGCAGATTGGATGTGCATCCACATTTTTGTGTCTGTGTAGGGTTCTACAGATGAGTAGTCTCCTGTAAAGTCATGGGTATCTGCATTATATCCACGTATGTGGATGTGATGTGGATATCCATGGACCATTTCTTGCAGATGCAGACTGGATGCAGATCCACATATTTGGATCTGCACAGAGCTCTAATTGCAAGGTCTCAAAATGGGCACCGAAACAAGGAAGTGACCTCCCTGGCAATGTTTTGTTTAAATGACTTGCCCAACATCACATAGGAGCTCTGAGGCAAAGAAAGTATAGAATCCAGTTCTCCAGGGCCGCACTGAACTCCCAAAATCATACAAACATCCTTTCATTTCCTGCAACCTACTGTCTCACTCACTGTGCACAACTTCTGTAACAAAGGAGACCTTCAGACAACAGCTTCCTTCACTGTACAGCCCTGATTCATCCTCAGAGCAGGTTTCTCCTGTGCCTTGAATGAGGCAGGGGTGCCATGAAAAATACATGTGTACACACAAGGGAGCTAAACAAGTTTGCATAGGCATACTTTGTTCTAGCATTTCTTAAATTTGAGTACTTGACTTTGCAATCCTAATGTTCTTGTAGTGTAATTTTTGTTTGTGTGAAAGACTTTTCACTGGAGAGCAGATGGGATTCCCTTAACCTCCTAAGGTTTTTCACTTTCCTCAGTAGCATGGGGCATGACTCAATTACTCTTGGGTTCTCTGTACCTTAAAGTCTTCATATCATGATTTGAGAAGTTTATTAACTCAGTCATAGGTTACAGGTTTATTGCAGGAATGGGTGGGTGGGTGAGGTTCTGTGGCCTGCATTGTAGCAGAGGTCAGACTTGATGCTCATATTGGATAGTCTCACACCAAGCTACAACTTTAACATCGAATTAGTCAGCCTGAGCACTGGAGTTAAAGCACTATTAAATTCAGTGGGCTTTTTAAAATCTTTCTTAATATTTTGTCATTCTGAAATAGTGAAATTCTTTAAGCTTCAAAGGTTTAACTTGATTTATATTTATTGTTTGTATTACACTAGTGCATAGAAGCTCCAACCAAGATTAGAACTTCACTGTGCTGGGTGCTGTACAAACGTATGGTGAAAGACAGTCCCTGCCTTGAAAATGCTACATTTTAACTTCAAGACTGTGCAGGGAATGTGGGCAGAGAGATAGATGAAGCAACTCGCTTGCAGTCATACAGGAGTTACTGACTGAGCTGTGAACACAACCCCAATCTCCTAATTGTAAGGCCTATGGCTTCCATCCTTTTTATCCATCAGACAGTGATCCTCGCTTGTAACCCTAGTCTACACTTGTTGCACTTTTCAGCAGTAGTTGAAGGGCGATATGCAAAGTATGTAACATAGCTTGCATATCTCCCATTGCCATACTAACCCCCACTTACCTCCCTGTACATACTATACTAAGGCGACCAGAAATGCCATCAGGTTGTCTTAGTGTGACTCTGTTATGGGGCTGGAGTTATGTCATCCAGCTGTAGATCAATTGAGTCTGTCTTGACAGACCGCTCAATCGAACCAGGAAGAGTGCACTGACAGTGGAGAATTTGCTGCTAAGGGTATAGATAAACCCTTAGATATATGGTCTAGTGGTCCGAACACAGATCTGGGGTCCAGGCACTCCTGAGTCTGACTCTGTGTGTCATTTAATCCTTTTCCTTTGATCATGGAGGGCTTGATTTTCTGAGAATGGATGTGGGGGTAGAATTATGAATGTCTAGAGTCACAGGTTATTTAAGGATTCTCCAGTTTATGAATATTCAAGGATTTCTCATGCAGGACCACTATTCATAATCTGGCTGGCACTCATATTACAGTTCCTGAAGGGAACCCTATAATTGGCAGTTTTTCTCTTTACAATGGAAATCTGCTTATGAATATTCAACTCTATTTAATATCTTTACCTATGCAAATGCTAATAATCTTTAATAGATTCTTCTGGCATTTTTATGTTTTTATACCTTTCTTAAGTGGTGAGGTTTCCATTGGCAACCAAATAGCATCTTCTGTTTGACTCCGGCACACAGATAAAATGACTGCCCTTCATGTAATAATGGTGTCTGTTGTTATTATTTTTTATAGCTCTCATTCTTTTTCTGACTTGCTGTGTGCTTTCTTTTCAATTGAAAAAGCACATGAGCTGTTTCAGCTGTCAACATTTCTAGCAACGGTTTTTTTCCAGCTCAACTTCTTTTTACTATATTAGTAATAATACTTTTCTCCCATCCTGTTTAATGTGGCTGTTATAAATTCTTTTCTAAGGGCTTAGCTATGAATGAACACTATATAAATGTAAACTGTATTTGAGATATTACTACATTGCAATGGAGCTTATTTCTAATGCCTATAAAACAAGGGGTTAAGGGCTAGTTAGTGAACCTGTAACTGATGTAATGATTAGCTCCTAGCCAGGGAGATGAGGCAAGGTAAGGACCATTAGGCACCTTAGCCTTAGAGAAAACTAAACAGAACTCTGAATGGAGAAGACTGTGTGGTGTCCTGGCCCTTTAAATGTTTGGTCACTCTTCAGAGAAAGTCATCTCTTTTCACTATGATTGTGGAGTGAAATAAGTACTTGGAGAACCTGTACAATACATGGGACTGTATCATTCACAGTCAGACTAACTGATGTCTGGACCAGTTGCAACCTCAACAACTACCAGAGTCTGGGGATGTTCCAGTAAGATTTTGTGTTCCTCTTGTTATACTCAAAAAACAACTTGAGGCAGCCCCACAATGACTTGCTTATTTCAGTAGCTCATTCAGTGAAAGGAGATGGCCCACTGGAAAGGAATTGCCCAGTTTTTACTAGGTGTTCCTCTATTCCCGTCGGGAAACTCCCCAGAACAAACCAACTCTGTTCACCCTGGGGAGCGCATGGAAACAGCCTTCCACTTGACAGAGTGACACTCATGCAGTAATCTTAGAAAACAAAACATTCTTTATTTAACGTATTAATATTCCTTAATGCAATACATCTTAAAATCATACCTTAAGAAACAGAAACACAATTCGTATTGGCACAGGCATGCACATAAAAGTACCCAATACCATAATGTCATACGGCTGGAAATGGCTTAACTGATTATGTTCTACATGTGGTGATCAATCGCATGTAGGATGCTGACAGTGATTTTAATCAACACTAAACTGAATATGTAGAAATGCATGCACAGACAGGCTTTATTTTCTGAAGCATACACATTCATGAAACCTATCTTGATTCTGCCTCCTATACTATGGCCAACATGCTTATTTTCCACAGGCTTCTCTCCTCTTCTGACAGTGGCTGATCTGCCTCAGCATGAAGGCTTCTGCGATTTCTCTTCTGCTGCAGTTTGTTGATGCTGCTTGTGATGGTTTCTTGTTCTGTCACAAAAAACCTAAACCTCTTCAGTGATTTCATGTTTTATTCTGATCTTTCTTCTTCCTCTCCTGCTTCTCCACCTGCTCCTAACTCGACTTCCGCTAACTTCTTCCTTCTAATGCCTTGTCAGTTTTTGGCCAGCTCTGATGGGTTATTCGCTCAATCCCTTTTATTAGCATCTCTCTCCTCCAATCATCTTTAATCACTCTCTGATTGATCCATTCTTATAAACAATTACAGCTCCTAGATCTGTCAGTCAAAGCCTGACCTTGTAAACTTGCCCATTGCCTGACTGACTCCTCCCTTCAGGTTTTGGAGTGATAGTTATCTTGTTGGATGGAACTTTTGTACCAGACCCAGTTGATTAAACTTACCCTTGACTGTTCCTGGTTTATGCGATAATGTTGCACCATGTTATCCCAAGAATGTGAAAAGCCGTGGTGGGTCTGACTTTATAAAATTTTTAGATAAAGATTTGGTATTCCAGGGCATAATAATGCATTGCAATTTAAAAGTTGGCAGTAGTCACCTGGCCACTTTTAGTCAAGTTATATAATGTATAGACAAGGAGTCCTGTGGCACTTCTAAAGACTAACATTTCTTTATCACTGAGCTTTCATGGATATAATCCCACGTCACCAGAGGCATGAAATGGATCATGCATCAGATGCATCTGATGATGTGGGATTATACCCATTAAAACTCATGTAATAAATGAATTTGTTAGTCTTTAAAAGTGCCATGGGACTCCTTGCTTGTTTTTCAGAAATAGCCTAAAATAGCTACCCCTCTGGAATGTTTTATGTTAGCCTTATGAATGCATTTGGAAACAATGTTCCCTCTAATTTTTCATAGACTGTGTGTGCAAAAAATTTATTAGCACCGTTGAATTTTTTTGTGCATGCTTTATTTTGTTGTGTGTGGGGGTTTCATGACCCGTGTGTGAATGCCCACACACACAGCTTAGTGGGAACAGTGTTTGGAAAGTATTTGGAAAGTATTTTAAGGTTGGGTGGAGGAATATGATGTCTCATCCCTTTCCATGGTTGGGGACTCTGTACTCAGTGCAGAGCTTCATTCCTGTTTGTTCCTGCTCATTGACAGAACAATAAAGACACCGCAACAGATAACTGTGTTCAAATCAACACCCCCTGTATCTATCTCTTAAATGGCTGGGTCCAGATATAACAGATAGGACTTACCCTTGGAAAAAATGCCACTGAGAGCAGGTTAGTCGAGGAAGGAAGGAGACAGGAGATAGTGCTTAACAGACAACAGCTAGGAAGGTCAACAGAAAGCATGCTCAGCTCTTGTGGGTAAGGCCTGAGGCAGCTCAGTTAAAAAGCACTTGAACCTGAGGGATTGGTGAGTAGTTAGTTCAAGTGAAGAAACAAAAAGCTGATAGGATCTAGGAAGAAGCCAGAGGCCTGGGAGCCAAAGGGAAGCTCTGTGAAGGGGAAGGAGCACAAAGGGGCTTAGCATTTGGAAATGGCGGAGGGAGACAGCAGCATGTTTGAGGAAGCAGACCTAGTTAACGAGACTTTGGGCCAGGGTGGAGGGTGGGCCTGGGTTCGCCCACTAGCACTGAACCAAGGGCATGCAAGCCAAAGGTTCAGTGCTAAGCTATGAAGACTGCCCCCAAAAGTGGAGCTAAAGGTTGATTCATTGATCTGTTCTGTGAATATTTAGTTGGATGCCCAGTTGGGAGCTTAGCTGTCCAGTGGGGGACTGACCATTAAGGCTATGTCTACATTAGAAAGCTTAGTTTGGACTTGCTTAATCTGAATTTAGTCCAAAATACGCAGTTCCAGGTTGGTGTGAACTAACCCAAGGTTAGTTTGAGCTAGTCATGGCTTTTTAGTTTGAACTAGCTGCGTTTTTTAGTTCAAACCAACTTTTTAGTTTGAACTAAAAAAGCACTACTAGTTCAATCTAAAAGTTAGTTTGAACTGAAAAAGATGCAGCTAGTTCGAATTAACAGCTTAGTTCAAACGTATTTAGTTTGAACTAGCATGACTATGTCGCGCTTGTTAGAACTAAAGTTTGAACTAAGCGCTTAGTTTGAACTTAGTGTTTGAACTAACTAGTTCGAACCGAGCTTTGCTAAAATTTTTTAGTTCAAACTAGGCAAAGCCTAGTGTAGACGGGGACCAAATTAGTTCAGATTAAGCCTTCTTAATCCAAACTAATTTGCTAGTGTAGACATAACCTAAATGAGTTGGCTTCAGGGCCAAGCTATGGAGGTGTTGGAGATCAGGCCCCTTTTCACAAGGAGGCACTTCTGCTGATTCATGTATTACCTTACAGTCATACATGAGATTATATGGTTGGTACTCTTCATGTTTTAAACTTCTATGGCATCTTTTTGCCCACAGAGCCGTAAAAGCAATTTTCACATTTCTTAGGAGCTGAAAGAAGTAAAAGAAGACAAACAACAAAGATTTTCTGTACAAATCAACAAGATGGTAAGAAATAGCATCCACATTCTCAATGGTGTATAGGAAGCCAGTTTTTTTATTTACACCAGCTGATACTCAGAGCTTGTCTATGCAAACAGCACCACTGCAGCATGTTTAGTGAAAACTCCCTATGCAGACAGCAGAGAGCTCTCTCATTGGCATAATGCAACCTGCTCTGTGACAGGTGATAGACGTGGCAGTGAAGGAAGCGTTTCCACCAACAAAGCACTGTCCATTCTGGTGCTTATGTAGGTATAATTTGTTGCACTCAGGAAGTTGATTTATTCAAGCTACTGAACAATATAAATTATGCTGACACAAACTGGAGTGTAGACGTGGCCCAAGGCCCAGTGTTTTTAAGGAGGCCTTAGAAATGAAGATGGCAGGGGCTACCTTGTGGAAAAGTTCAGGGAGTTTGTACCATACAGGAGGGATTGCTGGGAAGGAGATGCAAAGTTCTGAGAGTGACCAACAGATTGATATGGGTTTGGACTGTTACTAGAGGGGAGGAGGCAGAAGTGATGAGACGCTCCATAAGAATATATCCTCCTTGAGTTAAGGCGTACCTATGATTTCCAGCAAAATTAAAAGTTGCCTATCATAATACATACTTATTTGGAGACTGACCCAGTGCAGGAATTTTTGGGGAAAAAAGTTCATCAAAGGTCTTGAAAGAGAATTCAACTTGAGGATTGACTCTAAAGTGTCAGACTTGCTTTGTTTTCTCTTTTTTGTAAAGTTTTTATTGCATTACTTGTTTTTATGGGTATGTCATGGGGTTCTTAACAACATTACTGTTTTGTAGCTTGTTGTGAGACTGTGGGATTAGTATTTGAAGTCAGTGAGAGCTGCGGGTGATCAGCCTCTTTGAAAAACAAGCTTGAAGTGTGAAAGAGGGCTTATGTTGCAAGTATTAAAGTGCTAAGTGTCTTGTTTAATTTACTCTTTTTGGAGAGTCACTTAGCTCATAAAATTGTGCTATTCTGCTACTCCCACTCTAATGAGGACAGACATTATATTTCTAGGCCTACATCTATGGCACTTTATTTTTTATCTTGCCAGAGTTGTATTTTCTAGTCTTGGGTATTATATACAGGAGAAGTTTATCTATAAACCCAGTAAATATCATTTGGTATTAGGAGAGCATTTCTTAATATATAAATTCCAAAGGGGCAGACATGTCAGTCTTTTTCAGTAAAACAAACAAGGAGTCTTTTGTCACTAAATGACTAACACATTTATTTATTGCATAAGCTTTCATGGAAGAAAATCCCACTTTAACAGATGCTTTGAAGATGGGAGAATTTATGGAATGGTAGGAAATAAATGGAGGGAAGTGTAAGTCATGGGATCAGGTCATACTGTAACAGCAAATCAAAGCTGTTGTTAAGATTCAAACATTAGGGAACAGCACACAGAGAAAGATGAAGTCAAGTCGCCTGTTGGAATGAGAGAAAAATCCAAAGTCCCTATTAAGCCCTGAAGCAATGCAATCAAATTTGAAAATAAATTCAATGTCTGCAGCTTCTCTTTGAAGCTTTGATCTGGTATTTATCTGTCTGAGACCGCAGTTAGTAAATTGTCAATGGAGGACTGAAATATTCACCCACATTCTAAAACCAATTGCTCTGATGTGTAACTTCCGTGTGTTTCTGGAGAACTGCTGCTTAGCCAGTCAGTTCCCAGTCTGTAGCAATGTATGGGATTCTTCCATCTTAAGTGCAGGACTCTGCATTTGTCCTCATTGAACCACATGAGATTTCTTTTGGCCCAGTCCTCCATTCTGCCTAGGTCATCTTATAATCTATCTTTACCTTCCAGTATGTTTACTACCTAGCACCTCTGCTTAACATGCAGAAGGTCCTGGGTTCAATTCCCAGGGGGTTGGACTCGATGATCTCATAAGGTCCCTTCCAGCCCTATGATTTGATTGATTGATTGATTGATACTCCACCCATATTCGTGTCTTCTATGGACTTGATGAGTTGCAATCCACCCAGGCTCCAGATCATTAATGAATATGATGAACAAAACCAGTGGTCATGGACCTGACCCCTGGGGCACACCACTTGTTACCAGCAGCCAAGTAGACATTGAGCTGCTGACCACTACCCGTTGAGCCTGATGATCTAGCCAACTTTCTATCAGCTTGATAGTTCATTCATCCAACCAACCCATATTTCTTTATCCTGCTGAGAAGAATACTGTGAGAAACTGTTAAAAGCTTTGCTGCACTCAAGATATATCACATCCACTGTTTTCCTGACATCCACAGAGCCATTCATCTCAGCATAGAAAGCAATCAGGTTGATCAGTCATGACTTGACCTTGGTGAATCCATGTTGATATCCTCTCTTCCATGTTCCTCAAAATGGATTCCTTTAGAACTTGCTCCATGACTTTTTAAGGGATTGAGGTGTGGCTGACCAGTCTGTGGTTCCCCAGATCCTTCTTCTTGCCTCTTTTGAAGATGGGAACTATAACTGAATTTCCCAATCATCTGGGACCTCCCACAATCATCCTGTGTTTTTAAAGATAATGGTCAATGATTCTATTCAACAGAAACATCTCACTGATCCTCCAAAAATTTTGGCTGGCCCTGGGAATAGTGATGTTCTCATGGTGAACATTAATTGGTTCCATTTGAGGGGGAGCAGGATAGGAAAAAAATATAGGCACTCCTATATATACTAAGGCTTTGGCTCTGGGTCTAGGGGATCTAATAGGCTCTTTGCTATCTAACTGCTGTGATACGACATTTCCCTGATACTAACTGCAGAGAGAAGCAAATAAATCAAAACTGCAGGAAACACAAGTGGAATGAAAGTATACAGAAATGGATCCCTAACGTATTTTATAAAGCTGAATAACTGATGTTTGGAAATGCTGTGGAAGTGCTGGATCTTTTTTTTTTTTTTTTTTTTTGTAAACCATCATCACTAGTTATTTATGAGATTGATGTACCTTTTTATTCTTTCTAGCATGTCATCAATTACCTTAACAGATATTTGCTCTTGGCAAATGAATGGATTTCCACAGTATGCATGGTACAACATGTCAAAGCATCTCTGAGCTACGAAGAAGCACAACAAATATTTCTACAGTGATCTAAATTCCTTCCACAGATGAGTGAGCAGAGGGTGTGATCGAAGATGGGTACATTTGCACAACCTTTTAAAAATATTTGCATTCGCAAAAGGAATAGGCTGTGAAGTAGATCTATTTTAATTCTTTCATTCTCCTTCCCCACCCATCATCTGGGAGTTCTTGTCTCATAAAGTATACCCTGAACACAGATATTGAAGGTCTAAAAGGCAAGCAACAGTTCCAGTGGCTTGTAATTATTCAAGTGTAAGACTCCATTATTAGGATTCAAAGAATCAAAAGCCAGATTGGATTTTCCTTTATTCTTATGCAGTAGCTGAAGTGCATTAAAAGTTGCTCTAATAAAAAAAAAAGAGAGAGTTTGGATGTGTGTGTGTGTCAAACATGATGGGTATGTCCACACAAGGGTTGCATTTTGAAACAACTACTTTTGTTTTGAAATAAAAGATGTCAGGTCCAAATGACATTTCTTTATTTCGAATGACGGAGCCCGTCATTTTGAAATAATAAAACCTTGGGTGGAATCGAAATAACACTTGTTGTTTCGAAAGAACCCCTGTTTCGAAACAGGAGTTTGACTTTCCTTCCAGGGTGCATGGCACCCTGGGAGGAAGTCCCCCCTCCCAGCACCCTGGCCAGGGAGCCCATCAGCGCCCTGGCCAGGGTTTGGGGGAGGTGCAGGGGGGCGCAGCAGGCACAGGGGGGGTGGGAGGCTGCAGCCCCAGTGGGGTGACAGGAGTGGGACCCGCTTGCCCCGCTGCAGCCCCAGGGCTGCTCCAGCCCACTCCAGCCCACTCCGGCCACCCTGTGGGGGTGAAGCAGCCTGGGGGCTGCAGCGGTAAAGCAGAGGGGGGAGCCGCTGGTCCCTCTGACTGCCTTGCCTCCCAGGTGTTAAGGGAGTCCAGTCGGCTCCCACCCCTGCTGTGGGGTAGGAGCCGGCAACCTCAGCAAGGGGGTCGAGCCTTCCGTTCCTGTGCCCGCCTGCAAGTGTCCAGGGCTGATACCTGCTCCCCCAGCCTCTGCTGGGCTCCCCAGTCCGGTCGGTTTCACAGAAGTGAAATGTACCAGGCTGCAGAGTCAAGCCCCATCCAGGTTGGGGGAACGGGCATCAGCCCTGGACACTTGCAGGCGGCCAGAGGCTGGGGGACCAGGGTGTGGGAGAGCTCTGCCCCAGGGCCCCACCGCTCCCCAAACCAGGCAGTGGGGCAAGCGGCTCCGGCACCCGCTACCCTGCTAGCTGCCTGGCGCCAGCTCTGGGACCCCCCGCAGGCTGGCTGTGGGCAAGCCCTGCAAGCCGGCTTGGGGACCACCGCCGCCAGGCTTGCTGGGGCAGCGGTGGAAAGCCAGCTGAGGACCTGTCACCCCCCCACACCCAACAAGGGGGGCCGCAGGGCAAGCCAGCTCCTTGCTGGCTCACTGCCGAGCCCAGGCAGTGGGGCCAGGGAGATCCGGATGCCGGCTCCCCCCAGCAATGCCGGGGCTGCATGCTCCAAGCCCCAGGGTGCGGGAAGTCTGGCTGTCACCTGCGCTCCTGAGGCTGCAGCAGCCAAGCCCCCGGGGCAGCAGGGAGCTGGCTCCTGTCTGCGCTTCTGGGGCTGCAGGCTTGGAGACCCAGGAGGATGGGGAGCTGGCT
>ML681998.1:40382809-40526122 GCA_007922195.1 Podocnemis expansa | reverse complement strand
CTGGGGCTGCAGGCTTGGAGACCCAGGAGCATGGGGAGCTGGCTCTCACCCACGCTCCTGGGGCTGCAGGCTGCCCCAGGGTCTGTTCCCGCTGGCCCACCAGCAGTGGGGAATGCAGGGCAGGGGGATCCCTGCCCTCAGGGCTGTTTTCCCTTGCCTAGCTCTCCAGTATGAGAGCCAGGCAGGGGACTGGATGGCAACGTGGCCCTGCCAGGGGGCCATGTTGCCACACCTCCCATGCTGCCCCTCTGCTAAATCGAAATAGCATGTCCACACTCAGGGCATTCTATTTTGATTTGAGTGTTCCCCTTAATTTGAATTAATATTTTCTTAATTCGAATTAACTTGTTTTGAAATAATGACTTTATTTTGAAATAACATTTAACGTGTGGACATAGCCCATCATTCCAACTGTTCTATACATGTGTCATTGTGATGAGTTGAGAATGGGCTCATCACTCACAGCAGGCAAGAGTCATACGTCCTTTGCGAAGGACTTCCCAAACACAAGGTGGCAGAAACCTCTATAGCACCCAGCACTATTATTTTGTAATAAAGTCCTTGCTGTGGGTTTGAACATTTTTAGACTCTTTGCTTTTCCTTCCTTAAGTGACATTTGTTAGTGTGGCGCTAGGCATGCCCCATGTGCAGATCCTGAGTTAAGGTTAATGCTCAGGAGGATTCTGGGGAGCAGAATTTTTTCTCCAGCCTGAGGACCAGCAGCAGAGTCACACAGCAACTTCTGTTGCAGCCTCCAACCTCTTCAGCACTACTCTTCTCCTTGTGGGTAGGTTTGGCCAGTGAATCTGCATTGTCCTGGATTCACAAACCTTTCAGACACTTCTTTCCAGCAAAAGCTGTAGCTTGTTTCACCTCACTGGCTGTAGATGATGGAATTGCGACCACGTGAGCCCATCCTCTTCCTGCCCGGTCAGGCCATGACAGTTAGGCTGGATGGTGCAAGTGATTCTTTTTCCTTCCTTGCAATAAATCCACTTATGAGGGCCTCCATGTTCTTCCTCCGCTCTCGTCTGGGACTGCACCAGTTCCAGTTGGCATGCCATGGAAAAAAACAGGGAGCTGGGCAGATTCACTCCTGTGGAAATAATAACAGCAATGGAACAAGTAGTACTGGTTTCATCCCCAAAGGCAGCATAGTGTAAAGATGGCTACAGTAGACAGAAATGTACACCACAACTAATGAAATGTGACAATTGCTATGTGATGTTGCCATGACCACACAAGTGGGAACAGCACTTGGTCTATTTCTGTAGCAGTGACAGAAACAGCTGTTTTGGGCTGGCAAAATGTCATCTGTGAGTGAGTACTGTCGAGACCTTACCTGGCAGGAAAAGGTGGGGCTTGTGTGGTGGCAATTCAATCATCTATAGCCAGTGAGGTGAAACAAGCCGCTGCTTTTGCTGCATTGAAGTGTCTGAAAGGCTCCTGGTGCAGAGCTTGTAAAGGCTGAGTGGCTGCTCTGTGGGATCTCTTCTATTCTGAAATTTGTTGAAGGTTAGAAATCAATACTTAGTGTTGAAGTGACTGCCCCGTACTGTCTTCTATATTGTGATTTCTGCTTTGGTAAATGATTGCCCCCTGGTGAGTGAATAAATCAATTCCATCTATCTATTCCTACATACATGGGAAAACTGGCACTCTGCAGTAATCTGAATGCATTACTCTGGGGAGAAGTTATTCTTACAGAGTTTGCTCTGTTTCTGAAGTACAAATAAAATACTGCAGGATGTCAGGAGAATCTTAGACATGTAAAATTGTTGGGATCAAATACGCTACAGGTTTGAGATGCCTAATACCAACCAACTCTTAGTCATCTTTGGTCCTGCTACCTCTAAAGGGAATATCTCTGGCTAACTTCCTTCCCAATTTACACCGTTCAATTCCTTTCTATATCTTTGGGAGAAATTGGATATCACCTTCAAATATCGACCTGGCAAAAGCAGGTGTGGCTAAATAATTTTATAAGACACCTAGTGGAAAGTAATGACAGAATATCCAGAATTGCGGGATGGGGGGTGGAAATTACACATGGGAAAGAAATACCAGTCTTTGAGGCCATTGTGGGACCTGTGCAATGGCAGTGAGATAGTGACCACTGTGGGTGTAGGAAATGTGACCTACTTGTCGGAGCAGGAGTCTGGCCTACTGGTTAACACAGAAGCAGAGGGCAGAACTGGATTCATGGTCTTGGGGCAACGACTCAGAGTCAGAAATCAAAAGGAAAGAGCCAGGGTGGTGGCAAGGCGAGAATCCAGTGGTCAGAGGTAGGGGTGCTGAGGAAGGTAGGATCTAGGGTTGGAGTAAGAACCAGCACAGGAAGGAGGTCTGGCAGAGTTGCATACATGGAATGCATTGAGTTACTGTGCTGCTGTTGCTACCATGCTTAAATTGTGATATGTTGGCTTTAATTTCTCCACACCAGTTATGATTTGACAAATCTTCACCATATTCCCCCTCATTCGTCTCTTTTCCAAGCCAAAAGTCTCTGTCTAATAATTTCTCCTCAGATGGAAGCTGTTGCATCCTTTAATTGTTTTGCTGCCCTTCTCTCTACTGCCGTTTCCAAAATATCTTTTTGAGGTGGGGCAGCTATATCTGCATGCGATATTCAATATGTGGGCATACGATGGAGTTAAGTTGAGGCAATATATTTTGTATCTTGTTATCTGTCCTTTTCCAAATGACTGACAACATTCTGTTACCTTTTTTGATTGCCACTGTACATTGAGTGGTGGTTTTCAGAGAACTGTCCACAATGACTTCAGGAACTCTGACTTAGTTGGTAACAGCTAATTCAGACTCCATCGTTTTCTATGTTCAGTTGAGATTTTGGTTTCCAATGTGCTTTATTTGCACTTATCAATATTGAATTTCATCAGTCATTTTGCTGCCCAGTCACCCAGTTTTTGTGAGGGTCTTCTGCAATGATTTGCAGTCTACTTTGGACTTGACTATCTTGGGTAATTGTTTATTGTCTTCAAATTTTGCTTCCTCATTTTTGCTTCATTTTTTTCTAGATCATTTATGCACATGTTGAATAGTATGGTTCCACTACAGACCACTGGGAGATGCTAATATTTCTTTCTTTCCAGTCTGTTAACTTACTATCTACTCTTATCTTTTTTTCCCCCAACCTTTAACTAGTTATGGGTCCATGAAAGGACCATCTTTCTAATTCTGTAACTGCTTAGTTTGCTAAGAGCCTTTGATAAGGGTCTTGTCAAAGGCTTTCTGAAAGTGTTAGTACACTCAATGCATCACTCTAGTTTGCATATTTGTTGACCTCCCTCAAAGAATTGCAATAGATTGGTGAGGCATGATTTTCCTTTATAAAGGCCATGATGACTCTTCCCTAACAGAAGACTCAACGTAGCCTTTGTAAAGAAAATCCCACTCATCTGTCTTTTAATTCAGTTCTTTACTACAGTTTCAATCCATTTGCCTGGTACTGAAGTTAGGTTCATAGAATCATAGGGTTGGAAGGGACCTCATAGGTCATCTAGTCCAACCCCCTACCAGGGGCAGGACCACTCCCACTAAACCATCCCAGTCATGGTTTTGTCCAGCCGGGCCTTAAACACCTCCAAAGATGGAGATTTCACCACCTCCCTCGGCAGCTCATTCCAAGGCTTCACCACTCTCCTAGTAAAAAAGTTTTTTCTAATATCCAGCCTCGACCTCCCTAACTGTAACTTGAGACCATTGCTCCTCGTTCTGTCCTCTGTTACTACCGAGAACAGTCGAGCTCCATCTTCCTTGGAGCATCCCTTCAAGTAGTTGAAGGTTGCTATCAAATCCCCCCATAATCTTCTCTTCTGCAGACTAAATAAGCCTAATGCTTTCAGTCTTTCCTCATAGGGCTTGTGCTCCAGCCCTTTAATCAGTTTGGTTGCCCTCCGCTGGACTCTCTCTAGCATGTCCCTGTCCTTTTTGTACTGGGGAGCCCAAAACTGAACACAGTATTCTAGATGTGGCCTCACCAGTGCAGAATAGAGGGGAATGATCACAGGTTACTGGTCTATAATTGCTGGAATCACTACTGAAGCCTTTTTTTAAAAATTGGCTTCACATTAGCGATCCTCCAGTTATTTGGTACAGAAGTTGATTTAAATGTTAGGTTACATACCATAATTTACCAACAGTTGTTATGGATTCTCCATTACTGGACATTTTAAAAACAGGATTGGATATGTTTCTAGAACATCTGCTCTAGGAATTATTTTGGGAACATCCTACAGCCTGTGTTATAAAGAAAGTCAGACTTCATGACCACAATGGTCTTTTTTATTTTGAAATCTATGAATCCAAGTGATCACCTAATCTGTCATCCATCACTGAAGCAGGATTAAGTATCCCCAAGCCACCCCAAAAGGTGTTTGTTTAATCTGTTTTTAAAAACCTTCAGTAATGGGGATACCTCAACCTCCCTAGGCAATCCGATCCATTGCTGTGTTAGTTTCTGCATTATTCAGAGGAAGCTTTTTAGGGGAGGGAGCCGTGTAAGCAGTAGGAGAGTTTGCTTTCTGCCTGAGGTCTGATTAGACTCAATTCTGGAGGCAGAATTGCTCCCTAGGAGTAGATGTTAATATTGGGCTGAGATTCCTAGCAGAAGGTATTGCTCTGTCTGCTTCATTTCAGAACTGGTGTATCTGTGTAAATAGAGCAAATTATTCTTAGGTTATGCTCAGACTCCACATCACTGCTTTCTCCTCCCATAGCAAGCTGATCTGCGAGCTGTTGCTCGGAGTGGGGATAGTGCTGGTGTCAGAAAAAGTGGCTGCAGTATTAAATGGATACTTAAAATCAAACTGAAAATGACTTAACTTTCTCAGGTAGGAGCTAAACATTAATGGTTCTGAATAATAAAAGATCCTTGCACTCAGCCTTATAAACATTTCAGACTCTTCTAGCATGTGCTTGCAGTTTCTAGAAATCAACAATAGGTGACATAGGACATGCCTTGCAACTTCCATTTCCATGTAGGGCTTCTATTGACCTACATACAGAATCTCCTGGAAGAGATGCAATCTTCCTAACGTTTTTACAACTACAACTTCAGTTCCTCAGTGGCACCTTTATGATAGAGGCAGTGGGAATAGCACATTTTCCCTGTTCTAGTTGTCTATATAAAATAAAACTCAGCTATCCCCATCTTACATAAATAAGGAGTCCAATGGCACTTCAATGACTAACAAATTTATTCATGACATGAGGTTTCGTGGGAGACAATCCCACTTTGTCAGATGCTTGAAGATATAAAAGCTCATGCGATAGATAGAAGTGTTAGTCTTTAAAAGGGCCATTAGACTCCTTCCAAAGGGGGTAGCTGTGTTAGTCTAAAAAATAAAGTAAAAAAAGCAAAGAGCAAAACAAGCAAGGAGTCCTGTGGCAGTTAAAAACTAATACATTTATTTATCGCATGAGCTGTGCCCAGGCAGATGGGCAACACATCAAGACTTCCAAAAGAAACTACCAAATTGGAATTCATATGCAGATTCAATTGTGTGAAAGCAGGATTAAATCATGACTATGGATTCTTTTCCCATTATAACAGGTGATTTGACCTCACTTCCATTGTGTGATGTTTTCCAGTGTTTGAATCTTAAGAACTGCTTTGATTTGCTGTTACAGTGTGACCTGATCCCATGACTTACATTTCCCTGCATTTATTTCCTTCTATTCTGTAAATTCCCCCCTCTTCAAAGCATCTGATGAAGTTGGAGGTTCTGCCATGAAAGTTCATGCGGTGAATAAATTTGTTAGTCTTTAAGTGCCACAGGACTCCTTGCTTATTTTACTAGACTCCTTGTTTGTTTTACTGAACTAGACTAACACAGCTACGCCTCTGGAACCATCTTATATAGTAGCTGGAATTATGGATGTGACAGATGCATTACAAATTTCTATATTACAAAAGTAGCATTGATTGGCTGCGATCAGGTTGATGCCCCGCCATTCAAAGTAAAAAAATGTTGTGACCCACCCTTTACAATTATCGTAAGAGTAGAGATTGTATTGCTGATAAGAAGTCCTTGTGTGTATTGTGAGAGAGGAGAATGGTTGAGCAAGATTTTCATTGCTTTAGATTTAGAAGAACATCATCAATGCCTTGTGACCACATCTGCCCTTGTGGGGTCACAACCAGGTGGTTGAGAAACACTACCTTAGATCAATGTAAGTAAAAATTTGTTCATTTATAGAGAGAAGGTAAACTATATGTAACCCTATTTTTCTTAAGTAGAACACTCTTTTACTGACACTGATCTGGGCTCCCAAGAAAATTGATTTCTACAGGAACATCTGTTTTATTTTTCAACTAATGCTTATTGTACATAATCTGCTGTCTAGAAAATCTTAGTGGTGTCAGTATGAAGCAGCTTCATGATCTAGAGGAAAATGACAGAAATCTTCATTGGTTTGTGCCAGGTAGGTGGTGCATCTATATCTATATCTATATCTACAGACACACACACACCCCTCCATCATTTCTAAGTAAGCAGTGGTGGGAGGGATATTTTAGGAGAAGGGTATTCTGAGAAATTCTGGTGTTTCAGAAGTCTGATAGAAACCATCCAGTGCCTCGTTTTCCTGGAAGAAGTCTTTACCCTTTTGCCTAGATTGTGTGGTGATGGTGGCCATCTAAGTACCAGTTATCAATGTCCATAGCTAATTCAAATGTATAATACACATTATAAGCCAGTTGAACTTATGCCTTTTCTATAGAAGGGTGAATTTAATCAGTTCTTTAAAGTTAAGTACGTTTGAGTGCTTTGCTGAGTCCAGACCCTGCCACATGATGTCAAATATGAACTAGGAAAGGATTCACATTATGAATTCCGTGGCTAGGCGTTGTGATGGCCTGATAGTTGAATAGAGCTATACAATGAGAAGAGAAAGGGATATTGCTCCACAGCTGGAAGAGAAAGCTCTTTCTCGTAGGTCTGTGCAACATTTGATGGGAGGAGAGGCAGTTCTGAAAAACAGTTTGGGGGTTTTGTTGCTCTGTGCTGATGAAGGAGTTTATGGACAGAAATAGATTGAAATGATACACTGCATTCAGTCTGCAGATATTTATTCATTTGGTTAATTTTTTTAGCCACTTATGAGTGAAAGTATTTATACTGCCTGGATAAAAGGGCAGAGACAGGCCTCAATAATTAATGCTAAAATGCATTGCCTTTGCTCTTTACAAACAGCACACAGGAGTCACTTCACTCACCGCTGAACCAAAGTGCCTTTATTGCTTGTATGGGCACCGCAGCTGTTAATAAAGCCCAGTTCATTGCAAAACAGTATTTAGGATAAGAAGTGAAAAACAGTAATGCTACACAATTTCCTCACATTTATCCTTTATTTGAATTCATTCAGTGGATTTTTTTTGTGGTTTTCTTAAGAACAGATCACTGCATATCGGTGTTATTTGATGTTCAAAATTACTGTTCAAGATTTACTGAAAAAATCAACATTAACAATCCACTGAGCTCCTCTGCTAAGTCTAAGCCTTGGGCACAAGTAATCCAGACGTGCTGATATTACAATGTCTAACTTCAGTAGTTGCTGTTTGATATGGAAAGAGTGGAATCAAATGCTGTGAATGCATCTTTGCCCCTTCCCCAAGTACAGAAGAAAAATATTTAATGAAAACGTCTGCCTTTTGTGCATTGTTGGTCATTTTACCATTTCCGTCTAGTAATGGACCAACACCATTGTCAGGATTCCTCTTGTTCCTAATTGGTGGGCCAAGGGGCCTAGTAATTAGCCTCATCTTAGTCATGGGGCAGTGATGGAGAGCCTGAGCTAACTCAACCCATCAGGCTCTGACCCAAGGCAATAGGTCAGTCAGCCTGCATGGCCTCTGGGACAGGTCCTCTGAGCTACCTTCCCTGGGTTGCTTCTTCCCCTGCTTCCTTCCCTCTAGTCCAAGGTAAGGAGAAAAAGAGAAGGAAACCAAACTGCCAGTCTGTTTGGACTCCACATACAGTCCTGGGCCTTCATGGAGATTTGGTGGCCCTTTTGGCAGCAGCCTTCAGAGCAGGTCTGCAGTACTCTGCAGCTTCCCCCTTTTGAGTTAGGTTGCTCCCTCTTCAATCCTATTTCCAGTTGGATCATGCTCTTCCGGGTTGAAGGAGTAGGGCTAGCTGGGCCTAATATAGGCCTTTAATCCCTTCTATCCCAGTGTAGGGTTTATATACCCCATCACACTAATATATTTTAAAATATCCTCTTTAATGTTCTGAACTCTGTGGGCAAAAGATTTTTCCTTGTGTCCCTTTACTTGTCTTATCAATTTTCTACCATTCCTAGCTTGTGATTTATATTCATTGCTCTCGACTTCCCTCTCTTCCATTTACTTGTTAAAATATTTTTATGTCTGTCTTTACTTACCCTCTAAAGTAGATCTTTTTAAGTATAGCCTTCCTTCTTGATTGTGGATTTTTGGGCATCTATAAGTGTTTTTTCTTTAAATAATTTCCAATTATCACTAACATTTTTCTGATTAACTTCTTCCTCCTGGCTGATTTGGCTCAATTATTTTCAGCTTTGTGTAATTAGACATTTTCAAGCACAAGGCATATATAACTGGTCTGAACTTTATTCTGTTTGCTCATCCACATGTAAGGAAAGCAGAATATCCAATTCCCAATCCGGTAAGTGGATCTATAATGAATTTTTTTCTCTTCCAGACCTTGTTATGCTAGAGAAATGATAAATGTGCCATAGCTGCACATATAAAGAAAGGAAAACAATTTCTGGTACCTAGTTGGACCTAATATTAAGTTCAGCCTTCTAAAAGAATAGTTAACGTGTTTGGCTTTTGCCTCTGCTTGTGCCTAAGCCATAGTCATTACCAGTTCATCTGCACACATTGCTGACTTCCACTGGATATTTTTCCAATGTAGACAAGGTCCAATTATAGTTAAACTTTTTATTCAGCAGAAGGATGGCTGATTTTAAACGTGTTCTCCCTTCCCTCTTTTTGGTTATATATTCATAACATAAACCTGACAAGATCCAAAGGGATAGACGTGTTAGTCTAGTTCAGTAAAACAAACAAACAAGGAGTCCTGTGGCAAAATAAATTTGCTAGTCTTTAAGTGCCACAATAAACCTGACAGTGAATGATTAGTTTGTCCTTCAGTGAAAATAAACTGTAGTGTATGTCTATGGCAAACAATGCAATGACTCAGAAAAACCCAAAGAAAAACAAAACACAGCTGACTTGAAGAACTAGGCACGTTTCTACATTTGCATTCAAAAGTTTGCAAGAGATGAGAAAGGAGAAAGCACACTGAAGTTTACCAAGTGAGTCTTCCCAAACTTCTTCACTGATACCTTTTCAAGTGAATTTCTTTGTTATCCTAAATCAAATCTCTCTTTATTTTTAAATTGAAAAAAGTGAAGAAAAATGGTATAAGTGCTCTGTGAGGTGCTTGACATGAGTGAAGAGCTGCCTGAAATGCAAACAATTAGAGACGTCTTTCAGGCTAAGCAGACATACACAGGAAGAAAAATATGTTTGAATGACTGTACCAAGGGGAAGATCTTGCCAAGGTGCACTCATTCACTGCTACTTTGGGATCTTCAACCTGTCAGGCAAAGGTGTAAGAAGATGCAGTGGCTTCAAGTTGAAGCTAGACAAATTCAAATGGAAATTAAGGTGTAAATTTCTGATCATAGGAACAAATTTACCAAGGATTGTGCATTCTCCATCACTGACAATTTCTAAATCAAGATTGGATTAAAAAAAATGCTCTTCAAATTATTTGGGGGAAGTTCTGCATTCTGTGCTATATAGGGTGGACAAACTAGTTGATCACAATATTCCTGTCTCGCCTTGTGTGATATTCCTCTAACATTATCTGGAGTGGTGAATCTCTGTGTCACTCCAGCCCCCAGTCCTCGAGCCTGTCTCACTTTGCTTTGCGTGAGGACTCCCACTCCTCGATGTCTGTGCACAGCCTCCCGCAAGTGAGTTGCCCCCTCAACTCAGTGGGTGCGTCTACACTGGCAAGTTAGTTCAAATTAAGGAGCCTTAATTCTAACTAATTTAGTCCCTGTCCACCATAGACTTTCACTAGTTTCAATTAAGGATGAAAGCTTAGTTTCAATTAGTAACACCTGCATTTAATTCAAACTTAGCACTCAGTTTGATTCTTAGGTTGAACTAAGGGCAGTGTAGACCAGGATTAAGCCTTAATTTGACCCAAATAAACTTGAATTAGGGCAGTTAGTTCAAATTAACAAAGTGCACTAATTCAACTTAATGTTTAAGTCGAATTAGTGCACTTTGTTAATTCAACTTACTAAGGTTGGGTTTAAAATCCACTTTATTAATTCAAACTAACTTTTGTAGTGTAGACAAAGCCAGTGGTGCGAGGGCTTCAGGCCAGCCGCTCTTCATGTTATGCAGCTGAATGACCCCAGCCAGTTTCCCCAGTCCCAGATGCGGTCCTAGGAACTGCTGTCTTATAATGTTCTGTGCTGTGCACAAACGCTGCAAGTTCATATTTATAAAAGAATTTGGAGTGCACCAGCCTCGTCACTTCAAATGGAGTCTCTAACACACTTTAAACCAAATGCACTAGTTTAAGAGAGATAAACAAGTAAGTTTATTAAACTGCAGAAGGATTTTAAGTGATTATAAATCAGAGGAAAGCAAGTCAGATTTAGGCAAAATAAGCAAAAGCCAAATTCATTGTAAAATAAGATTAACATTTTCAGAATCCTTACAAACTCAGATGACTCTCACCACAAGCTGGCTAGTCCCTTTCCAGCTAGCCTTTCCCCCTGGGTGAGCACCTCAGTTGCCCGGTGATGTTTGTAGGTGTAAGTGGGTGAGAAACAGTGAGAGAGAGAATGGCAGAATCTCTCCTCTGTTAAAAATATTTCTTCTTGCCTTTGGGGGTTTGCTCCCCCACTTCAAGGCAGGGAAAGGTGCAGTATGTCACACCTTGGGATCTATGAATCTAGAGACCTTAAACTGATGTGAGTAGAAGTCCCATGTTTGAAAGTAACAGTATGTCAGAATAGAAATCTTTTGTAAGGAGCTGAAAGCAGAATTTTCTCTGAAGGATCCCAGAATACAAATATGCATGTTGAAGCCGCCGCCTAGTGTGGGAGTGGGGCGTGCTTCCCACCAGGCCTCCTGATGCAGGGGTGAGCTGCCTCCAGCCCTAAAGGGGTGGGAAAGGGCAAGGCTGGGGCCTGAACACCCCCCGTCCACTTGAGCTTCACGTAGGACACCCCAGCTCAGTTGCAGCCAGGGCTTCCAAGTTCCCTGACCTACGTGGCTGAATGATTCACACCACAGCTGCGGATGAGGAAATCCTATTCCCTCAGCATTGCACTATGGTAAATAAGGGAGGGTGGGAAGGGGAGCCAGGGGGACTCCCAGGGTTTGGGGGGTACAGACCAAGGGCTGGATGGAGCCTGCTTGGGTAGGGATCCCCCCACCACCAGTCTCCTGATGTAGAGGCTGAGGCTGGAAAAGCTGGAGGTGGTGACTGCCCTCCTCCCCATCCCAAGCTGCTGTGACTTTGCATCTTAAAAAACAAACAAAGAAATAAAAACCCTCAACCAAACACATAAAAGCAAGGCAAGCACTGAGTTGCCAATAGAAACTCTCTCCTGCCGGGAAGGGGGTGCAAATGTTGGCTTAGCCTAAGAGCAACAGAAACCGTTGGTATGCTACTGATTCAGGAACAACTGACATGCCTTGTCTAGCAATCAACTTTGCAGTTACTCTAAACCCAATCACAGGGGTCAGCAACTTTTGCTGGTCCCCATGCCAGCTCTGCCCACTGCACCTTCAATGGGGACTGGGGCTGGGGGCAAAAGTGGGGGGAAGGCCTCCAGGTTGGGGCCACCCCAGCTGGTTCCCATGCCTATCAGCAGGCAGCCTCCAGGGTCCTGGCCATGGCTGGCTCCTGTGCCCACCTGTGGGTGGTCTCCAGGGTCCCAGCCATGGCTGGATCTTCCTCCTACCAGGGTCAGACCCGGAAGCAGGCAGGCTGACATGTCCCACTCCCTCCCAGCCCTGCCCAGCAGGGGTCAGGAGCCATGTGCTGCAGCTTCTTTGTCCCTGCTGGCCCCATTCCCCAGCAGGGAAGCATGGCCATGGCACACGGTCTTACCGCTGGCCATGCAGTGCTGAGAGGAGCGGAGCCAGCAGGGAAGCCTCAGTGGTGCCGCATGCTGCTCAGGATCAGTGCCCATGCCATTTTTGGCACAGGTGCCAGGGGTTGCTGACCTCTGCCCTGTTATAACAAGACAAATTTAGGAAAATTGCATTCACGTCTGGACATCTCAAAAATTAGAGTTGGAAGAATAGCAATAAAGGAATACTCAGAATTAAGATGAGGTGAAATGACCTAAACACACACACACACACAAACTCTTTGCTAAATGATTACTCTTATAACTTGATCTTGCAAAGACACAATTTAACTCAGTAACAGTCCCAACAAGACTTTAATTATCAGCAAGACTTCATACACTGTGGTGATGGGGGGCAAATAAGTATCCAGTTATATAGTTAAAACAACAAGAGTCCTGTGGCACCTTAAAGACTGACAGATATCTTCAGGCATAAGCTTTTGTCAGCTCCAACTCACTTCGTCAGATGCAAGTGGGTTGGATCCCACAAAAGCTTATGCCCAAAGAAAACTGCTGCTCTTTAAGGACTGTCGCTGTTTTTACTGTATACAGACTAACATGGCTACCCCTCTGGAAAGTTAAATAGTTAAGACTATTCAGATGAGTAAAGCTATTCCTATGCACACATGCATAAAATTAATTAATAAGTCCCCCACAGTAATGCGGCTTTGCGCTGCCTCCACCATGGACCACCTCCTGAATAGCATACTTGAACTGTCTTTACCAAATATGCAATATTTTCTTGAACAGTTTCAGTATTGTTCATAATGAACATCTCATGTACATCTAAAAGTCCTTGAATATCTACTTCTGTCTTCATACAGATGAATTATAATTACATCTTTGGGGGGCACTCTAGAAAGTAATAAAGTGTGCTGCATGCTAAAGACAAATTTATCGTGTCAGAAATTATTGTCAATACACAACAAAAGGCAGCTATCCAGATCAATTAAAACACAATCTACATGACCCAGTTTCAGATTTATAAAATATTGCTGTCAACACTAGCTTCAACCCTGATATGATTTTCATCTTTTAAACTTCATTGTCCTCTCACAATCTAGCACAGAATTATCTGTTAAGAAAAAACCCTGCAAACGTACCTTCTAGTTATTGATATGTTTAACTTGGCTAATTGTCTTTCAGCTCATCAGCCCAATTACCTCATTGTTAGTAAGTGTCCAAGCACACGATGGGCACTGCATTAATAGTGGCTAAATGATGATAATTGAGAATTGTTTAGGGTGACCATCTGAACCAAATGCTTGCTGCAGAATTTGTTGACTGTAAAGGGTGCCAAGTGCCTAAACTGAGATCGGATAAGAGAAATGGCATCTACACCACCACTTATGCTTCTGAGTGTCAGTTCTTTAGGTCCGACATTGTGTGATGATAAAATTCTAATAGACCTTCCCCAACCAATAATATCTCTGTGGAACGACTAAGGAGGTTTGTCAAGTATGTGGGGAATAAGGGCTTAGGCAGGGAATTCAGTGTGTAAATAAACAAAAATGGGTGGATTAATGCATGGGCCTATGGGGCCTGTGCCCAGAGGCCCATGCAATGTGGGGGGCCCTCTGCTGCGTGGCTCTAGGGGGGGAGCAGAGCTGCCCTGGGCAGGAGGTTGGGCTCTGCGTTCCTCTCCCACCCCACCCCCGGGCTGGCAGATCCACCCCCAGGAGCGGGGCCGACTGCTGGGCTGTGCAGGACAGCACAGCTTCCAGTGTGGAAGCCACCCCACGTTCACAGACCTCTCTGGGGGGGCCAGTGACCCCAGCTAGTGGTGGCCTGGCCCCAGCCCCACCCCACCAAGTGTCGGCCCTTCCACAGAGGATGAGGCCATAGGCTGGAGAGGGCCTGTGGTCCCAGGTGAGGGCGGGTGGGGACCCAGGTGGGGCTCATCAGTGTGGGAGGCCCAGTGGCCCAGAGGCCCCTAATCCGCCACTGCAGACAAATGAACTTCAGAGCAACTGCCATGCCATATAACTGGAGGAGAGGAAATGATAGGAAAAGATGATGCAAGCACAGCCATCCTTAGGGGTGGGCGAGGCACAGGGCGAATCAATCTGTGTGGGCTCCCACTGCTGAAATGCCATGGAAATGTGACACCCTGATGCCACTGAAATGCTGCTGAAAACAAAGAGGGGCCCACAGGAGGACAGTAAGGGCAGCGTGGGGTCCACCACCCACAGGGTCCACCAAACCATGGGGCCTCAGGTGATCAGCCCGCTCACTCTCCCACCCCCAAGAAGGGCCCTGGATGTGGGAATGGAAATACCTAAGTCCTGAATACCCAAAGTCTTGCATGTAACTCACGGTAACAGCTGCATATTTCCCACCCGAAAGATAAAATAGCTCTCCTAAAACCAGAGAAAGCATGATGTCAAATGTGACCTGACATACCCCATTAGGAAATGCCACTATATTACTTTTCAGATGGAATCTTTTCTAGCAGTGAGATTCAATTCACGAATCGGTGGCGGTGGGGACAAGCAAGAAGTCCCACCGCACTTAAAGACTAACAAACTTATTTATCGCATGAGATTTCTTGGGATAAAATCCCACTTTGTCAAATGCTTTGAAGATGGGCGGGCTTACAGAATGGGCCTCAAAGAGAAGCTGCAGAGCTTGAATTTATTTGGAAATTTGACTGTGTTGTTTTGGGACTAAATATGGACTTTGAATTTTTTTCTCATTAAAACAGGTGATTTGACCTCATGTTTCTCTATATGCTGTTCCCCAGTATTTGAATCTTAACAACTGCTTTGATTTGCTGTTACAGTGTGATCTGATCCATGACTTACACTTTCCTGCATTTACTTCTTCCCTTTTTGTAGGTTTCCCCATCTTCAAAGCATCTGACAAAGTGCGATTTTCTCCCACAAAAGCTCCTGTGATACATTTGTTAGTCTTTAACTGCCATGGGACTCCTTGCTAGTTTTGCTGAACTAGACTAACACAGCTGTCCCTCTTGAACTTGGCAACATGTATTTGGGGGAGATATTCCTGAAGAGCTTTCCCAAATGGTCTGCAGTAACACAGCTACTAGGTAGTAAACAGAATTCATTCTGCTGGCTCTTTTTTCACTTAAGGAAGTGGAACCTAAAGTCATGCAGTCATTACTTCAATAATACATCATTAACTCTGAAGCAAAAGTTGTTTTTTTTTTTTTGTTTTTTTTTACAGAGAGTCATGAAGAGGAAAGCAACTGCAGGATTGTTCACATCAATAATATAATGTTGCCAATACAGCATCTCTTTCTGCTTCTGGAATATCTGCAAACAGATTGTGACTTTCTCATTTACTCTTACGTGAATTCATTCAAGGACTATCTTTTCCAGTTTTTAACTGAGTTTTTATTGGTTAGATAAGTCATATAAAGTTTCTGATCCCTAATTGGACAGGCAGTCAATCCTATCAGGCATAAATACTTGGGTACATAAATTGAAGGTTCAGTGTCCATGAAAAATCAGTTCATAAAACTCTGAAATTTGCTTTCTAGCACCAGTAAAATTCAATTGGTTACATATTTGCAGTCAGAAACATGAAAGCTGAATTCATTTACAACTAAAACAATTCATTATAATTCAAATAAATGCATTAAAATTTTACTAACTTTAAAATTTTAATTTCCTTTTTATTAATTTAAAAAAAAACCCTGCAAGAATTCAATTATTCATTCAGTTCCTAGAGAAAAAAACAACAAAAACAATAAAAGATATTCCAATTTTTCTTGCTTTAACCTCTCATACAGTTTTGCTACATGACACTCATGAATTTTTTTGTCCTCCTTTGTAGACTGTTTCACGGGCAGTCACCTTCTCAACCCTCATCCATAAGAGATGGCTGCCGTAACACTGAATGTTTAGGCTCATTTGGGACAAAAAGCAGGTATTTTGTCTTAATAATATTCTTGTGGAGATACAACCATCATTAGGAAATGTGGTGATGCATTATTATATACATAGTAGGTGCTGTGGTATTTAGATCTGTTTATGGTGAAGGTTACCAATTTTCTCTTTTGTAATTCAAAGAGCCCAAGTGTCCTAAACATGATACAGCAAAGGTAAAGTATTGTGCGATGTCTGTGTGTGGTTTGCAGGGAGTTGCTTTTTCACTTGCTTTGTCCTGTTAACCTGAGGATTTATTCTACAAGCTTTAGACCTGGAAAAAAAGCAGTAAGAGTTCTGTGTGCAGTAACCTCATCCTGAGATGAGTTCGCACTGCAGTCATACAAGCACTGGAGAATCTTTTATGATTCTCGCTAGGTTCTAGATGCTAAGGGAGCAGCTTGAGTCTGCACCACCAACGTATCTGACCTTTATTAATAGAAGAAATCTATACAGCATCCCACTCACCATGTTCTTTAAATGTTCTGTAAAAAAGGAGGTCATAAAAGGTGCCCAGCCACCAGTGAAAAGGTTGCTGAGTGTGACTGTGTTTGATATTATGGTGAAGGAATAAACTGCATGCTCAAAATAGCCTATCTTGTGCCATTTAGAGTCATGATCCCCCCGGTATGAGAGCACCTTTAACACCCATTGCCAATGGTTACATCAGAGATAGAGCTGAATTCCGACGGACGTGGAATAAGAAATAACTCAGATGCTACTGTGTGCTAACTATGGTTACATAGTCTATGTTTAGCAGCGAACATTACAGTGATGGTATTGCTGCAGTTAGCTATTTTTATTACAAAGTTCCAAAGGGGCAGCCGTGTTAGTCTAGTCCAGCAAAAAAAGCAAGGAGTCCTGTGGCACTTAAAGACTAATGCGATAAATAAATCAATCAGTCTTTAAATGCCACAGGACTCCTTGCTGTTTTTATTACAGTAACACTTAGGATGTTCTGTCAAGGAGCTGGGCCCCAATGTGCTCTACCAATGAATAAACAAGACAACTTCTCCCCCAGAAAGCTTACCATCTGGGCATCAGAAAGGAAAGGACAAGTAGACAAAGGAGATAAATGGGTTGGGATGGTAAAAGTTTAGCAGAAAAATGAGAGTCTCCTCTTGCCACTTGCCCAACAGTAAAGACAATCTCTCTGGCTATGCGGTTTGGAGGAGCTTTATGGAAGGTTTTTTAGTCCATCTAACATCTTAGCAAAACAGCCACCTTTCTTTGCGTAGTTTTTCTGGTGTGTGTGGCTGAGCATTGAATGAATGTTAAAATGTGAAGAGACAACAAGAGGACTTTGATACATTTCAGCTATAGGTGAAACTGCACATACCTTTGTATCATTCTGGGATGAATCCTTCTGTTCCATTACCTTTGCAGACTCAGAGCAGCCAGAATTATCCACTGCCATCTGTCACATCACACTAGCAAATTAAGATGGAGAGACTCTAGTCAGTAGCTCACTGCAGTTTGGGGACCAGTGACTGGAGACAGACAGACGAGCAAAAAGCAGTCATGAAGCTCTCTGGCAAAGATGCCTTGTCCTTATGGGTAGTCTTGGATCATTTTAGCATGGCATATAAGGATGTTCTTGGCTGCTGTAGAGGTCCCTTCTGAGCCAGGGAATGACAAAAAAAAAGGATGCACAAAGGGAAAGAAGGAGGTAGGGCATAGCTGTATCCCTCTACCCACTGTTTGTCAGGTGTATATGAAGAGAGAATTGGAGTTTTCCATAAACCTAATTTTTCAAATCGCATTCACTGGTTTTTGTCAGACTTTTGAATTTGAGAGGAAAGACTTTCCTTTCTCTCATTACCAGAAAACAACCTCTCTGCTTCTTTAAATCTCAGCACGCTGTATCCTTTGGTCTAAATTCACAGTATTGTGAGGTGCAATAAGGGCGCTTTGGATAAGTATGTAGAACAAATTATAATTCACCCAGCTATTCGGTGCTAGACCATCCTATAATCACTGATAGTCTGTCTTCCCTTATAGTCCCCTCTACCATTTGTTTGCTTGGTAACAGTGAAGTTAGGGGAAAAAAAAATAAACACTAGGCAGAGAACAGACCAGACTATCCATCCCAAAAGAATAAAGGGCCTTTCCAAAGGTCTGTTACTGAGTTCCACATTTGACCTACAGTTCAGTTTGAGAAAAGCTATGATTTAGTGATTAGAGTTTATTCTGGGGAGCTGAAAATTCTGGTTTTGACATACACACCCATCTCCTACAGCTAAGATATTAAATTCTTGAGCTGCAGGTGAGCCATGAGACCTTGCCTATTAGCCACTTGACAGAGGAATTTGGATCCATTGCAACCTCTCGTCTGCTTACCTCTGTGAGGTGTCATTTTTAATTCATTCTTACAAAGAACCAATCTAGCTGCTGCAGCTGGCTTTTCCCTACCAATCCAGGAGGTGCTTCCTCCCATTCCCTCTTCTTCAAAGGACCGGAACAGACTTTTGCTGTGCCCATTTAGTTTTTCACTTCTTCCAGTCCTGGAACTGGCTGTCTTGGCAACACCATTGTTGGTGCTTTAAGGAGGCTTTTCCTCAAGGGCAGAAATACATTGCCCACCAAGGACCCACTTTCGAATGAAGATTTTTCTCTCCTTTCCTCTCTCCTTCTAGCTAGAATTAAGGCAAGTCAATGGAGGAAATAGCAATACAATCTGTGTACTTCCTTTCTCACACACTAGTGGGATAAATAGACTACCTTTAGCCCTTAGAAAACTGACTTCTGAGACCCGCTCCAGCTCTACCCTCTAGGCCACACAGCATCCCATATAAAAAGCCCTTGTACAGAAGAATGCTCCTGAGGACTAGCATGATTAATAATACCTTGTTAGATACAGTGCCTCTCTGGTCTAACTCCACACTCACTTTGCCTATGCCTGAACTCCCAGACCAAGACTTTTATAATTGCAGGAAGAGCCCACCCAGCTTACAGCTGAACCAAGCCCTCCCACTGCTCCCTTTAGGTCTGTAACAGGCTGCTGGAGGGTGAACTCCCTGGTCAGCCCCCCTGTCATGCTAGCGTAGCTAGCAGAAAGACAGCAGAGTCTGTAGCTGCAACAGGTAATTGGCTAAGAAGAGGCAGCTCAGCAGAGGTGCAGATCAAGCAGTTTCCTTTGGAGTAATTAGCCCATGAGTGACAGCTGTCAGAGAAACCATGGAAGGTTTATAAGGCAGGCCAGAGGGTTCAGGAAGAAAGGAGTCAGGTGTGGGACAGAAGAATTGCATGTCCCCCTGGCTGCTAGCAGACCCTGTGAGGCTTGGCCGAGACAGGGTACTGTTTGCTGATGGGTATTTCTGAGACATGCTCTAAATAAACCATGGGTGATTGCAAATCTGTGGGTCAATACATCCTTTGTTGGTCCAGAGTGGGACAGAAGAGTGGGGTGATAAGCAGTGGACTTGCCACAAGGTCCATCAAAGCCCCTTACACAATTAGACCTAGCTGTGCTCCTTGCTGCTTCTGGCCGCTAGGTGAATACTCTTCCATGGGGAAAGACTTATTGGCTGGGAATATGTGGGCAATGGGCTCAGGGGAGAGAACAAGTGAGCAAGCCAAATCAGAAGGTGGGCTAAAACCAATGAGGGATGGGAGTGACTAGATCAGGCATGGCCAAACTGTGGCTCGGGAGCCACATGTGGCTCTTGAATGAAAAAGTGTGGCTTGCAGAAGAACATCAGTAAATCAATTTAGAAGGTAACAGTATATGGCTATATGCCTCAGTGCGGCTTTTGAAGGTTTAATAATCAACTTGTGTGGCTCTTGAGTTCCATAATTTCAGCTACCCCTGGACTAGATCGTAGGGAGGAAAGATTTGGCTTGGGACTCTTTCTAGGGGAGCTGGGAGGATCAGGGAAGCAAAAGGCAGGTCAGGGATCTTTGTAGTGTGTCCTTGGAAAGCTAAGAAGGTAGGGGGAAGAAAGGAGGGTTTCTGAGGGGGTAAGAACAAGTTGTGAAGAAGGATGAGTAAACTGGGAGCAACCTAGGAATTAACTTTCTTGGGGGGATCGTAGTTAAAAGCAAAGGGAAGATTTTTGAAGGTACAAAGGACGGGGAGGCCCTCCATTCCTACTGAATGTTTGGGGAGCTGGGCATCTAACAAAAGTTGTACCCTTGAGAATTGCTTTCTAAACTAGTGTCAGGTAGTATGGACTCCCTTAAATGGTTGCTCCTGGAATAATTTATTAGTAAATGTTTTACCTGCCTGGTAAATCCCCAGCATCTTGCGATACTTCTCTGTGTCCATGCAGTGAGAAAGAACTCGGATTAGTATCAAAGGGGTGGAAACCCAGTCAGACAGGAAAACTAGTTAGAAAGTTGGACAGGAAACTTTGGGAAAAATCCTCCCACTATTTCTCTTAGCTCCTGCTGAAATGCTCTCTCTTCTTAAGATACTCACTATTCAGTCCAACCCACCTGGATTGAACAAGAGTGCTAGCTCAAGCTAGTTCATTTACATATCCGAAATGATCCCTTCCAGCCCAGATGGTGGTTGGGTCGTGGAGATGCCTACTTTTTGTGACTCAGCATGTGGGGCAGCTGTAATACAGCATGGGGAGCAGAATCACAACTCTATGACTTGGGGGTAAGGATGGAGTAAGGACCATGATGTTGGGGCCATGGATTCTGGGCATGGGATCTCTAGGACCTCTGAGAATTATTGTGGCTGAGTCCACCAGATAGCCTCCTGGAGCTTCCAGCGCAGCTCTTGTACTTCATATTTCAAAAGAGATGTTTAAAACATAATCTGTGCTACCATCTAAGGTATCTGATTGAGAGATGATTCAGTCCACCTCGTTATATTAGAATGACTATTACAAGAAATCTGTTGTTTTGATGCTTTTCTTCCTTAAGGACAGTCTCATAGCTAGATTTTATAAAGTAACACCCCACACCCTGCAATTTATTTGCTGTTGAGCAGTTTGGTCATTTTGTCTATCTGACAAATTATTGTCAGCTGATACCACCAAATTCAATGGTGACACAAGACATTGACGTATCATACTCACCATGGTGAGACAGGGTAGTCTAGATTTGCTCTAATAACACACTTCAGACAAAGACAAGGCTTCTGTACTGAGCCGTGCTTTTAGTAGTCACTATCAATTTTTTCTTCTGACATCAGAAAGCCATACAACATCAACTGCAGGCTGATGAGTTACAAAATGCCCTGACGTATCAGAGACACAAGTGCTCTGGAGATTTCAGAACAAATTACCTTACATACAATGATAATTAACATTTGTATAGCTCCCCTCATCCAGCAGGCTTTCAAGGCACTGTAACTGAAGTAGAAAATGATACATAAAGATCTTCATGGTTGAAATGAAGCCTTCGGTGGGCTAGGTGGAAGTGTAGCAGCCGTTTAACAGTTTGCAGCAACTCTCACTAAGAATGCACGGTACTTTCTTAGCTCTATGAGTAGCCTTCTGTGTGACTTTTGACAAGTCATTTCACGGTTCCCTGCCTCAGTTTCCCCATCTGCAAATGACCTGATCCTGCAACCCTTACTCACTAGAGGAGACCAAGTGAAGTCAGTGTGACTATCTGATTAAGAGATGTTGCTCACATGAATAGGGTTTATATATAGTGATACTATCCAAGCTCATCATGTACTGTGAGAGCTATCCCTCTAAGATCTAGCATGTGGAATTCAGCATTTCTAGAGCGCTATGCCAACATTAACTAATTTCTCATTGCCACACTCCTGCAAGACAGGTGACTAATAGAATTATCTTGATTTTACAGATGGGAAAATTGAGGCAGAGAAGTTAACTGACCTGACTGAGGCTGCAGAGAAATTCAGTGTAAGGGACAAGATTAGAACAAAGGGGTCACTTGCTTTCAGTCATATGCTTAGCCCAGCATGATGGGCTGCCCCTTTGACCAGAGGTCACACTGAACATAAGAATATCTATACTGGGTCAGACCAGCGGCCCAAGAAGCCCAGTATTCTGATGTCTGATAGCAGTCAATGGCAGATGTTTCAAAGGCAATTAATGGAACAGGGCAATTATCAAATGATTCATCCACTGTCACCCAGTCCCAGCATCTGGCAGTCAGAGCCTCAGGGACACTCAGAGCATGGACATTGCATCCCTGACCATCTTGGTTAATAGATGATGGTGCTATCTGTCAGGAACTTATCTAATTATTTGTTGAACCTCTGTCACATTTTTGGCCTTCATGTCATGCCCTGGCAACAAATTCCTCAGGTTGACTATGTATTGCATGAATAAATACTTCTTTTGCTTCTTTCAAACCTGCTGCCTATTAATTTCATTTGCGGCTTTTGGTTCTTGTGTTATTGAAAGGAGTAAATAAATCTTCCCTATTCACTTTCTTAACACCACTCATGATTTTACAGACCTCTATCATTTCCCCCTTTAGTCATCTCTTTTTCAGTCCCACTGAACAGTCCTGGCTTTCTTAATCTCTCTCATCTGGAAGTTGCTCCGTATCCTAAATCACTTTTGTTGCCCTTATGTGTACTTTTTTCAAGTCACATATGTCTTTTGTGAGATGGGCTGACTAGAAGTGCACAAAATATTCAAGGTGCAGGTACCCATGGATTTATATAGTGACATTATGATATTTACTGGCTTATTATCTATCCCTTTCCTAATAGTTTCTATCATATTCTGAGCTTTTCTGACTGCTGATGCATATTGAGCAGATCTTTTCACAGAAAAATGAACAATGACTCCAAGATTTCTTTCTTGAGTGGTAACACATAATTTACCCCCCTTCTTTTGTAAGTATAGTTGGGATTATGTTTTCCAGTGTGGATTACTTTGCATTTATCAACACTGAATTTTAGCTCAGCAACTAAGTTTAGTGAGATTCCTTTGCAGTTCTTTAAACTTAAATCTCTTGAGTGATTTTGTATCATTTGCAGATTTTGCCACCCTACTGTTTACCCTTTTTCCCAGATCATTTTTGAACATGTTGAACAGCACAGATCTCAGTACAGACACCACTGGTGGACACCGCTATTTACTTTTCTGCCTTCTGAAAACCAACCATTTGTTCCTACTCTTTGTTTATGTTCTTTTAACTAGTTATTGCTCCATGAGAGGACCTTTCCTCTTAACCCATGACTTTAGTTTGTTGAAGAGTCCTTGGTGAAGGGGTTCATCAAATGCTTTCTGAAAGTCCAATGACATTATATACACTGGACCACCCTTTTTTACCTGTTTTTGATCTCTCCAAAGTATTCTAGCAGATTCGCGAGGCATGATTTTCCTTTACAAAATCATAGTGACTTTTCTAACAAATTGTGTTTTTTGTGTTTGACAGTTCTATTCTTTACTTTCAACCAGTCTTTTAGTACTGAAGTTAGGCTTACATTCTGTAATTGCCAGGGTCACCTCTGGAATAATTTTTAAAAATTAGTGTCACATTAACTGTGCTCCAGTCATCTGGTACAGCAGCTGATTTAAGTTTAAGTTAGATACCACAATTAGTAGTTCAGCAATTTCATATTGGAATTTCTTCAGAATTTTTGGGTCCATCCCATCTGGTCCTGAGAACGTATTATTGTTTAATTTATCAGTTTGTTCCAAATTGGAACACAATTAATTTCTTCTTGGACAGATGAATTGCTTACCACCATCAGCAGAAGCCTGGACAGCAATGGTCTTCCCAGCCATAAAAGCGTCCTTCCAAAAATCAGGTATCTGTGCCAATGAATCCGTAAGGACCAAACCTTTGCTACCATAAGGAAGAACATATATGACCTGTGAGCTTTAGAAAAAATCAGTTCATCTTAATCATAGAATCATAGAACTTGAAGGGACTATGAGAGGTCATCAAGTCCTATCCCCTGCACTCGTGGAAGGACCAAGGACCCTCTTACACCATCCTTGACAGGTGTTTGTCTAACCTGCTCTTAAACATTTCCAGTGGTGGAGATTCTTTTCTATAATAAACTTTTTAGATTTTCCAGGGTTGCTTTTCAAGGTCCTATTGTTTCTGTGTCTTCCAAGTCCTGAACTGTGGCCTTAAAGGCTGGCTTTGTTTTCCATAAGTAATAACAATCAGCTCCTACTGAGCACAAAGATCTCAAAGAACTCATAAATGGAAGTAAGTATTCTAACCCTGCTCATGCAGACAGGGAACCAAAACACAAAGGGTATGTCTACACTGGAGCCTTGAGTTGACTTAACCTGCCTTAAGTTGACCTAAGGTACTCCTTGTCCCCATTCACTTTATTAAGTCAACTTAAGCATTTGCTTAAATCGACTTAATAACTCCTGACCTGAAAGTCGACTTAAGCATTAAGTTGATTTCCAAGGGCAGGAAGGGGTCTGGACCCTGCCCCATGCCCTGCCTCAGGTCCCAGTTGTGCTCAAGGCCTGATCTCACCCCAGCCACCACCGGCAAGCAGCTGGGAGCCAAACCCAGCTCCTAGCCCCTTGCTGCAAGTGGTGGGGGCTGGGAGACAGCTTCTGCCACCTGCACCAAAGGACTGGGAGACAGCTCTTGCTGCCGGTGGCAAACAGCGTGGAGTCGGATCCAGCCCCAAGTCACTTGCTGCAAGTGGCTCAGAGCCCAACCTGTTCCTGAACCACTTGCTGTCGCTGGCAGACGGCTGGGAAGCCTGGTCAATTTCACAGGCTGCTCCTGATCTCAGGAGCAGCCTGTGAAATTGACAAGGTTGGGTCACTGGGCTGTCTCCCCCCGGCAAAAACAGGCCGGACTCCCAATCCCTTGCCACTGGTGGCAAAAGCTGGCTCCCAGCCCCTTACCACTTGTGGCCCCAGGCCTGGGGCTGGAGCTGGCTTCCAGCCACCTGCTGATGGCAGCAGGAACCAGATCAGGGCCTCAGGGCCTGAGTCCAGCCCAGGGTCTGTCCACTAGTGTAGACATACTCCTAAGTCGACCACACAAGATTGACTTTAACTCAACTTAAACTCGACCTTGTGAGGTCGACTTAAAATAGAGCCCTAGTGTAGACATAGCCAAAGAGGAGAGTGATTTCCCCAGGATTATCCTGTGGTTGAGCCAGGAACTGAAAGCAGGTTCCCTGACTCCCACATCAGAGCTATAGCCGCTAGATCCCACTGCCTCTCTAACGTGCTATTTTAAAAGCAGCTCTTTAAAAATCCCTTTCTATAAAGGAAAAATGATGTGGTATTATCAAAATACTTTAATTTCTTATATAAATTTGAGTCACAGGCATTTTGGGTGTTTGCTGAACAGAGGCTCCCTACCACACACACAATCTCATCCTTTCAATATCTCCCTAAGGACATATGGTTAATTAAAATGTAAACTATACAAACATTCGCACAGAAAGAATATTACTGGCTAACACTTAAGCCAGCAATTAGATGCATGCAGGAGCATAAGCATGGGAGTATATTAACAGTTATTGATGCCATCTGGTCTTTTTTTTCCTATACTGACTGGTAACAGATTCTGCATTTTAACACAGGGAATTGATAGTGAGATAAACAGCCTGCTAAGCACAGGAAATTCACACAGTTAATGATGTGGAAAATGTACAAGCGAAATGAGGTTGGAGAACTGGTAACCAGTTTGTAGACAAAGATTAAAAAAGCCCAACAACGGAACAAGGCATTTTTCCTTCTGAAAATTGGAATTTCTCGCCTTTGGAAAGAAATTAAAATCTGCAGGAAAGGTGTGAGTGTAAGGAAGACCATGATTCAGAAATGTATTTGAGGAGGGGGGCTGTTATTAAAGCTTATGGCTATTCACAGTTCACTACAGAAGAAGTGAGAGTGGAAAGGGGAAGATGTTAAGACTAGATTGTCACCAGTGAATACAGTAAAGGCAATTGCAAAAATATGGTCTCACCATTTATGTGGGCAAACACCTTCTGTATGCAATTACCAGATTAGCAAGAGCAAATAAGGTATATTGAACATGCAAAATGCATGCATATGCTTTTTGTGAATGCCTCCATTTTAATCTTAGTTTGTCTGACCCCAAATATATACATAACCCCTTAATTGGACACTTAATTATGTAGGGAGGCAGAAAGAAGAATTTGTGGTTAACACACTGTAATGAGACTTTGGAGATCTTGGATTAGTTCTCAGCTCGACCATAGACTTCTTGCACAACCTTTGGTGAGTCACTTAATCTTTTCTGTGCTTCAGTTTCCTATCTCATAACCTGCTTCACATGGATTTATGAGGTGCTCAGATACACAGAGATAATAATAGATGCCATGAAAGATCACAGGGAGACTTCAGTCAATGATCACAAAGCCCCAGACCCTCAAAGGTGTTTAGGTGCCTAACTCCCAATGGTTGAAGTGAGAGGCACCTAAATACCTGTGAAGATCTAGGTCAAAGTGCTATGTTGTCCTGCTGCTTAATATTTCTGACTGTTTTATTATGAATTGCTTAAAACACTTGCTTATGAAACAATATCATTTATGCAGTTTTGCATATTTTCAAATTACTATAATAGATGTCATGGGCCTCTGGATTCACAAGTATTGGCTGAAATATATATTAATATTAATAATAATATCAAACGTATATTAATAGTCTGTATAAAATGCTGTTTCTCCTTCTGATTGCTCAGTAAGCTTTGTTTGCTTTGAAAATTCAGTTGCTTTAGTTTCTCTTGATCAACCCATCAAATGTTATCTGTGTCATGTCCAAAAAATGTATCTTTTTATTATTCTTACTGTCTTCCAACACATATTTCTTCCCAAATGATACAGCAGCAGCAGGAGAAAAAAAATAAACACCTGCTGTTCCTGTCTATGTTCTGGAGAGAGAAAAATGAGTCATAGTCCACTGGCGCTTTCCAGCCCACTTATGAAATCCAACAACACTCACCGCCCATTTGCCGCCCTATCATTTTTTCTCAGAATGTCCAGCCTCCGTAGGCTACTGGGGAGCTCTGCAAGAAAGCCTTGGGATTTTGTTACTTTTAATGGCTGTTTGCTGTTGTTATAGAATAGTTGTGTTCAGACAATGGAAATGTTAAAGGCCAACTTCTTTGCAGAGTTGTTATAGTGGGTGTTAACAGTGGAAATGACTGTTTGACCATTGGGCTAGATTCCCAGCTCTACCTAATAGGGTTGTGTGTGCATGTGCGTGTGCGTGAGTGTGCACGCATGAGAGAGAGAAATAGCCATTTACTACATGTTGCTGTAGGGGCCAGTTGTGTGCTGGTCCTCGGACAGCTCAGTGTGGCTTTAGGACCACTACAACCTACTTTGTGCAGATATGGCCCTCAGGACCTGGTAGGCCAACTGGGAATAGCTGTGGGCAGGAGAGCCCAGCAGCTCACCCCTTTCCATCCTTCCACTTCCCATGTTTTTGAGCTTTGTCAGTTATGGAGAATGGTATAAGACCTTCATCAGATCAAAAAGGAAAGGCTACAGAGGGAGTGAACAACAAAAGGAAAATGTGAGCATCAAAGAGCTTGGTAGAGGACTATATAGCTATTTGGGTCTGGTTCTTAACATATCCTCATCACCATAGTGTCTCCCTGTTACAGAATCGTAGGATATTAGGGTTGGAAGGGACCTCATGAGGTCATCTAGTTCAACCCCCTCCTGAAAACAGGACTACTCCCACTAAAGCATCCCAGCCAGGGTTTTGTCTAACTAGGCTTCAAAAGTTTCCAAAGATGCAGATTCTACCATCTCCCTAGGTAACCCATTCCAATGCTTCACCACTCTCCTAGTGAGAAAGTTTTTCCTAACACCCAGCCTAGATGTCCCCAGCTGCAACTTGAAACCATTGCTTCTTGTTCTGTCCTCTGTTACCACTTAGAGCAGCCTGACTCCCTCCTCTTTCGAGCACCCTTTCAAGTAGCTGAAGCTTGCTATCAAATCCCCCTCAGTCTTCTCTTTTGCAGACCAAATAAGTCTAGTTCTTTCACTCTCTCATTGTAAGTTATGTGCCCCGTCCCCCTAACCATTTTCGTTGCCTTCTTCTGGACTCTTTCTAATTTGTCCACATCCTTTCTGTAGTGGGGAAGACCAGAACTGGACACAATATTGCCTTCTAATTGCCTTCCAGTTGTCCAATAAGCAAGATGATAGCATCTGTTATTCTTTCTCCCCCGTGGGAAAGTTGTGATGTTGTTTTATTTAACATATGGTGTAAAATGCAGGAAGATCATGCACCTGGATCTTGGAATGGAAAGTGGTGATGTGTGAGGCAGGCCTTAGTTTCTGTGGGGGTGTATTTCACAGCTTTGGACTGGTCTCTGTTACCTGCCCAAATGAGATTTAACCTTGCTGTGGACAGCTCCATTGTAACTTAACAGCAGAGCTGTAGACCACAATCTTCTTGCTGGGTCTTCAGGCAATCTTCTGGGCCTAAGTCCTGGGGCTAGAAGATAGAGTACCTTGAAGATAAGGACCACTGTCTTGAGCGTGACTTGAAGCAGAGGACAGGTATGAAGCAGATGTCCTCACAGTAACCTATTTTGCTGATGAGATGCGCTGTGGTGTTCTGTGATAACTGACATTTCTTAAGGACTGATGTTTTTGTGCCCAGATATACAGCATTGCTAAAGTCCAGAGAAGAAGTGACAAAAGTGAAAATAACCAAGACTAGGTCATCATCTGCAAAGGGATCTGAATGCATCTAGTTCATGAAAATATTAAAGTTAATCCATTAAGGCATTCTGTTTAGTTTAAAGCCTTGTGGGCTTTGAAGTACAGAGAATGACCTAGAGCGAAGGACAAATTTGTAAGCCAGTTACATTTACTGATGGCAACAAATTAAGGGAGAGAAGTGAACACACTAATTTTCACGTCATCATTTCACAGTATCATGTCATTACGCTGTGAAACCTAATGGAACAGCATGTTAGCACCAAAATGACAAACTGCCACCAGCTTTCTAGAACTTACAGAGATATGCAGCACACCTGTTTTCAGATGCAAAAAGCTATAATTAGTGCTGAGTGATTATTTCCCCAGCTGAAAGGATGATGTAGGCCAGTGCTTAGTAGCCACAGTAAATATATGCAGCATTTGCAAAGTACAGATTTGTTCATGCTTAAATTGCTTTGCATTTTACTCTGCTCAGAGCTTGCCTACAATAATAATTTTTCTTTGCATTCCTGCAGCACCTTTCACCATCTGCTCTTAAACCCTTTACAAATATGAATCAATTCAGCCTCACAAAGCCCCTGTAGGGCTGGGCAAGTCCATTTTGTGGATGGTTAAAATGAGGCCAAACAGGTTTTCACAGCCAGTAACAAAACTGAGCTTGGAACTCAGAATCCCTAGCAACCCCATATAGCATATCATAATATTTAAAATGGTAAAAATGGCAGAAATATGCATACCAAGTATGCAATATGAACTAATTACTTCATTCACTGCAGTTTCTATCAGGGATGATTTCGCTGCACTTTAATACCATTGAGAATTCATTTGTGGAGTGTATAAAATGCGATGAGAAAAGAGATTGTAAAAATGATTCCCTTTTACTTCAATGGCTTGTGAGTCATCTCTGGTTGCTTTTTATTACTGTTACTACTGAAGAGTGCATAGAGCTATGAGAAAAGTAGCTGAAGTTTATTTGGGTCGAACTCTAAGGTCTATATTTAGATCCTGAGTGTGGAACCCTTACACATGATGAGTAAAATTTTTTCACCTGAGTATGCCCATTGAGACTTTTCCTCATTGAGATTTGATTAAACTTTCAGGGTTTGTCCCAGGGTTGGTAGAATTGTCATTTAGAGATCAGCTGCAGAATCTTTATTGCTGGCTACTGCAGAAGTACTTATGCATTATAGCTCTGGAGAGGCGTCTTAATCACATGGGGTACGTCTACACTGGAACCTTAGGTTGACTTAAGGAAGGTTAAGTCGACTTGCAGACCCCTTGCAGCCACACAGGGAGGCTTTTATTCAGTTGATTTTTGTGCTTCCTTAAGTTGACTTAATAACACCACCTCTTAAGTTCGATTTAATGCTTAAGTTGACCTTATTAAGTTGACTTAAGTCAATGTAGACAGGGAAAGCCCTTAAGTCAACCTAATTAGCCTCCAAGCACCCTTCCAGACTTTCTGGTGACCAGGAAGGGTGCTGTGCTACCCACAATGCACCACTCCTCCATTGATCTAGTACCTGTCAGTGTCGACACAGGCAGTCAACAGGAGTTTTAAATCTGGACTCTCTAAGTTGACTTAAGAAGGTCAACTTTAAGTCAAACTAAAGTTGACCTTGTTAAGTTGACCCAAGGGAACCCTCCAGTGTAGACATACCCATGGAGATTTATATTTATTCTCTTTCAGTGGAGCACAAATCAAGGATCGACTCTTACAGGGTACCCAAGGCTGAAAAGAAAAGTACAACTGAAATGTGTGGATAATCCCAAGTGTCTATGCCACCAGCATTCAATGGGAGATGCAGAGTAAATAGCACCCTTCAGGGCACTTAATGACTAACATTTATTTTTTGCATGAGCTTTCATGGGAGAAAAATCCCACTTCATCAGACACTTTGAAGATGGAGGAACTTACAGAATGGTAGGAAATAAATGCAAGGAAGTGTAAGTCATAGGAACAGGTCACACTGTAACAGCAGATCAAAACAGTTGTAAAGATTCAAACACTGGGGAACAGCATACAGAGGGAAATGAGGTCAGATCACCTGTTGTAATGAGAGAAAAATCCAATGTCCTGATTAAGACCTGAAGCAATGCAACCAAATTTACAAATGAATTTGATTTCAATAGTTTCCCTTTGATTCTTTGGTTTGGTATGCATCTGTGTGAGCTAACACGGCTACCCTTTTGGATCTCATCCATTTGGAAGTTACTCATCATGCATGTAGGACCAGATTCTGTAACTGCATATGAAGTTCAAGTAAAATTGTTACCTGTTACTTTACAATATCAGACAGAATGCGCCACCCAAAACAGGAGCATCATTGTACTACCCAGTTGACACACACAGCCAGCTGACACACACGCATGATAAGAAACTGTCCCGAACTGGAAGAGCTTACAATCTATACAGATAATGCATGAGAGAAAGAAGGTATTATTTTCATGTACAGAAGAGGAAGGGGCAGAGGGAGGTTATGCACTAGCTTGTAGTCACATAGGGTGCCCCTTGAAAATCCATGAACTGTATCTCTCCTGAGTCCCAGTCCAGTGCCTTTGTCATAAGATCATCCTCCTTCTTTCTTAACTGTCTCTTTTTGCATACCCATCTGATGTTGCTAGGCGGTAGTTAGAACGGGTTTGTTTATGCCGCTCAGAATTTTAGTCTCTCCACTCCCACCGGGGCTCTTATTTTTATCCTTCTTGGGTGGATAGTCTGAAAGTTTCTATTTTCAGCTTTGTACAGCTGACAGAACAGGGCAGCATAAATAAAAGTAGGGGCAGGAGGGGAATCCTGTAATTAAAAGGTGAACCATGCAGAGAATTATATATGTTGCTTGCACAATAATGTAATGAAATGGCCTTCTTTGGGAACAGAGTACTAAAGGGCAGATGGCTGACAGGCAGAAAAACCTTTACTCATTATCCTGCCCCTCCCCTGCAAAAAAGCTCCTTATTTTCTTGAATCTACTCATCTCCATCTTTCCTGTTACTAATAGAGAAAATAAAAGGCAGTAACTTTTACCAGGGTAAATGTACGCAGCCAAGAGAGAGGCAGTCAGAGAATGACTTATATGTGATCAGACCAATAAAGACTCATTGAAAAAGTTAAAAAAATCTCTTGGCAATTCAAACCGAACATAAAAATACCCAAACCAGTGGGCAAAGTTGGGAAGGGAGGTGAATACTGTTCGGGGGGGGGGGTAAGGAGTATTGGAGTAGGGGGGCTGGTGGGGGCCCCAGTGGGGAGCCAGAGGGCTGGCAGGAGCCCCGGGGAGACCCATAGGGTGGTTGGGAGGGCCCAATGGAGGGCTGGATTCTGGCAGCAGTGGTGCCACTCCATAGCGGGGGCTGGATCCCAGCAGTGGCACCACTCCACGATGGGGGCCAGATCCCAGCGGTGGCACCACTCCCTGGCAGGGCCGGATCATGGTGGCTGGTAGTCTGCAAAACTTTTTGCTATTAAGAAAGGGTCCCTCTCACTGAAAAGGTTGAGAACTACTGTTCTAAATCTTTTATAATTTTTGTTGCTTTCTTCAGGACTCTTTCTGGTTTGCTCACATCTCTTATAAGGTATGGTGCCCAGACCTGGTCACTGGCCACCAGCTGATGCCTCACCAGTGCCAAATAGAGTGGGACACTTTGAACTCACATCTTATATACATGTTTTCTCATGCTTGTTAGAACATCCCCAAATATTAGCCTTTTTAGAAAGCACATTGAATTGTAAACTCATCTTCAGTATGCGATCTGCCATAACCCCCAGCTCCTTTTCTGTAGTTCTGTCACCTAACTGTAGTTGTGCATTTGATTTGTTCATGATGATAGAACTTCCTGCTTTTGTCTAGAAACTCACCTTTCTGACTTTCCCAGGGTCATACAGTAAATCAGTGGCAGAGAAGATTGGAACCCCAGGGTCTTGACTCCCAGATTCCTGATTTAATCACAACACTAAATCTTGGAGGGGCTCTGCATAAATTTTGTGTATGCATTCAATTTAATAAAATAATTTCCATTGGATGAAAAGGGCCTGTTTTGAAATTCTTTAAAGTTTAAGCAAATTACAAAGAAATGGCCCAGCTAGAACATGCTAACAGATTCTTCTTGCTCAAAGATGACCTCATTGCTGAGGAAGAATGAGCTTAAGAAAATATCCCCTACTTATCTGTAGGAACAAACTCTACTGCTGATATATGAAGCTGGCATTTTGGTCTCCCTGGGTAAGACTGCAACAGCTACTAATCAAAACAGCAGTTCTTCCTTTGAAGGATAATGTATAGTTGAAGTATTAACCACCAGCAGTCCAACACTCAGTTCAGACAGAAGGATAATTGGTCAATAAAAGTTATCTATTCCTCAGTGAGCACTCTAATGTCACTGTCCAGAAGTGACCCAATTAATCAGTAAAAACTATAAAAGATTAAGAAGATTAAGAGATGAATAGAACACTCAATAGGGAGAAAAGGGAAAAAAAAAGGAGTCTTGTGGCAAGACTAATAGATCTATTTATCACATGAGCTTTCATGGGACAAAATCCCACTTCATCTCCTCAAAGCATCTGATGAACTGTGAGTTTTTGCCATGAAAGCTCATGTGATAAATAAATCTATTAGTCTTTAAGTGCCACAGGACTCCTTGCTTTTTTTGCTTTACTAGATTAACACGGCTGCCCCTTTGGAACTCGATAAGGAGTTTTCATGCCTGGTGTGAATTTTGCTATCAATAGAATTAATCCTGAAATGAACGGTGACATAGGTGGTGGTGCACATGAGAATATGTGCGCCCATGCTGTGCTGCTCATGCCCCCTAAAATTGCGATGTGATAATTAAATGTGAATTTCCATCTGCAGTCGAATGAGGATAATAATGAATGCAAATAGAGTACAGTTGGGAAAGATTTACACTGGGAGCACCTCAAGAAATGCTGTGTACTTCAATGGTAGTGATATGGCTACGATACTCAATCATACCTCTCCTTCTTATTAAGTCCAGACAGTACTTTTTCACCGTGAGTGATCTGTATCAGGTCCCGAATGAAGACAAATGCTGTACTCCAGTCAATGGAAATTGAGGGGTGGGTGGAATGCAATTCCCCAACTAGAATTTGGCCAAGATGCTGCAGGTCACATCCCTAGAGTTACTTGTGTTACTACTCATTGGTCCCACCCCCTCCCTTACTGTTGCATTGAGTTTCATGCTTCTGAGTCACTGAAGAGATGAAATCTGCTCCAGCTGGCTGCACGGGAGCAAGGGAGAGGCGAACTTGCCCATAGTGTTGCCCTTTCTGTCCCTGGCGTGCTGTGGAAGGTGTCAGCCATCTTGGCAACCAGCAGTGAGGAGCACATGGGATGAAGGGATTTCTAGTGCATTTCATTTCTAGTGCAGTGGTTTCCAACCTCTTGTCTACTATGATATGCCTTGAAACCTTCAATTATTCTGAGGCACACCATCAGCTCGTCTCCAAATAAACTCATGCATATGCATGAACCCATGCCAAACTTTTTGAGTAGTTTCTCAAAAAATTCCCTGGCACACCTGCTCAGGCCTGACAGCACACCCACTTGCCATGGCACACTGCTTGGAAATGCTGTTCTAACATAACATGAAGGTAGATTCATGGATCTGACCGTAAAGCTGAATTTTGGGGAGCGTAAAAGAGTAGATTTACTGCTAATACAACTCCCTCATGGTAGTGTATGGGATGGCAGTTCTTTAGTGGCTAACGCTCCCACCCCCTCAGTGGACAGTCACTTTGGTGGTTTGCTTCTTCTCATGGCTTGGCCCTCTGAACAGATGGGCTATGTCCACACACAGTCAGTTAAATCGATTCTACTTGAATCGATTTAACCAAATTGATATAAAAACAGCTAAATTGATTTAAGTAAAATTGATTTAACAGGTCCAGACAAATAAAACCCAGCTCGAACTAGCATATCCAGACACCGGACTTGCTAGTACAATTTGGGAGAGGGGCACCTGGGAGGTGTGGCAACATGGCCCTCTGGCAGGGCCATGTTGCCACCTAATCCCCTGCCTGCCTCTCACCTGGAGAGCCAGGCAGGGGAAAAAAGCCCCCAGGGCAGGGATCCCCTGCACCCTGCATCCCCTGCAGCTGACTAGGTGGTGAGGGAGGGATGCCGGGCACCCCACATACCCCGCCATGGGCTGCGTGGTGGGGGAGGGATAGCCCACTCTCCCACATACTCTGCTGCTTGCAGGGTGGTGGGGGACGGATCGTCGGGCGCCCTGCTTCCCTGCAGCTGGCTGGGCAGCCGAGACAGGGAGCCCAGTGTGCCTCGCTTCCCTGCAGATGCTGGGCAGCAGGGGCAGGGAGTCCCAGGTGCCTGGCTTCACTGCAGCTGCCAGGTGGTGGCAGCAGGGAGCCTGGCATGCCCCGTGTCCCCGCAGATGCCGCCCAGCAGCCCTGCCTCCACCGCCCAGCAGCTGCAGGGAAGCAGGGCGGGTGGATTCCCTGGCCCCACCACCCAGCAGCTGTGGGGAAGCTGAGTGCCTGGGACTGCCTGCCCCTGCTGCTCAGCATCTGCCAGGGGAATCCAAGCATGGGGTGTTTTCCCCACCAGAAGCCCAGCCAGCTGGGTCCCCCTGTGCCCCCTTCCCTCCCCTGCACCTCCCCACCCTCCCTGGCCATGTGCCGAGGGAGCTTGCTTCCTTCCAGGGTGCCATGAACGCTGGGAGAAAGAAGATCAAACTGTTATATCAATATGTGGGTCATATCGATATAACACAGCCACACAGGGTTATTTTGAAACCACAGTTTTGAGATAACCCTCATTTCGATATAAAACTAGGTTTTCTTATATTGAAATGATTTTCCTGATTTTGAAATAAGGGAGCTTGCTTCCTTCCAGGGTGCCATGCACACTGGGAGAAAGAAGATCAAACTGTTATATCAATATGTGGGTCATATCGATATAACACAGCCACACAGGGTTATTTTGAAACCACAGTTTTGAGATAACCCTCATTTCGATAAAAAACTAGGTTTTCTTATATTGAAATGATTTTCCTGATTTTGAAATAAGGGAGCTCCTTATTTCAAAATAAGGAAACGTCATGTGGACCTAAACATTTTAAAATAGAAATAACCAGTGTTGTTTTGATGTAAAACCTGCATGTGGACATACCCATGATGTTTTAGTTCCATACATTCCAGGATGACAAGAAGTCAAATTAAATAATAGTTCACATACTTCTTTCTCATTTTCAGCCCTTAACTCTCATCCTTCTCTAAACACTCTCAATAGTCCTCATTTCCTTGCTTCAGGGGTCTTCACACCACCTTCCCAGTGACACGTAGGGGAACCTCAGCTCACCATCTATTCCAGGATCTGAGCCAAGTAATCTAGGATGAGCAGTCAAGTACTGCTCGGTCTGACATCTTGCCACTACCTCTCTTAATGTTTTCCTACCATTCTTCATTCTTCCTGCCTTTTCTCCAGCCTTTCCTTGGCTCTGTAATGAGAAATACAGCCTGTCCCCATCCTCAAACACATTGAGCTTGGCTCAGGTCTCTTGAGAGCCATGTATTAAAGCTTAATGGGTCAGATAGGCACAAGTCTGTGTTTATAGTGGTGTGGGGCTGCAGCACCCGATGGGGGACTCCAACAGAGATTGTGCTTCAGAAGATACAATTCTTTCTCTTGCTTCCTTGAGCAGTTGCATTTTGCCTATTGCACTGTTTCTTCAGATTCCCCCAGTGTAACTGGCTAGTTATTCAAGGCGGTGCAAAGGGGAAGGTGCAAAAATGATCCTTTCTCCTCTCTGTTCCTCTTTATCCTCTTTGTGCTGTATTTCACTCCTGGGACACCGGCAGGGAGAGGTCACTATACTTTCTCAGACATTAGGATTGCTACTAGGCCTGGCCTCTACTCAGGTTGTTTGTGTGGGAGGTGGGATTGTGCTTTCTCCCAGTCCATGCAACTGTGCTAGTCTGGGATGATTTTGTTGGGGCTGGTCCTGCTTTAAGAAGGGGGTTAGATGAGGTGATGTCCTGAGGTCCCTTCCATCTCTAATTTTCTATGATAAACATTTCCAGGGGTTAATTAGGCATTAAAGGATATTCTTAAAGAAGAATGACTCAAGATTTCTATAAACATCTCATCAGAACATAGTTCCATGAGATAGTTTTGCTGAAATCCGTTCATTTCTGGTGAAATTTGTCCTTGTGGAGGAGCCCAGTTTGAGCCCTAAGTCTCCCCCACAGGGCCTTGGCTGCCCCACTCTTCCACTCCCCTTCGCCCCTCTTCTCTACATAGTGGAAAATTTCATCCTTGAAGAACATTTTAATAGAGGAAGCAAAAAGGAAAAAGAAAAAACAATATACATCAACCGCACTCAACATTATCCACCGAATGAAAACAGCATGATGTGCAGGTATTTAAAATCTAAAAAAAACACTGACAAAAGTGACACAGGGAGGGGGCCATCAGCACAAGACTGAATGAAATGTCTTCTGAATATGAGGTTTTAAGAAATTAATTAATTAAAGGAGACAGGTGCAGTTTTTTTTTAAGATGCTTTTATTAAAAAATGAAGCTCTTCCTGGAGCTGGAGCATAACTGCAAAGTTAAAAGCAGAGAGCCAATTAAAAACTGGAACTGTTTTGATAACAGTCTTTGCAGGCTTAAAATAGCAAGTTGTTCCTTCCTCTAGAAGGCCGATGCTTTGCACCACAAAAAAGATCTGCAGGCAATGAATCTTCTAGTCTGGAAATACTTTCAAATGACCCAGTTAATTTTGATAGCATCTTGCTCATCCACCACAATTTTGGATTGCATCTCTTTGGAGATAAATTGTCTATTTTTTAATATAATGCCTTCAATTCTATAGAATCCCAAAGCATCCCCTCTTACTGCATGGGCTTGATCCAAAGCCCATAGAAGTCAATAGGATTCTTTCTACTGACTTCAAATCAGGTCCTATCTGTGTTTCTTCCAAGTTTTGACATATTAATAAAATATGCAGTAATTTGTTAATTATATCTCTTCTGGATTTTAACTTATAATTAACCAACATAATTAGGCACTTTGAACAGTCAGTTCTTATTTACTTAACATATCATAATTGCCCAATTATATTCAAAACTAAGAGCTTTTTTGAGCAATTTAATTCAGTAAAAATTTCTGACTTTCATTAGTGAGATCCTTGGTGAATTTTTTTCTGAAACAAATCTATCAAAGTGAACTAAATATATTACATATGTTCACATGGGAAATGTAAATAACAAAAATTATCAATATTTACAGGAAATTACATGTCTTGACTGGAGCATAAAATAGTTCATCATCCTTGCTTCTTTGGAGATTCCAAGCATTTGACTGTCATAACATATTAGATTAATTCTGTGATGAGAACTTCCATGTGCAGCACTATAGGCTACAAACTGTCTAAAGCAGTGGTTCTCAACCTTTGGTGGGTCGTGACATGCTTGGCGACATATCATGACCCTACAGGACACACCAGCCCGCCTCCCCAAGGCCAAATTCAGCCATCTCCTCTGCTCTCCATGCCCCATTTACCACTCTGTGGTGACGCAGTGTTTAAGAACCACTAGTCTAAAGTGAATGTTAGACATTTTATTGCTGCTCACGGTGAGTCTGATCCATACCTCACCAAAGTCAGTACAAAGACTCCAATTGACTTTAGTGGACTTTGAATCAAGCCCTATGTTTTCAGAATTTGGATTATATTTTCTTTCATAGGGCTCAAGGGCAGTGTCCATATTCTGTCATAAAGGAAAAAGCTGCTGAAGTGAATAGTTAGTGACCTTCTTATCATGGGAGGCTACAGAATAACATGGTAAAGAAGAAGAATGGCTAGTGGTTAGAACACTAGTCTAGGATATGGCAGTCTTAAATTCAAGTCCTTGTTATGCCATAGACACACTCAGTGACCTTGGACAAGTCACTTAGCCTCTCTGTCTGCTCAGTTTTCCATCTATAAGATAGGAATGATAAATGCAGAGGTGTTTGTGAGGTACTCAGATACTTTTGGCAACAGCGAGCCCTATTAATATATTAGATCAGTGGTTATAAACCACTGTTGGGACATATTACTGTGTCACCACACAGTGGTATGTGTGTTGCAGAGAGCTAGGGAGGTGGTTGGATTTGGCTTGAAAGGGGAGTGGGCTGGTGTGTCCTGTAGGGTCACAGTAGCCACCAAGTGTGTCACAACCTGCAAAAGATTGAGAACCACTGCATTAGATTGATTGCACAGCTAGCTCAGCTGATGTCAGCTCCAACAGCTGTAGTATCTTTGGCAGAACTGTTCTGAAACAAAAATAACTTCTTCCTTCCATGAAGATCTGCAATAACTCCTCTGAAATGTACAGAATTATGGCAGGTGTTGTCTGGTGCAGCTGAGAGCAGAGTATATCTGGACTGAAATATATTCATTTGCCTTCATCCCAATTCTATGTACTATTTGCACTTGCTAAACTAAAAGCAAAGGGTCAAATGATGCTTTCAGTGCTGTTCATGAAACCTCATTCATTCATAAGGCTTTGCTGGGAATATGACTGAGTGCAGGATTTTCCCCACAGTCTTCTCATGATGCAGAGGATGAGGACCCAGATGGAACTAGCCCCAAATTGTTTAGTCCATATTCCTTCAGGAGTCTCCAAAGATGCAGCAAGGCTTCAGTGATATGGCAGGGGCAAAGAACTGTATGGCCACCAGTGCAGAGGAAAGAGGGAAACCTCCAAAAATACTTTAAGTTACCATCCAGTCCAACTGGATTTAATAGGAATTCTCCCATTGACTTTGGTGGTGCAAGATCAGGCCTTTAGTAAATGCATTTGAAACTAGTGAGATGTTGGGCCCAATTCTGTGAAATCTCACTCAGACAGTTGGTACTTTACTGTTTGTTTGGCTGAACTAGACTGATATGGCTACCCCGCTCGTCCTTGTTTCTATGAAGTTCAGAACACGTGTGAAAAATGCAGTATCTTATGTCATCTTGCAAGTGAGGCACTGAAGTTTTGTAAAGGACCATTTTGATCACCTAGTCTGACCTCCTGAACAGCGCAGGCCATTGGATTTCCCTGAATTAATTCTTGGTTGAATAGAGTATGTCTTAGAAAAACTTCGCATTTTCATTTAAAAACTGCTGGTGATGGAGATGGCACCTTACCTTCCAGGAGGCCTTGGGCATGAGGGTTAATCCTTCTGTATCTCTGTTGACCAGCTATTCAGGCAGTGAGCCGTCCTGGACAGGAACTTTTTCACCAGCATCTAGCACAATGGGAGCCTGATCCTGATTAGGGCAGATGAGCCCTACTTTAGTTTAATGTATACTGTGTATCACTTACGAATTAAGTGTTGACAAAACTGACTTTTTAATGGTGACTGACTGACATATCCGGGGAGATAATATCCTGTTAGTTTACTATTTAATATTATCTCTGCTTTGATCAAATGCTATACACAGTGTTTACATGTTCTAAAGGGGCAGCCATTTTAGTCAAGTTAGCAAAACAAACAAGGAGTCCTATTCTATGTCCACACGTACGTGCTTATTTTGATTTAAGTTAAATCGAATTAACTTAAATCAAAATAAGCAAAAACCTCAAATCTAAATAGCATGTCCAGACACAGGACTTGCTATTTCAAATCAGGAGAGGGGCACCATGGGAGGTGTGGAAACATGGCCCCCTCACTGGCTCATGCCCCTACCCAATATATACAAAAAGGAAGGCACCCTGGGAAGGAGAAGAGCAAAAGCGTTATTTGGAAATAATGGTTATTTTGAAATAATACATCCGAATGGTGTTATTTAGAAATAACCATTTCGAAACAACAGACGATTTGAATTAAAGTAGGTTTGAGCTATTTCAAAATAACATCTCATTTCGAAATGACGGAGCTCATAATTTCAAAACAAGAAAACGTCATGTGGACCTAATCTTTCTTAAATCGAAATAACCAGTGTTATTTCGATTTAAAAGATATATGTGGACATACCCTAAGTGTTTACATGGTGCATCAGAAGCACTGCAAAAATATGGCAACAGTATCTTGTTACTTCAGGTGAAAGTGGACAGGTTTTAAATGCAGGCAATGTAGTTAGATCTGCTCTGGTTCAAACTGGTAAGTAATAAGGTAGAAAACTTCTATTATGTAGCATTCATAGGGGTTATTCTACTTTCATCCATCTTGTGTTTGACCCTTCCAATTGTCAGCACTCACAGCATCAGACATTATCTTTCTACTTTTAAAATGTCATTTCCTCTGGACCTGCAAAGGGAACATTTCTTTCCCAGCAGAATGGTTCAACTACAGCAGGGCGCTCACATTCTTTAATAGGTTGACAACATAATCGGACTAAGTCCTGTCAAGCTTTATTTATTACTGATGATTATACTATTTTCTCCCCTACTTTCACCTCACATGCCGTTCATTCTTGGTTGCCATAGAGATGCTAGGGGATTAGTCTAACTTTAGGGTAGCCTTGTAACCTCACATATTTTAAAATACTTTGCTGCCTAGCAACTAGGCTGAATAGCTAAATATTTCTGCTGTGCTCTCAACCTCTTGCTTTGGCATCCTCTGAGTATAGAACTTTTCCATGTTGTTTAGCTTCTGCAATGAACATCCAGGGATAAGATAAGTCTGCAACTTCTACTCATGGGAGTAATCTGTACTTACCCCAGTGATCCTATTGGCGTTCAGTGGGCTAGCTGCATAAGCAGAGGCCACTCACATGAGTAAGAGTCCAGGCTACAAGTCTACGTCTATGTCTACACTGTGGGGTTTTTTTTTTTTGTTTTTTTTTTTGGAAAAAGCTATATCAAAATAACCATTTAAAGGTTATTTTGAAATAAATTATATTGAAATAGAGCATCTTCACCGGACACCTGTTTTGAAATAAGGCAGGCACCACTAAAATGAAATAGTGAGTTACAATGGTTACACTGTGCCGAAAATAAAAGGGGCAGGGGCGAGCGAGGAGGGTTGCATTGTGGGAAGTGTGGCATCCAGGCACAGCTGACGGTCTCCCCTCCATCAGCCAGCGCTATAAAAGGGGAAGGGAGCTGAGGCCTTTCCGCTGTGTGGCTGGTGAGATGGAGGGAGAGCAGCTCATGGGCCAGACCCTGTTGCAATACTTCCTGAGTCACCTGCATGAGACCTGGCAGAGTCTGGGAAGGCTGCTTGCACTGTCGGGCAGACATCCCCCTCATGTGGTCCCTGGGGCAGTACACAGCGTCCTGCACCCCTTCCAGCAAACTGTGGGAGACTGCCATGCTTACTACAGTGTACTCCATGCCTCACCACCTGTGGGGACACAAGGCCAGCAATGAGTGGTGGGAGAGAGTGGTGCTGACCACCTGGGACAACAGCCTCTGGCTGCAGAACTTCTGGGTGAGCAAGGAGACCTTCCTCATGCTGGCCCACAAGCTCACCCCAGTTCTGCAGCAAATGGACACCTAGCTCCAACCCACACTGCCCATCGAGAAGCGAGTGGCTATGACGCTGTGGAAGCAAGCAACCCTGGATTCATATTGCTCCATCATGAAGCAATTCAGGGTTGGGAAGTCCCTGGTGGGGGCAGCCATCACCAACATGTGCAGGGCAATTAACCGGTCCTGCTGTCCCACCTCATCACGCTGGGAAACCTTCCAGAAGCCCTTGATGGTCTCCATAGACTTGACTTTCCCAGCTGTGAGGAGATCCTGAAAACACATCGCCAGCCGGCCCCAAACCATTATGCCCAGGACTACCTCAACAGAAAGGGATACCATTTGATCATCCTGGGGCAGCTTTTAGGACATCTATGTGGGCTGGCCAGGGAGTGCCCACAGTGCCCACATTCTCCGTAACTCCTCCCTCTACAGGCAGATGCAGGTAGTCACCACGTTCCCCGAGTATAACATAACCCTCATGGACATTCAAGTGCCCATCGTAATCCTGGGGGATTTGGCCTACCCCTTGATGCCCTGGCTAATGTGGCCCTACACAGGGCAGAGGGACACCAGCAAGGACCTTTTTAATCTGAGGCTTCACTGCTGCTGCTTGGTGGTAGAGCGAACCTTTGAGTGTCTGAAGACCCTCTGGAGGGCTCTTCTGACCCGCCTGCAGTTCGGTGAGTGAAACCTGCCACTGGTTGTCAGCGCTTGCTGCTGCTGCCTTCGTAATCTGTGTGAGCTGCAGGGGGAAAGGCTGCCACCAGTCTGGGAAGCTGAAGTACAGCATCTCACGTGGAATTTCGAGCAGCCTGAGGAGACCCTGCTCTGCACACAGCAGGCCCATCAGCAAGCCCAGATTATTCGGGATGTACTGGTTGCCCACTTTCTAGAAAAGGACAACTGGGGGGAGTACCTCCTGCTACGCTCCTCCTCCACCAAGACCTCCCCTCCTGCACCTGCCTGTGCCTGGCCCCCCTCCTACCATCACCCGCCCATCTCCCCCTGGACCCTCATCAGTAAAAATCACTGAACACTGAACTGTGGAGCATGAGGGTTTTCTTTACAGAGGGCAAGGGTGGGGGCAAGGGCATGAGCAAGGGTTGTTTGGGTGGGGGCCATTTGGGTGGTGGGGAGGGTGGATGTGTGAGGCCAGAGCCATTGGCCAAGAGCCGGCGGGTCCCAGGCCTGCTGTGGCCACCGTGAGTCCTGGCCCAGCACTGTGGGGGGCGTGTGCTGGAGTGGGGTGCAAGGTGTGGGGAGCGCTGCTGGTGTTCCCGGCACTGGAGGGTCCGGTTTTGCTCCTGGAGGAGCTCCACCATGGTCTCCAGCAGCCTGTTCTGTGCTGCCCACAACCCATGCTCAACCCTGTGGTGATCGAACTCCCGCTCTAGCCACAGGTCCATTCACTGGTCTGCGTAGTCCCCAAGGTGAATCGGATCTTTGAATTGCTCTGCCTGGGAGCCCAGCACTCTTCTTCTCCTTTCGGGTTGGTCCAGTGTTGCCCTGGGAGGGCCGGCAAGCATGGATGGTCCGGCTGCTGGAGAGAAGTGGCGAAAAGAAAGCCCCAGAGTTTGGCTGCCTGGGGGTACCTGCTGTCTTCTTGCTATCTCCGTGTCCTTCCTTTGGGGAAGGTCCCCCTTGGTTGCGCCCATTGTGCAGTGCTTCCCCCCAGGTGGGGCATGGTGCCCACGGTGGCACCCAGCAGGCAGCTGTGCTCTGGAGGTTCCCTGGAGGCCATGTGCCACCAGGGTCAATGGCATGCTGCCTCACCTGCCAGCATGTCTCCCCACATGGTGCCTGTCTCCCTAGATCCATATCCCCGTCACGTGGCCACCAGCCCTCTGCCCCCATGGGTGGTCCTCTGGAAGCACCCCCCAACCTGGTCTATCCCAGTGCCACCTCCCCCTGCACTGCCTCTCACCACCCATAGCCGTGCCCAGCCCTGCCCACCAGTCGGGGTAGGGAGCACTCACCTGCTGGTGCTGCAGCTCTGCGGCCTGATGTCCCCTCACCAAGGCCTTCCTCCTCTGCACTGGGAGCACCCTTCTGGTCCCCTGACCCAGTGGTCTCCATCGGAGGGGCAGGGATTGCCTCCGGGCTGGATGCAAGGTAGAGAGCTGCCTGAGTGGCCTGCAGCTCCTCCTGGACGCTGCATGCCTGCTGCTTGCTGGTGGATGATGGCTCCCCGGAGTCCACCACTGCTGCAGGGAGTCCTCCAGGCTCTTGGAAGGAGTCCAGCTCCTGGAAATACCAGCAGGCACTGGTGGGATCCCTCTCTTCCCTGGCCCATTGGTATACCTGCCTGAGCTCCTTCACCTTGGTCTGCACTTGTTTTGTGCCCCAGATGTAGCCCTTTGCTAAAATGTCCTGAGACATGGAGGCATACACCTCCTGGTTTCAGTGCTGGGCCTTGAGGGAGGTGTGTATGTCCTCCTGGACCCAGACAGCTAGGATGTCAAGGATCTCCACGAGGGTGCCATCCATCAGCACTGGCTCTCCTGTGCTGCCATGGCTGGCTGGCTGTGGGCAGAGCTGGCCAGTTTTGGAAAGAACTGGCTGAGGGCTTGAATCCTAGCCTTTCATTAGCCAGGGCAGGCTCTTCATCCTCCAGGAACCCCAGGAGAAAGGTCTGTCCTGGGAGAATTTCATGGGAAGCAAAGTTATTTCGAAAATACCCTATTCAGCAGCTAAAATAGTGTTTATTTGAAATAGCTGTTTCAAGATAAGCAGTATTTTGACAGTAAACCAGGTTTAACGGAATTGCTATAGTGGTTCCTTTTTGGGGGATACAGAATGGCTTATTTCAAAACAGTGAATTGAATGCCCGGACACAGAAAAGGTTTTTTTGAGATGTGCCTCTTTATCCCAAAAAAGCTTTTCAGTGTAGATGTACCCTACAAGTTCATGGTACATTTAGCCTTAGGCATGAGTGTCTTTACATGTTACAAGGAAACACAATCATGGCTGAAAAGACCAGTACATAAAATTTCAAGAATTTTGCAAAGACAAAAATCTAGAAAAATATGGATTTGCTTGAAAATAGTAAGTAAACACTCCTGAGCAGGCTTAAAAAAAAAACTTGGTCTCAGGAATCCATGATTTTGCAATACTGTGTTTAATTAACTGTCTGTCTAAGTAAGAGATGTGGAGACGACATTAAATGTTTTAGGACTCTGATTGTAGATTCCTCTCTGGCATAACTCCACTGCCTGTAATGGATTTACACCAGCAATTAATTGTGTTTACTTGGTGCCATATCCTACATATCTTCTATGTAATGATTAAGGGTCAGAATCTCCTCTGCAGGAAAGGGGACAGGAAATCTGAATTGTCACACTCAAAGATTCCTTCAGGCTGCTCCTTTGGTTTGCATGGTTTACTATGTCCCTAATACCCCCTGAGTCTTTCTATAAACATTTCCTTTTGAGTTGCAGAGGGAATGGCATCTGCGCAGGAAATACTGAGTGGGCCAGCATTATATTATACAAGTAAGTATAAAGTTCACAGGGACATAATACTAGAGAGAGATGCTTTTTCCTCTGGCTGGTATCCTTGTTCCAGCTCCACACCTTCTCGATGTGAAGCTTCCTATCCACAGTTCTTTCCTAAAGAAGATTCTGTTGACTTTGGAGGCAGGCAGGAGCGTGTCACTGAGACAATGCTCCCACTGTCCTGCAGTTTGTACCTTTTTTAATCATTTTCCTTCTCTCAGCATTATGCAGGAAGAAGCATATGGTCTTGCAACTTTTAACAGTATGTGATATCTTTTTGAATGAGTAGCTCCACAAATTCCCAGAGTTAGTGCCTGGTCTTACACCACTGAACGCAATGGGAACTGTACCACTGATGACAGTGAGCACAAGATCAAACTCCGAATGCTTAGACCTGACATTTCTTTTATCAAAGATTCTTTTCCACTACAAAAATGTCTAGTCTAGACATTAATATTTTGTGTGTGAAAATTAGCAACTTTATCAACCTCATTCTTTTTCACTAATGTTGAAATATTGTTATTGAAGACATGATTGGTTACCCCAAATACCTGGGTTTGGGTCAATAAATTTTAAAATATGAGAAGTATTAATGTTATAGAAATGATTATCAAATTTCTTGCTAAATTCATCTTTCAGTAAATAAAAATGTTTCTCAATATTTAGAGAAATAGTTCTATAAAAAGTTTAGCAAAATATTCAGTGACAAATGGGTTCATTTTGAACTGTGCAGATGGCAAATCAACTTGGAATTTTTCATTTTTGATCAGCTCTTTCTATACATTTACTCATCTCTCTCTTTTTTCCCACTGGTGCAAAACCTAAAGTGCAACTTTCAGCGGCAGTGACTGTATGCTTTCAATGTTATGAGAAGACTAACTGCAGTAGGAAAATTCTAGTAACTCCCTCAAAACAGATGTTTTTAAACCAGGCTTCCTGGACATCAGCTGTGCCCATCTATAGTCTGCTTACCCATAAGACTTGTTTTACCAATGAAGCATAGCAGAGAAAGTAATGAAAGTAAATCTATGTTGTCTAAGTTTCTTCAGACTCATACCTTATCAGGCTGGTGGACTCTGGTGTAGCAATTTCAGGGGATTTCAGAGGCCCAGGGAAGGGGTTAGCTACTGGGAAGAGGGAAGGGACATCTTATCTGACAGGGATCTCTTAAAATAAAAACTATTGAGTTTTTTTTCTATTTTATTTCTTAAAGGTCTATAGATCTTCCATGGGCTAATTAAATATAAGAGACAAAACAGACTGTTAAATGCAACACCAACAACGTATTCCCGATGGCAACAAATTTGAGTATTGGCTAGACATGCCCCAAGCTGACAGGGATGGGGTTAACAAGGGCCTGTGAACACAACTGGCCTTGCCCTGTTACAGCTGTCATAGAAGTCAGGAGTGGAGATGGGACTTAAAAGGAGAAGACCCAGCTCAGTCAGAGATGACAAGGAAGAAGCATTGCTTCTACATTGGCTGGGGAAGCCTGATTCTAGACCAGTGTTTCCCAACCAATGTGCTGTGGCACACAGGCGTGCCATCAGGTCTCAGCAAGTGTGCCACAATGCTTTTTGAAAAGCTGCTCAAAGAGCTCTGGATTGGCTCATGAATATTCATAAATTCACTTGGAAACTATATGGTGGTGTGCCTCAAATTAATTAAACATAGCAAAGTGTGACACAGCAGAGAAACTGTTGAGAAACACTGTTCTAGGTAACAGCCTGAAATAGCTTGTCACCTGTGATGAGATAGCTAGGTCCAGGAAGGCTGACCAAAACAACTTGCTGTAGGGGGACAAGCCTGAAGCTGAAGGGTTGGGTTCTGCCCAAGCCTTCTCAGGAAACCCTGGTTTTAATTCACAGTTTCTTCTTTTTCTTTTAGATGTTAAGTAGCATAAAATCAAGATGTTGAGAATAAAATTAATCAAGGAACCAAGGACCCGAAGAAAATGGCCTATATATCAGTGCTAGGAGCATTGGTAGCACATAAGAGGAACTGGAATATCTCACTTATGAGCATAAATTAGATATAATTGGTATCATTGAAATCTGGAAGGATGAATCACATTATTTAAATAAAAGATTATAACCTATTTAGAAAGGACTAGGTGGGCAAAAGAAGAGAGGGAGTAGCATTCAGTGTCAAAACTGGCATTAGCTGTTTCTGAGCTTCTGATAACTTGGAGGATAATAATTGTGAATACTAATGGATCAGAGTCCTAAAGCACAAGTAAAGCACATGATGAGTATTAGTGTCTTCTACAGACCACCAAATCACTGCAAGCAACAGGGTCACTGCCTCCATGCAGCTTCTTTCCACATATCTATAATGGGGGGGGGGGACTATGTGATTATCAGGGACTTCAGTTTCAGTGACATCTGTGGGGGGTCTCATGCTGCCACTAAGACATCTTTGGAACATTTAAGTATTCTAGATGACAAGTTCTTAACTCAGAGAGTTTTTCATTCAACAGCCACTGCTGAAATGCTTTTTCCAGTTCTGCTGTTCACAGTTCAAGAAGGATTTAATAAACTGAAGATAGTTCAGGGACTGAGCCATGGAGTGACAGACACAAAGGCTATGTCCACACGTTGTTTTTAAAGCAAAACGACCATTGTTTCACTTTAAAAAAAGTTATGTCGTAGGACAAAAGATAGAAGAAGTTATAGAACACCTTCCCAGGGACATATCTTTGAAAAAGTAAGACTACTGGTTCTGTGGTCTGCACCAGATTTAGCAACAAGTCAAACAGGTCACTTCTGTGTTCCAGATTCCTAGATCCCTTAGAGTCCATCTTGTATTCCCCGTCTTTCTTTCAAAACCCTATGCTGAAAACACATTTCCCCACATAACTCAATCACTGCCCCAAGTTGTGCAAGTACAGCATCAGGAGAAATATATCATTCACAAAGTCCTTAATCTGGTTAAGATGAGCAAAGTATGGTACCAGATAGATTAGTGAGGTTATGGCTCAGAGTAATGCATTTGAGAGCCAGCTGAAAATGCTCACATGTCCATCTTCATTCTCACCTTCTGTAGATGCTGCCCTGACAATACTTGGATGCATGTCAATTGCAGGGTATCCCTGAAAGAAAGGGTGTTGTTATGACTCATGGGTCTGAAACCCAGGCCCACAGCTTTTAGGGGAGCAGCCATGCTCTAATCCTGTACTTGGCAGCTTGCTGGCAATTGCCTACCTTGGAGTCATGAAGCCCAATCCCAGTGTGAGGCTCAACCCCTGAGGTTTGATTGGTGGATTTCCAGAGCAGCTGATTGGTTTTCCAGCCCTGATTAAGCCGGTACTAGGAACAGGAAGTTGTCTGAACAACTGCATTCTACCCTGCTTTGAAGTATGCATCTTTTGCCTTCCACACCCCCAACTAGTTTTCCTAACTGGGGTACCTGATTTCCAGTTTGTCTTCTGCTTCTGACCTCCTTTGCATCCTGACCCAGATGACTCCTGTCTCATGACTGTGGACTCTGGTTCCAACTACTAGGTCTTGCTGCCCATGACCCAGCTGTGAAAATGTGTAGGAGGAGGAAGAAGCAGAGTATAAGAAGTGTGGAAGAGGAGAAAAGTGCTGATAAGCACACAAACTTTCCATAGCTTATGCAAACAGAGCCTCAAAGTTTCTGTCTCAGTAGTAAGATCCCATTTGTAATGCTCAGGAGTATTATTTCCAAGTCTATTGCACGTAAAACAGCTTAATTTAGGTTAATTAATACCAGCCAAGCAAAGATCACTACTTTTAATTGAAGTTTTTCAGCAGAGTGTGCAACTAAAGTCTTAAAAATCCACCTTTAACCTTTTAATTTTGCCTCCATAGATGAGCTTTCTAATTTCCACTCTTCTTGTAAGGAAAGTTAAGCATATTGTTTTAGGCAATTAATTCATTGCACTAGATTCGCATTTGCTATAAGTGGCTGAAACTCCCCTGAACTGAATGGAGATGCATTTGTTAACATCAGGTCTAAATTTGGATCAAAATATCATGTTTTGGCAGACTATAATGTTCCACCACCAAGCAAGAAGGCACACAAAGGACCAAATAAATCTCATCTGTAACTCCACAGACTTTAAAACATTTATGCTCGATGTTATTTGCCCCACAGTTTTGTGGAGAGAAAAGGGGGGGGCATAAAAAGTGGGCTAGTTAACAAAAACTGAATAATTGTTGGTAAGACTAATGAGAATCAATGCAAAAGCTATACAAAAGCTTCCTGAGCAAACCTCTAAACATGCTAAACTCATTCAGTTTTGTTCCAACTCAAAGATCAGAACAATTCCATCAGCAGATTGATTAAAGTTCCATATCTTCTAATCAAACCTGGAACTATTTTTAGTGAGCGTGGAAAGGGGAAAAATGTCATATAAAGACTTTTAAAATATCTCTTTCATCAGATTAGGCCATGTTTACCCTTAGGATGACTCCAGTGATTTTTAATTTAATTAGTGGAATGACTTATTAATAACATGGAAAAGGTAGTCTCAACCTATTGACTCAGTAGAACATCTTTACATGTATCTTCAGAAATTTTCTTTTTTTTTTTTTTTTGAAGAGGTGATTTAAGATTAAAACCTGTGACGAGTCTATCGCTTGATGATGACAGTCTTCCTAAATGTAGGCCATTATCTAATTTCTTTCTCTTTTGAGGATGTGGGGAAGGGGAAGAAGAAAGGTCACGGAGAAGACTGAATCAATGCAACTCCTGGAGATTCTAGCATCCTTAGATTATACTGAGGACTGTTAGTGGAGCTTTAGGTCTGACTATGAAACAAAAACTTCATGCACCATTGATTTCTGTTAATGGATATAGGTAAAGCACATGTGCTGATTTAATTGGTTATCTCATGTACCTTTGTTATCAACAAGATTTTGTTGACCAATCTGCAGTCATTCACCAGGCTGCACAATGTCAGTGTGTCTAGAGCGCTGACCTTAGACTTATTTGATCTAGATTCCTAGTTCTGCCACCGGCCTACTGGGTGACTGGGCAAGCTAATGGAGATGCATCTGATAAAGTGGTTTGGAGCCCATGAAAGTTTATGCCCGAAGAAATCTGTTAGCCTTTAAGGTGCCACAGGACTCTCATAAATTTTCTAATGGGGATGATATTTCCTTTATAAAGTGTTTTGAAATGTATGGACATAAAGAGTTGTGTGTTTCTATTATCAAATGGCTTTGTGCATGCAACTAGAGAAAAAGCAATGGTTCATCTTTGCTCAGTGTTGCAAAACACTTTGGCATCCTCAGCTAAAAGTTATCCATAAAAGTGAAACATATAACAAAAGTAGGTAAACATCATCATTATTTCTTCCAGGAGGGTCACAAGCTTCAACATAAATCAACCATCTTCACTTCAGCATTCGGTAAGAGAAGAGAGAGATTAGAACAACAAATTGCAAGGTAACAGCTTGTTTTTAGGTGTCTCAATGGATCATGTGTTTTCTTTAAAAAATATAGCAAGATGACCATAAAAGTGCCACCATGGTTAAACAACAAAATAAAATAAGCTGTTAGAGGCAAAAAGGCATCCATTAAAAAGTGGAAGTTAAATCCTACTGAGGAAAATAGAAATACCATAAACTCTGATGAGCCAAGTGTAAAAGTGTAACTAGGGAAGCCAAAAATGAATTTGAACAACAAATAGCAAAAGTCTCAAGAAATAATTGCATTTTTTTAAGTACATCAGAAACAGGAAGCCTGCTAAACAATCAGTGGAGCTACTGGATGACTGAGGTGTGAAAGGAGCACTCCAAGAAGATAAGGCATTGAAATGAACCAAAATGAATTTTCCTTTGGGTGAGAAGTTTGAGGAAGTGTCCCAGACTAAGGTGTCATTAGAGGAGGTTTTAGAACAAGTTGATAAATTAAACAGAAATAAGTCACCAAGACCAGATGGGATGCACTGAGAGTTCTGAAGGAAATCAAATATGTAATTGCTGAACTGTTAACTGTGGTATGTAACCTATCAGTTTAATCAGCTTCTGTACCATATGACTGGAGGATAGCTAATGCCATGAATATAGTGTACCTGTACTTTCAGAAAGACATTGGAAATGTCCCTCATCAAAAGCTCTTAAGCAACATGAGCAGTCATGGAAAAAGAGGGAGGGTCCTCTCATGGATCAGTAACTAGTTAAAAGATAGGCAACAAAGGGTAGTAATAAATATAAGTTTTCAGAACGAAAGGAGGTAAATATTAGTGTCCCCCAAGCAGTCGGTAACGGAACCAGTACTATTTATCATAGTAATAAATTATCTGGAAAATGGAGTAAAAAAGGACGAGACAGAATTTACAAACAATACGAAATTACCCAATATACTCAAGTCCAAAGCAAACTGGAAAGAGTTTATAGAGATCTCGCAAAACTGGGTGATTGGGCAACAAAATTGCAGATGAAATTCAATGTTGATTAGTGCAAATAATGCACATTGGAAACCATAGTCCTGCTATAATATACATAGAAAATGAAGGGGTCTGTATTATCTCAAGAAAGATATCTTGGAGTCATTCTGGATAGTTCTCTGAAAACTTCTACTCCATGTGCAGCAGCAGTGAAAATATTGAACAGAACGTTAGAAGGCATTAGGAAAGGGATAGATGATAGAATAAAAAATACCATAATGCCATCTAATCCAGGATACACCCACATCTTGAATACAGTGGGCAGATCTAGTCACCTCGTATCTAAAAAGCTCTATTAGACTTGGAAGAGGTACAGAGAGAAGTGCAACAAAAGTGATAAAGAGTACAGATCACCTTCTATATGAGGAGAGATTAAAAAAGACTTGGACTTTTCCACTTGGAAAAGAGATGATTAAGAGGGAATATGATAGATAAGGAAATGTTACTTACTTCTTCATATAACATATGAACTAGAGATCGCCTAGTGAAATTAATAGGCAGCAAATTAAAAAAAAAAACAAAAACAAAGGAAGTACTTCTTCACACAACACACAGTTAACCTGTATAACTTGTTGCTAGGGGATGTAGTGGTGGTCAAAACTATAATCATGTCAAGAAGAAGAAGAAGAACTGGGTAAGTTCATGGAACATAGACTCACCCAGGGCTATTAGCCAGGATAGGCATAAATGAGAGCCCATGATCTGAGAGTACCTAGCCTCTGTTTGCCAGAAACTGAGAGTGGACAATAGGATGGATCACTTGATGACTGTTTTTTCTGTTCATTCCCTTTCAAGGGCCTGGTACTGGCCACTGTTGGGATATAGTATACTTAGCTAGATGTACCCTTCCTTACATTTTCTTTGTCTTTAGTTTGGGTGTGAGCCAGTATGACGATTCTTTCCTTTCTCTTTGTCTTAGGTTTGGGAGCTCTGATTGTGTCTTGTATAGTACTGAGTAAATGGTCAATGCTTATTTAAAAAAGAAACCAAGGCAAGAAGTCTATTGACATACTATGTCATTAATAATGACTTTATTTTCCACTTTCAGTATTAGTGGACATTTGCTATTTTGATGCATCTTAAAGAACTGTATGATCTGTTAGTGGTCTTGCCAAGGGGCATTGATTCTAAAGTCAGAAGGGACCACTGATCTCCTAGTCTGACCTCCTGTATAACACAGGCAATACAACTTCCACAGATGATGTCTAATTTCCATGTAAATCAATGGAGATACACAGAGATAAGTGTGAAGTAAAATGGGATCTGTTTGCTCTGACGCTACACGAGGTTAAGCAGCACCATGCCATGGGCAAGAATATCAGTCGTCTTTTGGCCCTTTGTTGTACTTCCCAGCCAAACAGATGAGACAGACACCAGCTCTGAAAACAATTCTTCACAGTAATACGTTGCCATTGTTATAAATAAAATAAGTGCGAGCATTATTCTTATAGCTCTGTATTCTTTCTGCCAGCAGCACAACCACCAATTTATCTTCCCAGGAGACCATTTACTTTCTTAGTGACTGCCATTCTATTTATATAAAAATGCTGCTTGGTAAATGAAAGCTTTGTTCATTTCCCAGGAATGGGTCAGCACTTTTTTTCATGGCACGAATTCCATCTGCTGCTGGATTCATTGTATCAGATGATAGTTAAAGTCAGATGGGGATGATTTTCTTGAAGATCCCATAAGTCTTACATTGTAAAGGAAGTTTATTAGTGTCTAGGATAGTCATTAGCACATTCTATAGTATTCTTGAGGTAGCCCAGGGAGATGAATCTGTACATATTTTGTGATTGCAAGTTTGCTTCTCTTAGCAGGAGGAAAAGAGGTAAGAAATCTTGAATTATCTATTAATTGAAGAGTTTTGTGTAGCATACTGGATTTATTACAGGCATTCTCTGTGTGGCTTTTAAAATGTCTGTAAAAGTATCTACTTAGCCTAATTCTGATCTTATAGAATTTATACAAGTGCTAAATAAGAATCAGGCCCAATCAACACTATTGTCTTTATTTCAGATTGTTCCATATGAAAACTTTTCTCTAAACAACATTAGGGGACATTAACACTGCCATCTTAATGTATGTCCACCATTCTATTAGCCAAAGACCATTTAACTATTATTCATAAGCCACTATCGTGTCCATTTTTTTTACCTTAGGTACTCAGAACTCAATGGGTATGTCTACACTGGAGACTTAAGTTGACTTAAGCAACTCTATGGCCACATTTGGAGACTTAAGTCGACTTAATAACTCTCACCCTTAAAGTTGACTTTAAGTGTTAAGTCAACTTTATTAAGTCAACTTAATAAAATGTGGCCATTAAGCCTTCAGGCAGAAAATCCATTTAAGTCAACTTTATAAAGTCAGCTTAAGTCAGGGGACCCATTTAAAGTTGACTTTATTAAGCTGACTTTATTAAGTCAGTTTGTCTGAGCCCTATAGCGCAGACATAGCCAATGGGAATTATAGATGCAGTCTGCTTCAGAGCTTTTGTAAATTCAGTTAGTCACCTACTGTTTGTAAAGTGAGAGTCACATCTGTCAGAACAGTATTACCCTTTAACTGGAACTACAAATGACTACGTACCCATTCATCATTACACTGGGCCTCTGCCTTTGAGAGCTGTCTGAGCATCTTAACTAAGACTTCAGATGGAGTTGAGGGGACTCAGCACTTGCAGGATGGAGCTTTTAAATTACTCATGAAAGGACAGACACCTTTTTCTTACCCAAGAGACTGGTTCTCAAGGGCTGTCACCTTCTCACACTGCTCCTATTAAAAGTCTCCATTAATTAATTCCAACCTAACTTTTAATGCCATGTTTCTTCCTGGGGTGTTTTTAGATTCTTCTTATCTTGTGTCTGATGTCATAGTCTCTTCTTCCTTGTTCTGTTCTCCAAATGTTTCCCCTGCTGTTTCAGTCAGCTCTGGTCCCATTAATTGGATGCAGTTATCACCAACTCCATTTGGATTTCTTCCTCCTAAGCTAAAATCACCTTTCTAAAATATGAACAATCAATGCATCTTCCTATGACGTTTAATATCAAATTCTATCTAACATTCACCCAAGTATTAATACTGAATACATGGTGCCAGATGTCCAGTATTGTACATTTTCTAAGTGTCCTTCCACACTTTGTCCATGTTAGGCCATTTGACCATAATTATCCCCAAATCAGGGCACTCTAATTCTTTTTTGTATTTTATTCCTTTTACCAGGGAAAGAGAAATTAATTTTCCTGTTCTTTTAATACTTATGAAATTGAAGCAAAAGCCACAGCATTTATTGGCTATGTCTACACTACAAAAGCTAAGTCAACTTTATTAAGTCAATTTAATAAAGTCTGCTTAAAGTTGACTTTATTAAGTCAACTTAGTGAATCCATCTTTCTCTTAAGTCAACTTAACACAGTTGGTTAAGTCAACTTAAGAAAGTGTCCTAATAAAAATGTATTTGCTTAACTCGACTTAAGCAGGCACAGGTTACTACATAGGTCTTTGACTTAAATGGCCATATTGCATAAAGTTGACTTAATGCCTAAGTCGACTTAAAGAGTGAAAGCTATTAAGTCGACTTAAGAAAGCCCTATGTAGTAGAGAGTTATTAAGTCGACTTAAGGAAGCCTCCTTAAATTGACTTAAGCCCATGCTGTAGACATACCCATTGACAGCTATATTAAACCACATAGGAAAGTACAAACAGCACAAAGAACCTGATTTCTGGTGACAGTTTGCATTTTGGTAGTACATTTCTGGGCCTGGGTGGGATTTCCTGGAAGCGCTCTATGAGCACAGACTTCCAATGGGACTCTTGTGCTCCAAAGTCTTGTCGGTATTTCTGGCCCAATGATTTGGTGGGGTTGAACTATCCAGTCATGCTGTCCCAGATTCTTGTGAGTATTTAGGAATTGAACTTCCATTGATTTACACTTATATAAATACCTCTGAGGATCCAGGCTGCCGCATCTGAGGAAACCATTATTTCAGGGAGTAATAGTACAGCTAAGCTTTCAACATAACATTTCACTGATGTGATGGGCACCTTTAAACAGGTATATTCATTTCCCATAGGTGAGCCCAGAAATGTAAGCAGAGTGTGTCTGTCACCCTCTGGTGGTGGCTGAGCCACAGCTAGAGATAGATGTACGCACGTACCAATGAAAAATGTTTCCATTGATAATAGAAATTTGCAGATAGGCAAAGTAAGAAAAATGCTGATTGATAACTTAGAGTTTGTTTTAAGGATATTTACTTAGTATATTATTACATGAGATGGGAACAAGTTGAGTTTTAACAGTTATAAAGTCTTAACTTTTTGAATTTCAACATTTAAACTCACTGAATTATTGTCCAACTTGCATAATTTCTAATAATTATGAAAATTTAAATAAATAAAAATAACAAATACTTTAAGAAGGATCAGCGCTATCTATTGAAATTACGGACTGAAATTCTGCCACACCTACCAACAGATCAATGTCCCTCATCGTGAAACTTGTCAAGATGCTCAGGGATGAACTAATAAAAGGCCTGATGTTGAATCTACTGAACTGAAGTTTGAGAGTGGGGGGGAATTTTCCTTTCAACACAGTGGCTGGTTTTTGTTGGTGGCAGAAGGAATTACACATCTAGGACACAGCACAGGGCTCATCTGTTAGGGTCAGTTGGATTTATCCAGATGCATACTTTGCTGTTACTACTGCTGGGTTAGGATTGTGTAGACTAATTCTTTGTCTTCTGTTTTTGCGAGGTGCGAAATGAAGTTTAGTGAAGACATGAAACAAATTATGTGGCTCAGCTCCAAATCTTATAGCCTGCCACAGGAAAATATCTGAAGCTGAAGGTTTCCTGGCAGAGTACTTTCGATTCCTGACTAGCTTTTAGTGCACCAGGAAGACTTGTACTGTGTGACTGAAGTATTGTGTACCAGCAGAGGCCAGGTAGGAAAAGGGATACATTGTACAATACTGCACTTCTCTTTTTAATGGAGCTCAAAAGGCACTGTAGCTAGTTTTGTTTGGTGATAAAAGATTCTCACACAGGAAACCGATGCCAATAAAAACATCTTTTGCCCATGCACTACAAAGAGGTCAAATTCCAGCCCTCATGACTTTAATAGTATTGCAAAAGGGATAAATTTGGCCCAATAGGTTTATTATTCACTGTTCTTACCAAGAATACTCCTTTTGCTAAAACATGAAAATTAAGGTGCTGTCTGTCATTGCAATGAGAGGGGCACAGATTGCAAAGCCAAAGAAAATAAATTTTTAATAAAAGAGACTTGTAGTACATTTCCACTATACTTTTAAAAGAAACATCTTTAAATAATGGCCTGACAGAACAGCCATTTAATGAAGGGGTGAAGGAAGTGAATGACATAGTTGTATAAGGATAGGGCTGAGTGGGGAAGATGACCTTTGGGGCCTGGATTCTCTCTTTGTTCTGTGTTTGTACATCTCCTAGCACTATGCGATGCTGGCCTATGATTGGGTTCCCAGGCATTCCCATACTAAAAATAATAATTACATTGCTTGCACCTGTTCTTTGGTTAAATGAAGGATTTCAGTCTTCAAGGCTGTGCAGAGAGAGTCACTAACAAGTCATCTTAATAAATTAAAGTGATGTCCATTTTTTTTAAAAAAGCAGGAAATGTGCAAGTGCAGCGAAATAGTTAAACAGGAAATGACAGAGAGCCTTGATTCTGCAAGGAGCTTCACCCCAGCTGATGCTGCCAGAGCACCAAAACCAAAGTTCATGCTGCATGGTACCACCTTAACTCTGCCCCTTTTGTGGTACACATCACAATGCTGTCATGAATTACAGGGTTTTAAACTATAGTCATAAACTATAATAGCCATCTTCCCTATAAGCTTAGATACCAATGTGTAGCAACTTGTAATATTTTTTTCTTTTTCTCTTCTATTGATTTCATTGTCATAATAGACACACATGGTTTTATTGCCTTTCATACATAACCTGTATGCTCTCTAAATGGCATGCATTTCAATTGTTTTGGCCTTGAGCCAAAGTGTACTACAGCTAATGGGAGCTGATGCAGTTCTTCTGGAAGCAACCCCTGAACTACACACTTTTTTTCCGAGCAGCAACCTTCCTTACAAACAAACAGGAAGCTACTGTAACTGAGGAAGCTAATTTAGGACCCCTGGTCCTGCAGACACAAGTGATCACGCTTAACTTTGAGCACATAAACAGGATTATTGAAATCAATGGAATGACTCATTGGCCTTAACTGAAGCCCATACAAATGTGTTTGCAAGATTGGAGCCATCATTGTGATCCTGTTTAACCATTGTTAAAGATGATATTATGGACAAGTGCTGCAGGGCAGAGCTAAGGTTGAGGCAAGCTCGGCTTATTTATTTACTTTGCAGATGAACTACTATTTATTCTTCATTGGTCCCTTTGCTCTGCTGATGTTCCCAGTCTCAACTGGCTGGCTTTTTGCTTTGCACATGTCTTCTTGCTTTTTTCTGCACCATTCATTGTTCTTGGAATGCCCTCCTGGAACTGATCTGTAAGTTTTCTATGCATTTCAGAGCTTTTTCTGCAGCAACAAATATGAGAAAATTCACACAGTATAGGAAGGCTTAGCTGAGGGACAGCTGGGAGAAGTCGATACTTTTTTTTATCTGTTTATGTAATACCAAAGAATGCAAATTTCTATACAGCCGAATCTGTCTAATTTTTTCCTGTTCCTACCATACTTTCTATGTTGTCTGTCTTTTTGAGATTGCAAGTTCTTTGAATAGGGAGTGTGTTTAACTCTGTCAGTACAGTGAGTAGTACAACTAATTGGGCCCTAAGGGAACTACCCTTCTTCAAATAATAAAAACATAACAGCAACAATAAAAATAATTTTTCTGATTTTTTTTTTGCCAAACTCTACATCTGTAATGTTCTTTTTCATGTAGTTTTTGGTCTGGAATTTCCTAGCTTTTTCTTATTAAAAGCATATATGCAAAAATGAGGGAAAACACCACAAGGAGATGCTTCAACCCTCAGGACTGCAAAATCTTTTGGCTTGCAAAAAGGGGTAAGTATTTTCCACAGTCCAGAACCACAGAGGGCAGTGCAACACCTTCAATCATACCAGTTAGGGGACTGACAGGAAGCGATTCCTATCCTATCAGACAGATTGCGATTGCATGTAGATTGGACAGGTAAGGCTAGACTTAGAAAACAGACAAATGGGCTTGAGCTAGTCAATGGCCTCTGAGTCTACAATGGGAAGACCGGTAGGGAGCCTATATGGAAAGAATTAACATTACTTTCCTGAAGGCAGGTGACATCAGTGTGTGGGCAGTCAATGTTTTCGAGAACAGATTGCTTGCTGGGCAATTGACCCTGGACGTTCAAATGTCATACCTAGCACATTTGCTGCATTTCCTTTCTAGGTCCACAGTAACCAGGATCCAATAGATTTCTTTTGCTCGTTTCAGCTTTGATTTCTCTGAAGGGTACCTGATGGTGACAGCTATATTGTACCCCAATGGATAATTGCCCTCATTGTTAAAAATGCACACCTATTTTCATTCTGAATTTGTCAAGCTTCAACTTTCAGCCAGTGAATTATGTTATACTATCCTTTGCTAGATTGAAGAGCCCATTGGTAAATATTTGAGTCTGATATAGATACTTATGAACTGTAATCAAGTCATCCTTTATCTGTCTCTTTGTTAAGCTAAATAGATGGAACTCCTGGTATCTTTTACATTAAAACACTTTTCCAACCCTTTAATCATGCTTTTGGCACTTCTTTGACCCCTTTCCAATTTGTCAACATCCTTCACAAACTATAGACACCAGACCCAGGCACAGTTCAGTTCTGGAAGTGGTTGCATCAGAGTCAAATAGAGAGAATTTGGTGGGTAGTTGGCAGAAGACATTTGGTAAGGGACTCCCTGCAAACAATGAACTGCAACTTGTGTAGTTGTAGTCTCCTCCCAGCCCTGACCTCCTCTTTCTCCAACTTCAGTCTTGTCCTTCAGGGAAGCAAGGTCATGCCCTTGTTGAGAAAGGAAGAACTGAATAAGTTTCCTTAAAGAACTGGTGTTGGAAACTAGCTTGGATTCAGCGCCACCTGCCTATGGCTTATGTCCAAACATATTTGATTCTGATGCAGACCCTGTAGCTTTGATTGTAATCAGTTCATCATTTTACACTAGGACTGGTCCTATAGCAACACAGGTGCTGAAAGTGTTTCTCAGTCTTACCTGCTGTCACGTAACAGTACACTACAACCTCCTCCTTGCCTGTTCCTTCCATTTGTTTGCTACACCCTCTTGTTTGATCTCATCTTAAGCTAGATAGTAGGCTCTTCCCATCAAGGACAATTTCTTACTATTTGCACAGTACTTAGTAAAATGAGCCTCAATCCCTGTTACAGTCTCTAGGCACTATTGTAATACAAATATTTAACACTGATATGTACTTGAAGTTAACTGGAAGAGGAAATTCTCCCCCCCCAAAAAAAAGAATTAAAAAAAATTAAAAATGTTAAAAAATCCAGGGCTGCCATTTCCGTCCAATGGCTTTGTCCACACTGGGGCCTTAGGTCGACTTAAGGATGGTTAAGTCAACGTACAGACTCTGTGGTCACACTGGTCTTCTATTAAGTTGACTTAAGTGCTTCCTTAAATCAAATTAATAACACCACCTCTTAAGGTTGACTTACATTTAAGTCAACCTTATTAAGTCAACTTAAACCAATGTAGAGGGAGAAAGCCCTTAAGTTGACCTAATTGTCCTCCAGGAGGAACTTCTCTGGTGCAATGTGGGACAGCTACCCATAACACACCACTCCTCCATCAACCTAGCACCTGCCAGTGTGGATGCAGGCAGTTAACAGCAGTTTTCAATGTGGACTCTCTAAGTTGACTTAACAAGGTCGATTTTAAGCTGACCTAGGGTTGACTTTGTTAGGCTTACTTAGCAGAGCCTCCAGTGTAGACATACCCAATGATCTGTGCATTTAAGGACAGATACTCTGGAGTAGCCAACTTTCTCTTTCAAAGTTTCATATGTAGTGCTTGCTAAGACTGAACTGCCCATGTTTCTTGGTGAGCAGATAGGCAGTGTGAACCCACTTGTAAATGATATTTTAGCAATTACTGCTATCATTTTTTATTCATTTGTTTAGCACAGGACATCATACTTCTGATGATGACATACAGAGCAACACAGACTGAAAGGTAGTTTCTTGGTCATTGAGTCCAGTCACTGCTGTTACAGATAACCCCTTCACACAATCCCATTCATAATTTTATAAAACTCCTTCTTAAAATGTGTTAGGATCTTTGCCCCCACTGCTTCTTTTGGGAGGCTATTCCAGAACCTCATCGATGGTTATAAATGTTCTGATTTCCAGTCTTAATTTATTCATGGCCAGTTTATGTCAATTTGTGCCAACATTGTCCCTCAGCTTGAAAAAGGTCTTCTCCTTCCCTGATGTATTTGTGGAGAGCAATCATATCTCTTCTCCCCCTTTGTATTGCTAGGCTAAACAAGCCACACTCTTTATTCAGCTTTCCTAAGAAAGGATGAAGAGTCTGGATATCATAGCCCTTCTCTGCACTTGGGCCTGTTTGAGTTCATACAAACCAGAATATGACATTTTCCCTGTATTAAAGTGCTCATAAGAAAGAAAGTGGCTATATGGTAGAGGAGATCTAAGTTCAGTTTTCAGCTCTGCCACTGAATCCCCGACTACTTAGTCTTTCTGCACCTCCATTTACCATCTGTAAAACGAAGGCTAACTCTTCTCTCTGTCCTGCCTAGTTAGACTGTAAACTCTTTGGTGGTGCTATCTATATCTAAAGTGCCTAGGACAACGGGGCTCTGCTCTAGTTGCTATTGTCATAATTAATAACAAGCTAAACAGACCAAAAATGCTGAAATAAAGAGCCATGGGTAACAAAAGGATATTGTCTGTTTTCCACAGGATTGTTGGCTAGATGCGGATAACACTGATGGTTTTCACAGACTAGATAATGGTTTAGTCCTGATCTGACCAGGTGAAGTGGACTTTCTGAGACACGCTAGGGTGCCATTAAATTCAGTGGGAGCTGAAGGTACTGAGTGAACTTCAGATTGTCTCATCTGCAGAAGACTTCAGCTGCCCTGGATAGCTCACTAACAGCTGAATAGAAACTCAAAGCGATTGCCTAGTTTTCTCCGGCAGGTCGGGTCACACTGAGATGCAAGAGAGACATTACAGCCTTAGGTTTCCTAACCTCCTTCCCTAGTTGTTGCACTGAATAGCTATTTGCCCAAGCAGTCACTTGCTGACCTACTGGCTCACTTTACTTCAGTGACCACTTCTCATGGTTCTTTCTTGGAGGCCTGGTGGTCAGCAGTCCCCAGGATTTCAGTGGAGATAGCAGTTGTAGAATCATACGGCTGAAAGGGACATCATGAGGTCATCTAGCCCAACCCCTGCTAAAAGCAGGACCACTCCCACAAAATCATCGCAGACAGAGTTTTGTCTAACCAGGCCTTAAATGTTTCCAAAGATGAAGATTCCACCACCTCCCTTGGTACCCATTCCAATGCTTCACCACTCTCCTAGTGAGAAAGTTTTTCCTAATATCCAACCTTGATTGCCTGAGCTACAACTTGAAACCAATGCTCCTTGTTTTGTTCTCTGTTACTACTGAGAAGAGCCTAGCTCTCTCCTTTCTGGAGCACTTATTCAAGTACTTGAAGTTTGCTATCAAATCCCCCCTTAGTTTTCTGTTTTGCAGACTAAATAAGCCTAGTTTCTTCAGTCTCTCCTTGTAAATTATGTGCTCCAAACTCTTTATCATTTTTGTTGCCCTCTGCTGGGCACTTTCTAATTTGTCAACACCCTTTCTGTTTGGAGCCCAAAACTGGACACAGTATTCTAGATGTGGCCTCACCCGTGCCGAATAGAGGGAAACAATCACATCCCTTGATCTACTGGCAACACTCCCACTGATGCAGCTCAATATGCCATTGGCCTTTTTGGCAACAAGAGCACACTGTTGACTCTTTTCCAATGTCCCATCCATCATAACCCTCAGATCATTTTCTACAGTGCTGCTACTTAGCCGATCAGTCTCAAGCCTGTAGCAGTACGTGGGATTTTTCTGTCCTAAGTGCAGGACTTTGCACTTGTCCTTGTTGAACCTCATGAGATTTCTTTTGGCCTAAAGCTCCAATATGTCTGGGTCTCCTTGGATCCTATCACTGTCCTCCAGCATGTTTACACCCCCCCAGCTTGGTCATCTGTGAATTTATTGAGTGTGCAGTTGATCCAATCATTCAGATCATTAATGAAGATGTTGAACAGAACCAGCCCCAGGACTGACCTCTGGGGCACTCCACTAGTTACTGGTTGCCAACTAGACATTGAGTCATTGATTCCTACCCACTGCGCCTGATGATCTAGTCAGCTTTCTATTCACCTAATGGTCCATTCATCCAAACCTTACTTCATAGCAATGAATCCTTAATCCCTTCTTTGTGTGCTCAGAGAGGAAACTGCTGCTTGGCTTGGCCAGATTTGGCACTGCAGCAGCCATCTGCACCTCTCTAATCATGCACCAAATTGGTGACAGTTGGTGAACAGACAGCGATGATTAACGGTGACTGACAGAAGGAGAAAGAACAGATAAAAAACATGTCATTGTTGTTTGTGTAGTTGGGAGCCCCAAACCCTGTAACACTGCCCATCTCATGCTACCTTATAGCTTAGACTGTATACAAGAGGATTCAGAAAATAAAAAGGTGAGACAATGGCCAACAACAAATGGCCTGCCAGTGCGCAAAGTGGCCAGACAAGACATTCTCTTGGCTTTGATTTATAACTAGCAGAATTCCAGCAGCCCTACCATTTCTTTGTATTGTGACTTGCACTGTGTTCTTTCTGCCACACTGATTTTTGTCAGCAGACTGCCTTGTGTTATTTTTACATGGTCATTAGCAGGAGAAAGAACTGCAATCTCTGTGCTGACCTGATAAGTAGGCAAACACGGCTCCTGTGAAAGTTGGCAGCATCAACAACACGGGAGCTGATTTTATTGCCAATTTAGCTGCACTATCAGGGCTGAGAACACAATTTCTTTAGCTGCCTCAACTACTGATCACTTCAATGGGAACTGAGAGAGCTCAGCAGCCTATAAGATGCATCCAGTTTTCATTTCTTGGAGAAGGAATGTTTGATATTATTTCCTATGTATGGAACCAACCACAGAGAAGCATCCTCTTTTGTTCTCATATATTGAATCTGAGACTGGCTCTTAACTAGGTTATATCATCACACCCTTTTATTTCAGGTACAATAATTTTAGTTCAAAACAAATACCCTTAAAAAACCAGAGCTAATCCCCTGGCCTCACTGGATGAGACCTCCCAGGGTATCACTGAAGACAAATGGAGATATTGCAGCAATTAAGCCATGTTGTGAGTGGACACATGGCCCACTGAAATCAGTGGCAGTTGCACACATTTGTGCCAGGGCTGAATTTGGTTCACAGACTCATAAGGCCAAATTCTGAAATCCTGGTACAGGGAAGACTCCTACTGAATTCTGAGTGAGTTTTGGTTGAATGAAGACTTAAGTTTGGACTACAGAAAATAAAGATTCATGAGACCCCCTGGTTTGTTCCCATGCCAATGTAGGGTTGCTCACTACAATTTCAATTAGTGCTGTCTCATTTTAGAAAGATTCTAGTGGTAGCACTTCCACCAGGTCCTCAAACTATTCCACACCCTCATCTGTCTAACCACTGGGAAATCTGCCTGGGAATCAGCTACTTTTTTCTTTGTCAGTTGCTACCACAATCTAAAGAAGTTACTTCTAGCACCCTCTTAAAAATTCTGCTGCCCAAATAGAAACAAGCAGAGCTTTTAGGGAATCATAGAAATAAGGAGCTCAATTCTCTAAAGGTGGGGGAAGTATCAGGGCACTGCTTATGGATCTCTGCCCCAGAACACAGCAAAAACTGGAGAAACTTCCAGGCTGTTCCAATATGCACCAGTTTGCCAGATGAGCATAGCAAGAATGCAGTTCATACCAGCCACTTCTCCAACCTGTCATAAACCAAGGAAAGGAGAACCATGCCTAGACATCAGAGCTGTAGTAGTCAGGCCTAGGGATTTGAGCTAGAATCAGGAGCCTAGAGCAAGACTGCAACAAAGCAAATGTAAAGCTGAAAGCTAAACTGGAGTCAGGGGAAGCTAAATGCAGTGAAATCAGTCACCACTATCAGCCAGAGAAAGAGTCCAAGTCACTGAACAGACCCAGCTGCTGTGGCACTTATATACCTTTTCTAAGAGTCACCTGACCTCCTCCTGGTCTGTGGATTAACTAGAGTCTAACACAGGAATTATTCATCCTGGCACCTGGCTTAATCAGGCTCTAGTTCAGGTGGGACTCATCACTTTGCATGACCTTCCCTAATCTCCACAAGTGTTAGGAGCTGATGTAAAGAGAGTGTAGGAACCAATTTATCTGGCTGTACACTCATTTGGGACTTCCCATGCAGTGATATTCCCAGTTGAAGAGTCAGGGGGATCCTATCCCCTCTGTGCCATAGGGACAGTGAAAAGGAGGCAGAATAAGAAAAACTTTTCAAATGGACTGAAAATGAACAGCTCAGAAACAGAGATATAAAACCAGCCAGTGCTATTTTTAAATGACAAGGACTGCCATTACATAATCCTATTCGTCCCTCAGTCCCTTTCCTCTATTTGTTAGTTGTGCTCACTTCTTGTCTCCTAAGATGCAGAGAGATGATCAAGCAGCAAAGTTCGGAGCCATATTTACATTTTGAGGGTGTTGAGATCTCAGGTTTTGATTCAAGTTCCTCTCTAATGAGATATTTTCCCAAAAGAAGCTTTGGTGGTAAATAAAATGAATGTAAAGAAATTCTAGCTGCTCCAGGCTGAAAATACATAAAGTGACTTGGCTACTGATGAATTATATTGATGAGCTTCTCAGTGCAGCAAAGGAGATATATATATCCTGCATAACACATACTTCGCTTTTTGGAATTTCAGGATTTAGGATGCCTTTGCATTGGCCAAGTCTATCCACTGGAGGAGCCCCTCATATTTTCTATATTTCCAAGCTAACAGAAAAGCAATAATGCAGCAATAATCTCTCAAAGTCAAAGAGCCTGATCAAAGTGCTGGAGATGCTTTTGTTTCAAAGTTTAGGGGTGGGAGTTTCAAAGGAGTCAGCTCTTCAGTGACGGTTGGGAACCTAACATAAAAGAAACAGCAATCTTTAATAAGCACAAGAGATACAGCACTGGTTACATTCTGGTACGATTCCACCTCTCTCCACAAGATGCACCACTGAGGTCAACAGGATTTCTCCAGAAATGAGCAATGACTCACAGTGAGTAAAGGTATCTGGTTCTGGAGGCAATTCTTTTTATACTGGTTGTGTAATTGAAGTAAAAAAACATATACTTGCAATGTACCATATTGAGGTTGTGTTGTGTTTTATTTTTTCAGGACAGAACTACCTAAAGTAAATCCTCTAGATGGCAGTATATTTTCAAGAAATATGTAATATTTTAGCAACATAGCCCTGACCAGTAGGTAGTAGGAAAGATGGGGAGCAGTGTATTAGAATGGGCCTTGTGCATATATATTTATTTTAATACAATGCTATCCAGGAATGTTTTTTAAGTCATTTTCTCTAATAATATAATAGTAACCAAAGGGATTTTTAAAGGCTTGGATTCTATTTACATATACTTTCCTTATTTTTATTAACAAAGTCTTTCATAGACTTCAAGGCAGCAGGAAGCACTGGGATCAAGTAATCTGACTTCCTGCATGAAATGAGCCATAGGATTGCTGATGTTTCCTCTCCCTTTTCTTTACTGACGGCACCTCACCATCTCTAATAGCTGATGCTGTCAGCTATGAAATTCCCTTTTATCTTCCCTCTTGTGCAAGATTCACTAACATGTCTTGCTTCTTCCTCCAGATTTTCTTTCCATTCAGAGAATCCTCTTGGTGCCATTGGTTTCAAGAGACAGCCAAATAGCATTGATGTGACCCATCTCTGAAATGGGCCAGATCATGGCACCAAACCTCCCAAACTTTGGAGAAGCTGCAGTTCCTGATCAATATTTCATGGCTTGGACCTATCCATCACGTATATTATTTGGATAAAGTCTGTAGGTATGAGTTACAATTTTGACACTGAAGTAAAGCCAGGCCATCTCAGTAATAGTTTGATATGCTGTCTACATTAGTGTTGAATACCGTTTCGGTGGAATTTTCATGGTCTCCTTTGCCACAACATCTGAGCACCCCCCACTCTTCAGTACATTTATCTTCACCATAACCCTGTAAGACAGGGAAGTGCAATGATCCCCATTTTACAGCGGGGAACTGATACACAGAGACACGCTAAGTGCTTTGCCCAAGGTCACATGAGAAGCCTGTGGCAGAAAAGGAAAGTGAATATGGATCTGCCAAAGCATGGTTGGCATCCCAACAGCACTATCCTCTCATGCTGCAGAAAACGGCATAAAGCCCTAACACCAGTTTTCCCTTAATTCCAATGTGTTCACCTTAAAGATTGACCATAAGTGGCCTTATACTCTTCATCCTGGCAAGTATAACTGCAATTGCTCTTATTATACAACTCCAATTCGTTACAAATCCACAGTCATTTATTTGCTGCAGTAGGAAGGAAAGCCTCTGTTAAAATCAGGAAGGACTTGCTGATACATCTGTATATACATAGTAAAAAATATAGTGTTGGAGTCCTTAGAAAAATGTATATTGTGTTCAGTAAACTGACCCCCTAAAGAGGAGACAGAAGAGGTATATTTTTACCATTATGAGTCCTGTGCAGACAGATGAAGTGCCAAATTTATACACAGCTTGTTCCTCTGAGCTCCCAGAAGAAATGAAATTGTTACCAAATTTCTGTTACCTGTTTCCAGAGATGCAATAGGCCTCTTTGAGCTTGCTTCTGCAAACCTCTCCTTGCTCAGCACTCCCTAGGAAGCAAGTGGGAATTCAGCACATGGAAGCCTTGCAGTAGCAGGACTTTTAAACCTTCTGCCTCATCTAATTGAGGTTCTGCCTGTGCTAAAATAGTGCTTTGCAAAGACAATAAGCGACACCATGCCCTTTTTACAGATGACTGAAGTGGAAGAGATGCAAACTCCTTGGCTAAGGTCACATAGCTGGACAATTGCAGGGCAAGAACAGAACCCAGAGTGCCTCTCTCATGCCCTGATCATGGCACTAGGTCTGCACAACAACATTTCTATTGCTAGGTATTTCGGAGCAGTGCAGAGCAATGATACTTAGCAGATAGAGACCACACACCACCTGAGAGTGGTAGAGCATTTGACGAAGACTCATGAATCAGGCCCCATCACAATCCAGTGATTTATGGAAGTATTGTCCCCATGTAACAGTTAGGGAAAATGAGGTACTGAGAAGGTAGTGCCTGTAGGCGATTGCACCCCCCTTATGCCCTCTTGCTCCATTCATGGGTCTTCTCCCCATGTAATAACAGAAGTCTGAGGCATCTGTAACCCATATTCCTTATTCAGAGTATCTCTTTAAGGCTATGTCTACACAGACATCATTATTTCAAAATAAGGATTTTGAAATGAGTTATTTCGAAATAAAGCCATTTGGACATGTTGTTTCGAAACAGTTGTTTTGAAACAATGGTGGCGTTTCAAAACAACATGTCCAAACAACCTTATTTCACAATAACCATTTTGAAATAACAGCCGTTTTGAAACAATCAGGGTTTACCCTCTTTCGAAACAGCAGTTCTTAGTTCGAAAGGACGGGATCTGGCCTTTCGAAATAAGAAAACATCATGTGGACCAAATATCTTTTATTTTGAAATAACCACTGTTATTTCAAAATAAAAGTGCTGTGTAGACATAACCTAAGAGACCTCTTGGGGCTGGGTTGCTGGGCAGATTTAACTGTCCTGCACCAGAGATTTCTGGAATTGCATGTGGTAGCTTTGAACATGCTCCATGAGGTTTTCTGCTGCTTTTGTGGTCAGCCACCATGAGAGCAGCAGCCAGGGAGCTGCAGTGAGAAGAGCCCATGTGCTCAGAGTGTGACTGGGAGAAGCCAGCCAGCAGTGGACAAAAAGATGTTTTCTGCCTTCTCTGGAGTCTTTTGCAGCAGAGTTTCTGCATATGTATATGTGTTTGAGTGCAGATTCATCAGTGAGCTGAGTGGATAGTGCTGGATCCAGCAGAGGAAGAGTTGTCTGCCTAGATTTCTACTGAAGATTCCTGCAACCAAAGAAGAAGAGCAAGCTATTTCTTTGGACTTGGACATGGCCAGAGACTAGAGCTGAGATGTGGGCAACCTCCACCTAAATGTCAGGAACTCTGAAGTTGCATCTCACAGTGTTTCTCTGGGGACTGCTCTGTTTAAATTCATTTTGTTTATATTTGTTGGGGAAAAGAAAGCTGGAAAACAGTGAATGTGGGCTTACACATAGCCGCATCATGATCTCTATTAAGTTAGTAGTTAACATTCATTATTACTTTTGTTCTTAGTAGCACTTGAATGTGGGCAGGGTAACTCTGAAGAGGCTTTGCTGTGAGCCCTTTAAAAATGAAATCCTGGATCTCCAGATACTTCTGTATAGAGTTGGGGCTTTTCTTTAAGGCTCTGGACAGGAGCAATTAACTGAAGTCTATCCCACCTGAAGGTTACACATCACCCAGTGCAACCATCTACGCTGGTTTACTTACAGTGGAGCAAAAACACTGTCCTCTCCCAAACAGGCCCCTGTCCTTACAATATCAGGAGGCACACTGAACTCTCAGCTGGCCATGCCTTCTTGGGGCCCTCCCAGCAGGCTTATTCACGTTCAGCTATTCCCATTTGCCTCCTCAGGACAGGGTCTAGTAGGGCCTAATCGGTCCCATTGACTGGGGCTTGCTTTTCCTCCTTCCTTTAGCCCTGTGGCTGCCCAATACCTTGGCCCAGGCACTGGGCTTGGGGGGTGAGTGCAGGTGGCAGAGGTCCCAAGGAGCTTGTTTCCCCTCCACTCTGCCTCATGCCAGAATCTCAAAAGTCACCGCTCACTTTGGAAGGGCATCTTGAGGTGACCTCACCTGGTTTCCAGCAGTACTGAGCACTCACAACTCTCATTCACTTCCCTTCAAGCCCAAGATGTCTGAAAACTGGGAACTAGTAAGCAAAGACACTTGTGTTGAAAATATACACCTTCATGACTGGCCAGGATTAGGGGAGGAGTCTGACATAGCAGGACACAAAACACAGCTCTTGCAATTTCCTAGCTGGGCTTTATCCACAAGACCAACCTCTGTCATAGAAAAGTGAATGCAAGAGTGGCCATTCTGGGTCAAACCAATGGTTCGTCTAGATCAGTAGCCTGTCTTCCAGGACTGGCCAGATATTTCAGAAAGAATGAATGGAACAGGGCAATTATCAAGTGATCCATTTTCTCCTCCTTTACACACAGCATTGAACAACCAGAGGTTTAGAAACAGTCAGAGCATGGGCTTGCATCCCTGACCATCTTCATTAATGGTCTTGGTGGATCTATCTTTCAGGAATTTCTATATGCTGCTTTTTTTTCTAATCCCGTTCTACTTTTGACCTTCATGACATGTCCTGAAAATGCAATCATCAGGTTGACTGTGCGTTGTTTGAAGATGTGCTTCCTTATGTTTGCCTATTAATTTCACTGGGTGACCCCTGAGTCTTGTCATCCGAAGGGGTAAATATCGCTTCCTTATTCACTTTCTCCACAGCATTTATGACTTGATAGACCTCCTACTCAGATCCTTTGCAAGGTGAACGGTCCCAGTGTTTTTACGCTGTCTTTGTACAGAGGTTCTTCCATACCCTTACTCATTTTTGTTGTCTTTCTCTGTACCTTTTCCAATTCTAGTGCATCTTTTTTGATATGGGTAACTAGAACTTTGTGCAGTATTCAAGATGTGGGTGTACTGTGGATTTATATAGTGTCATGATGATATTTAACATCTTATTTATTCCTGTGCCTATGGTTTCTAATATTCTGTTAGCTTTTTTGACTGCTGCTGCGTATTGAGCAGATAATTTCAGAAAACTATCCACAATGACTCCGAGATCTCTTTCTTGAGTGGTGTCGAAAAGTGGAGGGTGGTAACCCCCACCCTGTCTTGGTTATTCCCCCCACCCACCACCACCGAAAAGTGCCTTGGTTACCCCTCACTCAAGTGGCTAGGTTGCAGTGAGGTAGGTTGAAGGCACTCTGACTGAAGTGTTAATGGGTGGCAGCTAGCTGCACTAGGAAGCCAAGGCAGGAGCCTTGAGGCAATGAAGGAAAAGGCAACAGCTGCCTGGCTGCCCAGCTGGAATAAAGCCTGATCCAGGGGCTTGAGGGGGAGAGGTGTAGCTTAGGCACATAAAGTGTACAGTTAGTTCATCTATAACAGGGGTCTCAAACATGTGGCCCGTGGGCTGCATGTGGCCCCAAAAGCTATCTCCTGTGCCCCACAATGACACTTTGTTACCAATATTTGCAAAATTGTTATATAAAAAGGTTTCAGTGATGCAGCCCTTGGGCTAATGCGCTAGCCCTCGTGCAGCCTTGTAGTAGTCCTCATGTGGCCCTCATGGTGATTTGAGTTTGAGACCCCTGATATATAATAACCAGGGGGAAGGGGAATAATCCTGAGTCTCCAGGGACCCCAAGCAGCTCCAAAGTAGCTGTGGGCTGCAACTAGGTCAGACTGACAATTACTGGGAAGAAGGCTCTATATACAGCCCTGTAAATAAAGGAGCAGAGGTAGTTAAAAAGCTCAAGGATTCTTGACTTGTCTGTTAAAGAGAGGAGGAAAAGCCAGACCTTAAGGGAAGGAGCCAGCAGCTCTGATTACAAGTGGTAACATAATTTATACCCCATCATTTTGTATGTACAGTTGGGATTGTATTTTCTATTGCATTACTTTGCATCTATCAACATTGAATTGCATCTGCTGTTTTGTTGCCTCCTTACCAAGTTGCGTGAAATCCCTTTATAACTCTTCACAGGCCGCTTTTGACTAACTGTCTGAAGTAGTTCTGTATCATCTGCAGATTTTGAGACGTCCCTGTTTACCTCTTTTTCCAGCTCACGTATGAAAATGCTGAACAGCAGTGGTTCAGTACAAAACTCCAGGGGGCAGTGCTATTCACTTCTCTCCATTCTGAAAACTGTCCATATTCCTAGCCTTTGTGGGTTATCTTTTAACCAGTTATCGATCCATGAAAGGACTTTCTTCCTAATCCCATGGCTGCTTAGTTAAATGCTACTGTGGTGGGTTTGTTCCCAAGCTACCCAAGGATTTTAAATTTAGTTACGTTATGCTCATTAGTGAGTGGGAACATTCATAGAGGTATTTTCACCCACTTCAACCATTTTCAGTTATGCAGCTCTAATTCCATAAGGGAAACTCACCCACCTAAGAAATAGCCCTTACTATTTTGTAAATATAGCTGGAAGCTTGTAATTATTGCATCATTTATATCTTGGACTAGAATCTAAAGAGGTTTCTGCCATTTACCTTTGAACACTTACCCTCTTATTGATGCATTTGTCATACAACTTGATGTTTCTCATTGCTCCCTAGCATATTATTGCTATCCCACCAACTTAAGAGGAACGGTGAAAGCACCATGTGGGGCAGATACCAGACATGTCACTGAATTCATCTCTGGAACTGCTCAGGCACTATGAGGATGGGTACAATGTAAACAGAAATATAAAGTCCATCCAATATATTTCAGAGTTAGCCTTTTGGTAAATGACTGACTCTTAACATTCAAAGATTCCCTATAACATTTGAGACTGTGACTGTCTCATAGTAGAAACTCCTGATTTAAAAGGAAGTATTCTCAGCTCTGCACTTCAGGGGGTTCTTTTTGGCAGTACAAGTCTTTATATAAGTCAACAACTAGGTCCAAAATATTATGGATGAAGATTGATGATGGCAAGTTTTGATAAAACATCTTTCTGTGCAACAGTACAGTCCTCTTCATTCTGCGCAAGAGAGGAAAAACGATTAGTGAATCAACTGCCACATGGAAAATATTATCGCCCTTTGGAGTCACCCTCAGGGCCAAGTCTGACTCTATGTGATGTCTGCTGCAGAAAACTACCTAGAGAAATGTTACTAAGAGCTGTATGTCTTTCAGAAACATACAGTTATAGTATTTCATTTCACTGCCCTTTTGTTTGATTGATAGACCTTGCTCTGTGTGCTCTGAATATTTAGTAGGTCTGCTCCTAATTGAAGCTGTTTTGCTAACAGCCTCTAAGAAAAGGAATTTAAGGTGTTGATGGTTTAACATAGGCTCTGGTTCTACATATTCCAAAATGATGAGTGATTCTGGAAGCCTCGAGTTCTGAATTCAAAACTCAGACCCTTTACATGAGTCTAATGCTCAAAACAAGCCAAGCACCTGCTCACATAAAAATCAAGTGCCTCATATGGGGCACACTAAGTCACTTTTAGTTTCTGTCAACATTTTCTAATTTTTTTTAAATAAACATTTTGAATAGGGACTTGGTTGCTACAATGGAATTCTCTCCTGCCTGTCCTCACTGGCAATGGTCATTTAGCTTGGGAGATCAATTCTTAGACTGGTGATGCTACATTTGCTCCTTTCTCATTCTGATCATTAGGATTTTAGACTGTCTGAGCCTCAGGCAGAGTGACTTCTTTGCTTTTTTTCAATGCTTTCACAGGGAGGAAGGAATTTCATGTCCTCCCAAAAGCTATTTGGCTGCAGGTAAAGCTGGTTACTTTTGCAGGCATCCCAATTAGAGCCAATTATAACTTAACTGACCTGGTTTGCCATTAAAATGCCTGCCAGCAATCAGCTAAAATGCCAGCCAGCATAAGGAAGACATTCTGCTTCTGTTCATAGTGGATTTCAGAAACTCATTCTTTCCTACACCTGCATATATGGCTAATTTGGATGGAATCAGCAACAGAGGGGTATGCTGCTCAGTTTGATCCTAATCGCAGCATTCCAGTATAATATTCGTTTGAAGCATCTCGAGAGAAATCGTTATAGCTAATGCCTTAAAGAAATGCCACTACTGTACAGCATTAATATCTCTGTCTATCTTCAAAAACATTAATCCCCCACAATAGCCATATGAGGCAGGTGACTTCTGTATGTATTATTACTCACATTTTCCAGATCGGAAGCTGCTGAGAAGAGATTAAGCTACATGTATGAGCTCACAGAAGGAGGTTGCAGAGAAGATTAATCAGGACTTGGGAGCTGCCAGCTCCCAGTCACATGCCTGGATCACAATCTTTTGTGATAAAGTATTTTTTACACTTCTCTAGCAGTTTTTCATCCTGGGAGCATTGCACAGTCATCAGTTGTTCAGTCAAAGCAATGCCAACATCCTCGGTAATTCCCTCTTTTGAAGACTATTTGTTGTTCCTGTGTGTTTGACACCGATAGAATCACTTTGGCCAGACTGACATGTTCCAAAGGGGTAACTGTGTTGGTCTAGTTCAGCAAAACAAACAAGGAGTCCTGTGGCACTTTTAAAGACTAACAAATTTATTTATTGCATGAGTTTTCATGGGAGACAATGCACCCATGAAAGTTCATATGATAAAAAAAAATTGTTGGTCTTTAAAAGTGCTCCAGAATTCCTTGCTTGTTTGGCCAAACTATTACAGGCTGTATGCAGGGTTGGGGGACTTACAAAGGAACAAGGACCTGAGCACTCTTCCTCCTTATATGTCTGTGCAGCTGAAAGACATCAAGGGTACATCTACACTTGCAAGTTTTTTGGAATTAAGGAAGCTTAATTTGAACTAACTTAGTACCTGTCTACACTAGGCTTTCATTAGTTCAAACTAAGGAATTCCTTATTTCAAAGTGAGGAGAGCTTAGTTCAAATTAGTAAGATCTGCCAGTTTTTTCGAATTAAGCCCTTACTTTGATCCTTAGTTTGAATTAAGGATGGTGCAGACTAGGATTAACCCTTAATTCGAATTTAGTCAGTTCAAATTATGGGCAGTTAGTTTGAAGTAACAAAGTGGACTAATGCGACTTAACGTTAATTTGAATTAGTCCACTTTGTTAATTCAAACTAATTAGTTCAAACTAAACTCAAACTTAACTTGAATTTATGGGATGGGGAAAATTTTGTAATAGTGTTTAGGATTGTTACACTCATTTCTGAAAATGTCTATATTTACCTATGAGTGACCTGTCATGATGTATGGGCTTGTCTGTTTTGTCTCTGGTACACAAATTAATGTTTGTATGTTAATCGATGTTGAGAATGTTTATATTCGCTGTTAAAACTTTGCATGGTATCTCCCCAGCAATAGCTGACATGGGTAGTAAGTTTGCATAACTTAGTATACCTGGGACTGTGATTATGGGTTACACTAAAGTAACCAACTAAGGACACTGGCAGGCAACCAAGAAAACAGACTCTGTCTGGAGACAGCGCTTGGCCTGCCCAAAACTGAGCCACAAGCCTGCTCGAACTTTCCAGCAGGCCACGTGACCGAAAGGGCGTGAAAGCAAGGGACGCGCAACGGGCCTGTTTGATTGGCCGGGAGGTCCCTATTTAAGGGGGGTTTCCTGCCAGGGCTGGAAGCTTTTGGGGGATTTTCGTTTGTGTGCTTGGAACTTGACTGGGGGTTTAAATCCAGACTGGCCACAGCTTGTCAGACCAGCCTTACACAGGAGCCGCCCTGAGGGACTGGGGACAGACGCCTGCCCAAGGCTCTGATCCCAGGACCGGAGACTTGGACACCAGCCCTCAGGTAGCAGGCTGAAGAGGACCTGCGCTGTGAAGACCCCGAAGGGAGCAGTGGCCACGACTCACTAAGGAAGCCACCCTGCTCAGTTGGACTTTGATATGGGGCGAAGGACTTTCATTAAGGACCCAGAGGCACAAGAGCCTTGAAGTAGACAGGCCACGTTTGGAACGAGAGCTTGGGGACGACGTGGGATCGACCACGTGGGTATCGGACCAGCAGGTTGTAGAGCCAAAGAGCTAACCATAAATAGGGGCTGGTGGGGCATAAGCATCCACGAGGGAAATCTGGGAGCTTTACTGACAGGGGAGGGCTCTCCCATCGATACAGCCTCAGACGGCTGAGTGGCTGGGTTGGAACAGAAAACCCAAGGGATCCTTGGGATCAAGGAGGGGGAAACGATTGTGGTACTCTGGGCGATTTACCTGTGTTGTCCTTACCTGTGATACTTACCTGATACCCCATCCAAGTTGGAATTCCTTTACCTCACCCCTTTCTACCCCATAAATAAACTGCTGTTGTGTTGAACCAAGTGTCTGCCTCTGATGTGGTGACCTCCTCGGGCGAAATAGGGTGACGGGCTGATCAGATACCTGTTTGTGGGCACGAACCCCTGAGACCTAAATTCAGCCCAGGTGCAATACCTAGAGCAGGAATTTTTCGGTAACGGGTTCGTGCCCACTATTACACTATTACAACTATTACACTATTACAAAATTTTCCTCATCATACGAGTTCAAATTAACAAATTCAAACTAACTTTTCCTAGTGTAGACATAGCCCAAATGGCTAGGCAGCATATGGGGAGGCAAGTAGAACTGGGAAAGAGTTATAGCCTGCTCTGAATGCTTAAGCTACATGGAGAGGGATTGTCCACTCCATTCTCGCAGGATCACTGAAAAACATAATACTAGATCTGTTTCTGAATCCATGACCTCCAGCAGCATCCCCGTCCTTTCCATATCCCAAGGCCTTAGACCCATTACATGTATATTTACTGGGCAACAGGCACAGAATAGCTGCAGCAGCAGTCAGTTGCAGCAGTACTAACAAGAACTGAGTGCTTTGACATTCTGAAGCTTTCAGTGCAATGAGCATGAATCCCAGGCATCTATTTCTTTCCGAGAGGACTCTCCTCTTCCTCTATGTGTTAAGAGACAGTCCAAAGGGACAGGAGAGGTGACCTAACAGAATCAAGTTCCAAAGTGACAGCCATGTTAGTCTAGTTCAGTAAAACAAACAAGGAGTCCATTGGCACTTAAAGACTAGCAAATTTATATATTGCATGAGCTTTCTTTCATGGGGGAAAATTCCACTCAATCAGATGAAGAAAGTTCATGCAATAACTAAATCTGTTAGTCTTTAAGTGCCATGGGACTCCTTGTTTGTTTTAACAGAATCAGGGATGGTCTTCACATTTCCTGCCATCGGATTGATCTTCTCGATCAACTGATTGGGTCTGTGAAAACCCACTCAGATGGTCAGGAAGTCGATCACTTGAAGACCACCCCAGCAACTGGAGTAGTGCTGAGTTGAAGCGAGGGCATTTCCCTTAAACTCACCATGCTGAAGACGCTATGATAGGTAGATGGTAGGCAGTCAAAGGGAGGTAGGGAAGGTATTTTAAATACTTCACATATCTCCCTTCGACTGCTGCCAAAGTTCTGCTGAGGTGTAGAGCTGCCCCCAGTCTGATGTGGTTTTAAGGAGGTGGTAATTTCAGTGGCAATAAAAACGAACCCCTCCAATCAAAAAAATCAAATTTGGTTTGGGAGGTATACCATAGATTGCATCGGGGCCCCCTTTTCTGTCATATAAATTCAGAGCACGTCCCATACAAAGAACAAGGCAGATTGAGACATTGAAGTTACACACTGGCTCTTTAAAGCTACTGGCATTGTACAGAGGCGGTACGTGTATGAGAAACAGCAGCTGTGGCATATGGCAAATTAGGTGTTCTATGGCTCTGACTAGTCCATGTTCATGTTTAATTTGTGTAATAAGTGTCATACGTCACGTGGGAAGAGAATAAACTCATCACAAGAATTATAGCCTAAATAATCTCCACTTTAGGGAAGTACCGTCATCTCATTTTGCAGATGTGGAACTAAACCACAGAACAACTCAGGGTGGAATTTTCAGAAGTCCCTAAGACTATGCCCACACTTTGACAGTTAAATCGATTTAAGTTAAATCAATTTAATAAAATTGCTATAAAATCATTGAATTGATTTAAGATAAATCAGTTTAATAGGTCCCTACTGGAAACTCAAATCAAGGTAGCATGTCCATGGCCAGGACTGGCTAGTTCGATTTAGGAGAGGGTCACCAGGGGAGGTGTGCCAAGATGGTCCCCTAGAAGGGCCATACCTGCACCCAATATATAGAAAAAGGAAGGCAGCCTGGGAAGGAGAAGGGCAAGTATTAAACTGAAATAACAGTTAAGTCGAAATAACACATCCACACAGTGTTATTTCAAAATAACAGGGTTCAATTTAACTATCATTTCAATATAATACTAAGTTTTATTATATCGAAATTCCTTTCCTTATTGCGAGATAAGGGAGCTCCTTATCTCAATATCAGGAAATGTAGTGTGGACCTGCAATCTTTTAAATCAAAATAATCCACATTATTTCTATTTAAAGATGGTGTGTGGACTTACCTCAAGTGTATATCTACACTTGCATAATAAGACCTGCAGGCCAACTCAGTGTTACAGTGTAGACATTTGGGTATGGACTGGTGCTTGGATTCAAAGACCTAATGAAGCAGGAGGCTCTCAGAGTCCAGGCCTGAAGAAGCCACACTGCAATGTTTAGCCATGAAGCTTGACCTTGTAAGCCTGATTCAAATGACTCAGGTTTTGAGACTCAGTCCTGTGGGCGTTTTATTGCACCTTAAGTGCATTAAGAACCGATGTCCCAAAGGAGTGTCTGACAATCCCATTTTAAGTGACTTCCCCAATTCACACAAAAGGTCAGTGGAAGAGCCAAGAATCAAACTTCTGCCTTCCTTGTCCCACTGTATCACCTTAAACACCATGACAACTTTTCACTCCACTAGACTACTGTGATTCAGGAATGGGATGGAACAGTTTGCAAATAAAAAAACTGTAAGCCTGGGGTGTCCAACATGTGGCCCATGAACCTCTTCCATCTGGCCTATGGGACCACACTCTCTGCCTCACACACAGAGAGGTATCACAGACAGCAGTCTCACAGACAAAGTGCTCCGTGATGCTGTGAGAGTGCCCCAGTATTTCAGTTTGTGGTATGTATGGCCCACCTGAAGTACATTTACATCAAAGCTGGTCCGCCATAGCAAATGAGTTTGACACCCCTCCTGTAAGCAATTCCATAGTGGTCCCAAGCAGACCTGCTGCATAAAGGAATTTAGTCCAGCAATTGTAAAATGACATAAAATTCTGGAAATACAACAAAACTGGAGGTGAGTTATAGACTGGTGAGCCTACTTTCGGTACCAAGCAAGTTGGCTGAAACTATAGTAAAGAACAGAATGGTCAGACACGTAGATGATATGTTGGGAAAGATGAACACCAATGTATTAGAATTCTTTGAAGGTGTCAACAAGCATGTGGACAAGGATGATCCAATTCATACACTCTTGCAGTTTAGGAAAACCTCTGACAAAGGTTCTAAAGCAAAGTAAGTGGGAGTATCGTTTCCTGCATTAGTAACGGCTTAAAAAACAGGGAGACAAAGGTCTAACCATAAGAATAACTGGTAAGTTTTCAACTGGAGAAAGGTAAATAGCAAGATCTTATAATGATCTGTTTTGGGACAGTTCCATTCAACATACCCATCAGTGATCTGGAAAGGGTAAACAGTGAGGTGGCAACATTTTCAGATGATAAAAATTACCCAAGATAAGACCAAGGCAGACTGCAAAGAGATTTCACAAACCTAGATGATGGGGCAACAAAATGATAGATGAAATTCAGTGTTGATAAGTGCAAAGTAATGCACACTGGAAAAATAATGACAGCAATATGTGCAAAGTGATGGGGTCTAAATTAGCTATTACCACTCAAGAAAACAATCTTGGAGGGTGAATAGATCTCTATAAACATCTGCTCAATGTGCATTGGCAGTCATACAATTTAACAGAATGTTAGGAACCATTAGGAAAGGGATAGATAATATGACAGAAAATATCAAAATGCCGCTATTGAAATCTGTGGTACTGTGTGTACTGTTTGCCCCAGCTCAGAAAAGATATACTAGAATTGGGAAAAATACAGAAAAGAGCAAAAACAATGTTTAGGGATATGGAACAGCTTCTGTACAAGAAGAAACTTAAAAAAGACATGAACCGCTTGTCTTAGAAAAGGGACAGCTAAAGGGCAATATGATAGAGGTGTACAAAATCATGAATGGCGTGGAGGAAGTGTTAATTTCTCTTTTGCCTAATACAAGATCTAAGGATCATCCAGTGAAATAAATAGAGTGCAAGTTTGAAACCAGCATAAGAAATATTCCTTCACACAGTACACAGTCAACCTGTGGAACTCATTGCCAGGGGATATTGTGAAGGCCAAAAGTATTACGAGGTACAAAAAAGAGTTAAGTTCATGTAACAATGAATATTTACCAAGATGGTCAGGGTTGCAACCCCGTGTTTGGCTGTCCCTAGCCTCTGACTGCCAGAAGCTGGGACTGAATAATGAAAAGAATTACTTGATAATTGTACAGTCACCAATCACAACTGGAAAACAAGATATGGGGCTAGATGGACCCACCCTGGCCATTTGTATGTTATGTTCCTACATCCAGGTTGCTGAATTGAAAATACCTTCTCACACGCTTATTCTACTTTGCCCTGTATGTTTCCAAATGTGACATCCCAAAGTTTTACTGGAAAGCAAATAGCACATCTCGTCTTTGAGATGGGATTCCTGATGATCTTTTTAAACAGTTCAGCTGTACTGACATGAGGATGCTTTATATGATCACAAGTATTTCGTGTCTCAAAGTCGGCATATCCCATAAGGCATAATTAAGTAAATTATCAAACAATGAAAACTTGCTTGAGAGAAAACAGGAGCGCCTTGTACACAAGTCTGAACCTCTACACCATGACAAACAATCATTTTTCAGATTATAAAAATGTTGCCTTATTAACATGCTGTCCTAGCTGAATACTCCAGATCCTAAACAAGCACCATGAGACCTTGAAAACCACACAGCATTTTACATAGTGATCATTCATTAGTGAAATTATGCTGAATTATGTGTTTTCCATGAAAAGAGATGCTCTCATATAATGCTGATGTGTACTAAAATCACCAAATATTTTCCACTAACTTCTAAAAGATGCTATTTAATGCAACATGATTCCACAGTCCATGAGTGCTGTATTTTTATAGAACTGAAATATAGTTAGCTTTACATCAAAGCTCATGAACTAGGTGGAGGATGGACGCCTAGCCTTTGTTCTCCAGTATCTATTGTTCTTATATTTCTTTGATCTTTTGTATGAAGCCCTAGAAATGCAGGCAGATTCTGAATCGCTTTTTATTTCTGACTTGTATAATTACTAAATCTAATTATGTTTGGGATTTTGTACTGGCTGTACCTGTAGTACTTCTTGCCACAGGGAAGAAAAGGCCAATCCTTAATTGGGGCCAGTAAGGTCCTGAGAAGAATAGCTCCCTGGAGCAACTCTTAGCATTACAACCCCAGTCTGGCAAAGCCTCTATTTTTTGTGATTTTTTTTTATTGATTTTCCTAAAGAAACTGACAATGAACAGTACAAAAAGCTAAATGACTTACAGCTTGTATAGGTTTCCAAATATCCACGCTTCACGGAATCATCAATAAAATTTTGTAATCATGCAGTTTACAACTTTCCAAGGCTATATCATCAGACAATGCAAAACCAGACAATATTACACAAGTAGACCATGTTAGGGTGAGAGCAAAAGTAATAAAATAGAAGACATGCATGAAGAGGGAGAGGAACACGGGAGGAGTTCAGTAGAATAGGAGCCTGGCTTTCTTTGAACTGATATTTTTATCCAAGTGCATCCAGAACTAGGGGTCAATTTTTTTCAAATTCATCTAACCATTCTGTACTGTGAACTGATTCTTTCTTTGGCTGCTAACTCAGGTCAAAATACTACTTCTCTAGTCTGGGTATAAGCCTACTCTTCCATTTTTGTGAAAATACTCTGCTCAGGGGCCACTGCAGTCCTCGAAGGCCACCATCTGTGAGGCGGATTTAAACCCAGATTAGCGTGTAAATAACATAGGATGTAATTTTTGGCTAAGGCCTTACTGCTGAAAGGCAGTGCTATTTTAACTTGTGTCCATCTCTTTACACAGCATTCAACCAGTTGGATAGTCCCATAGCACATACATCAGGTTCCTTTTCCTTGTTAGAGTGCCAGCAGGTATCAGTAGATAAGGCCTTTTTCATGGGCAACTTCAGTGATGTCCAATTCATTTTGAATAAAACCTTTGAGATCCACAGAAGCATTTTTAACATTATGTGATATACTTTGCCACTGGGATTCTTTTATGTGCTTCCACAAAGAACTTCAGATTAATGGAGTTCCTCTTCATTAGCAAAGTGACCATGGGCCTGGGGAGTTTATAAAGGTTCCCAGGAGTTCTGGGACCTCTGGCAGTCTAATGGCATCCAGATGAAACTGATAAATTAGCAAGTGTCTTCAGTGAAAGTACTGCTGATTCACTGGCAACAAGAATGATTAGGTGTATGGAACAGGAAAGAATAAAATGACTGCAACTGTTCATCTCAGAAAAGAGATAACTAAGGGGAAATATGGTACAATATCATGGATGCTAGCAAGAAAATGACTAAAAAAGCATTAATACCCCTTCACATAACACAAGAACCAAGGGTCGCCCAATGAAATTAATAGGCAGCAAGTTTGACACAAACATAAGGCAGTACTTCTTCACATAGTCGACCTGAGGGATGCCATGAGATGTTATGAAGACCAAAAGTATAAGTGGGTACAAATAAGAATTAATAAAATCACAGAGGGTAGGTCCATCAACGATTACTAGCCAGGATGGTTAGGGATGCAACCCTATTCTTTAGGTTTCTCTAGATGTCTAAATACCAGGAGCTGGAACTGGACCACAGGAGATGGGTTACTTGAAATTACCCTGTTCTGTTCATTGCCTTCTAAGCAATGAGGTGCTGGCCACTGATGGAAGGATACAGGGTAGATGGACCATAGTTCTGACCCAGGATGGCCGCTTTTATGAACTAATGTATAACCCCTTTAGAGATGGTACTCTTGAAATATCACAAGGCGCTAGGGGACCCAACCTAGATTACAGTTGCTATAGTGACAAGGTTCAGGATTCTCTTTCCCACATTGCTCAGGATTCAGGGTGGAGATAGAACTAGCTAGCAAGAATACCGGAACCAATCATAAACCAGAACTTAGAAACCAAGTATTTGTTTTCCTTTCAGTTTGTGGCTGTGTTTGGACTAGGATGGGGAGAGATGTTGAAGCCAGGGAGGACCCTTCTACCCACCACATTCCTGCTCAAGGAAACAGTATGAGCCCTTTGGGGATTTCTAGGATATTGAACAGTGTCATCTCAGTAGAAACAAGACACCCAGGATGCTTAGGAGAAGCACATTGAGACTACCAAAAGTCAATTTCCAAAGGGGTAGCTGTGTTAGTCTAGTCCAGCAAAAAAACCAAGGAGTTGTGTGGCACTTAAAGGCTAACAGATTTATTTTTCACATGTGCTTTTGTGGGAGATAATCCCACTTCATCAGATGCTTCAAAGATGGTGAACTTTCACCCATCTCCAAAGCACCTGACAAAATGGGATTATCTCTCATGAAAGCTCATGCAAAAAATAAATCTGTTAGTCTTTAAGTGACATATGACTCTTTTTTTTTTTAAACCAAAAGTCAGCCTAACTGCAGAATCCAGAGCAGAGAGCAACAAAAATGATTTTACCATCCTTGGTGTGGTTGCGTTTTAAGAAAAAACTTGTCTATTTATTCTGGTATTTTGTTTTAAACTGCCTACTGGATTTCACCACTGCACCACTGTAAGGCAGTCTGCGGAAGACCATTGTATGACATAGAGAGTGGCACTCCCACCCTGAGTCATGCCCTGGCCATGAGCAAAACGCCTGAGGACATGCACAGTTACTTATTTATGTGACTTCTCTATGCACTGGGTACCTGACAGCATATATAGTTACTTGTTTATAGTCAAGAATTGCCTTGTGATCTGCAGGTATGCATTTTATGACAACATGGCTACATGTATAAATATGCATCTCCTAGTCATGTAGTTGCCTCCCCTCTCCTTAGCTTATACTGGCCTATATATTCATGAGAATGTCCAACGCATGCTGGACTTCCCCAAATGAACCATGGAAGTTGCGCAGCCAGTGCATCGGAAGTGACACCCAGGAATGGCTCGGCTGCCTTAGTGGGGTCCCCAGCTGCAGAAGGGATGTAAGCGCTGTACCCTTATAATAAACGTCTCTTACTTCAGTCAAGCGTGCTCATATGTCACTGACTCAATCTATACATAAACACACAATGTAACAAGCAACCATCAAAGACTGGGCACAAACTCCGTATTTGCCTGGGCACATGCTGGGGGGGTCACTGACTGTCAGTGTTGGGAGGGGTGGTATTGTTTCTATCTTTTACCCTAATTCCTAATCCCCTTTCCATTGTCTCCTATCCTGAGTTCCCTATGCTGAATTACTTTATTTTTGTGTGCCCTGACTGCCACTCCCCTGTGATTGACTGTGTATTAAATATTGTTCCAATGCATAAGTCCTTTGTGGTTTCTACACTAGGAGGGATTTCCTTAGGTGAAGTCACCACATTCTATTGTAGGTGAACTTGCAACCATAAGGTGAAAATGGAGAAGGATGGATTCAAACTGGTTACAAAACTAATACTAAACTAAATTAGAGTAAGTAGATCAGAATCTGCCCCTTTAAATAAAAGGCAGTCAGATATACTTACTCAAGGATAGAAGAGAAGCTCAGGGTGAATAAATATGAAGGTGTCTAAAACTGGTCAATTGAATTCTAAAAACTGAAACAATTAATTGAAATTCAGTGTCTATTCCTACAAAAAGTCCTAATCACCAGTCATAGGGCAGGTCTACACATATGGTGGCAAATTTGATGCCATGAGATCACACTTCCTGACTGACTGAGCAAATCTGTAGAAACTTGTTCAGTCAATCAGCAAAATGATTCCTGAGGGCCCACCCTCAAGTGGCATAGCACTGAATGGAAGGGGGGGGATTTCTCTTTGACTCAGCGCAGTGAACTTTCCATGATAAGCAGGCATTAGGCAGTCAAAGGAAGCTACACAAGTTATTTTAAGTAACTGGCATATCTCCCTTTGACTGCTGATGAAAAATGCTTCCAGTGTAGATAATGGCATAGAGATTCTGCAGGTGGAATTTAATTCTGCTAAAGATGCCTGAGCCAGAAAGGACCCAAAATCATGGCCCCAGAGAGCTGACTGGATCTACAAGTGCAATCAGGAGCAAAAAGTACTAAAGGCTTGTTTTAGTAAGTAAAATAAAGGGACGAGACTCTGAACATACATTAAAAGTGGTTTTGTTGAGCACAGAAGACACCACTCCAGCTATATTTTGTTTGATATTTGATTCCTTTCTGTGAATACTGTATCAAAGTGGAATAGAAAGTGCCCATGACTGCTCCTTGCTTTTTTGTAAACTTCTGTGATTTCAGTTCACTGTTCTATATATTTCATGTTTCTTTGTTTTTATGCCTCCATTTATAGTTTCAATCCACATGCCAGCAATTGTTTCTCCCATTGTTTTTCCTGGAACATAATCCAACTCCCTCATTATTTGCTTATGAACCATTTTTTTCTTGTATTCCAAAGCCAGAAGAGACCATTGTAGTCATAGTCTGACTATCTGAATAATATAAGCTTAAAAATTTCTTGGGTGCGAGAATCCACCACACCCCATTTTTTTCCAATGGTTAGTTACACTCACTGTTAAAAAAATGACTTTTTATTTCACATTTGAATTTGTCTAGCTTCAACTTCCAGCCATTGGATTGTGTTGTACCTTTCTCTGCTAGAGAGAAGAGCCCATTATTAAATATTTGTTTCCCATGTAGGTACTTGCAGATTGTAATCAAGTCATCCCTTAACCTTCTCTTTGATAAGTCAAATCAACTGAGCTCTTTGAGTCTATTGGTATCAAGTTTTCCACCCTTCAATCATTCTCATGGATCAGCCTCTGAGCCCTGTCCAATCTTCTGTATCTTTGACATGTGAGCACCACAACCTGATGTATGTTTTAGCAGTAGTCACATCCTTGCCAAAGTTAGAGGTAAAATAACCTCTCTGCTCCTCCAGGTTGACTATTTATGCATCACAGGATTTACTTAGCTCTTTTGGGCACAGTGTTGGAGTGAGGACCAGTGGTCATAGCAAGAACTGGTAGGCAGGATTAAGAGCCAACAGTCAAAAGCCACAATCAGAGGTGAGATGCCAGAGCCAAGGGTCAGAGCTGAAGGCAGAGATTAGGAATCAGGGGAAAGGATCAGAACTGGGGTATCTGTGGTGAAGCAAGACAAGGGCAAAGCTGAGTCTAAGGCAAGAACAGGAGCGGGTCCAAGGCAGGAGTCAGTCAAGACCAGCACTGGAGCACAGTGAGAGCAAGGCTGGGAACAAACACACAGATGCTACTGCAGCTGTAAGAAAATGCTTCTGGGTTTAAGATCTTGTTTCCTGCTAACCAAGCCATACAGGTCCATCTGCATCAGCGTCCTGTCAACTTCGTTATTTACCACTCCCCCACTTTTTAACATTTTAACTCCCTACAAATAATGTAGTGGCTAGCCTGTCTGCTTAATATACAGTAGGTCCTAGGTTCAAGCCCCAGAGGGTTAGACTTGCTGATCTCATGAGGTCCCTTCCAAGCCTATGGTTCTATTCTTTTTGTGTCAGTTGCAAACTTCATCAGTGATGATCCCTGTTTTCTTCCAGGTCATTGCTAAAAATGTTAAATAGAATAAATCCAAGAACCTGAAATTACATTTTGCAATCTGTCAATTAGCCAGTTTTTAATTCGTTTACCATGCACCTGTGTCCTGCCACATCCATCCCAAGCAAGGGAAAATGGAACTAAGTCCTCCCAGCAGCCCAGAGAGGATGGAAACGGCTAGCCTATCAGACAGATTGCAGGAAGCAGCCAGTCAGGGACCAGGAGGAACATATAAAAGGAGTTGCACAGCCAGACACAGTCAGCTCCTTGCTAGAGCCAGAACAGTTTGGTGATGGTTTTGGCTGCCGAAAGGGATCTACAGTACCGTGGACAGCTCAAGGCAGGCAGGGATTGGGGAAGCAGGAAACAGCTCTTGGCAGGCTGCTGGGGCTGAACAGAGAAGAATTTGAGTTAAGGATAAAGCATTGATGAAGGCTGGGTTTATAGAGAAGTGGCCTAGGGAAAAAAACGAATGGTGGCACATAGCTGCTCTTCTTATGGTCCCTGGGTTGGAGTGGATGTGTCAGGGTTCTGTTTTCCCCATAGACTTCTGGGAAAATGGACTAAAATTGGACAGTGATAAACTCCCAGAGGGCGATCTGAGGTACTTAGTGGTTCACCTGAAGAGCTAGGATGAGAACAGATCAAAAAGGCAAAACTATTGCCTCCAGGGAGGAAGTCCGAAAGGATCTGGCCCAGTACCAGCACCGGATCTGTTTAAAGGCCACAGATGCACTTGACCAGATATGGTTGTTTGTGAGATGTGTGTGCCACATGTTTTGGTGCCATTTTAATTGTATATCATTCTAGTTTTTTTAATCAACATGTTGTGTGAAACCAAATCAAACACTTTACAGATGTCTAAGTATATTATGTCAACACAATTATATTTATCACCCAAATTTGTAATATCAGGTTAGTTTATTGCTTTGTGAAACCATGTGTCCTTCCTGTTATCCCTTCCATCACTGTTTGCTTATTGACTGTCTGTTTTAATGACTTACAGTTCAATTTCCAGGGCCATTACTCACCACATAAGGCTTTTGAAAACCACAATATAGGAACTTTCTGAATGTTGGTGAATTGAAAGTTCCTACCTCCATTTACAAAAATATATACAGTTACTGAAAAGCTGGAGAAGCATAGAATCATAGCGTTGGAAGGGACCTCAGAGGTTATCTAGTCCAACCCCCTGCCAGAGGCAGGACCACTCCCACTAAACCATCCCAGTCATGGTTTTGTCCAGCCAGGCCTTAAACACCTCCAAAGATGGAGATTCCACCACCTCCCTCGGCAGCTTATTCCAAGGCTTCACCACTCACCTAGTAAAAAAGTTTTTTCTAATATCCAGCCTCGACCTCCCTAACCGCAACTTGAGATCATTGCTCCTCGTTCTGTCCTCTGTTACTACCGAGAACAGTTGAGGTCCATCTTCCCTGGAGCATCCCTTCAAGCATAGGAAAGCCCAGCTAATATTCATATAGCACTTTACCTTTACAAAAGGCCTCATGTTGAATGATGAAAAGAGTGAAACAGCACTTTAAGATAAGAGGTGCAGTTCAGAGCACCAAAAAGAATGAATATACAGCTTCAAAAATAAAAAGATAATGGAACATATGAGATATTCTAATCATATTCAGCTACAGAGAAAAATGAATACACCATAAAGGGTCAAATCTACACTGTTACTTCTGTGTAGAATCTTCAGTAATTCTTTTCATTTATATGAATTACTACAGATTTACAATGGGAAGAAAATTCAGTCCAATATTTTTAAAACTATCTTTAAAATTGTAAGATAGAATTCTTATCAAATAGGAAGCTGTTTTATGATGATATGGTAATACACAGCAATTACATATCTCATCTGAATGCATAGTAAAACCCAATGCTTTGAAGTTTTGGAAGGAGAAACTGTATTATCAATAAGTATTAGAAATGCAATAGAACTTGTCCTGCAACATTTTTACTGAAAGTACCCCATGTTGTAATGCATTTACATGAGCCAGGCAATCCCTAATTAAGAGCTGTGTGATGGACTGTCAAATGAAACCTCTCAGAAAAGCCAAAAGAAGGCCATAGAGGGAAGATGGAAAGCAGGAACTTATGTTCAGTCGTTCTAGAAATACTGATGAGATCAAAAGAGGATGAAACTGTGAAGCTTGGACATGCCATACTTCTGTTGTCTCAAAAGTAGTTCTTTGGAGGCTGAGACTTTGTTCAAAAAAGCTAGGCAGTCCTCATCAAACAGAGATGTATGTTTTCTTTATGAAGAGTTTAAGTAGAACCTGTTGAAGAATGAAGTGGCTTCAAAATCCATTTCCTCAGCTATCCACCCCAAAAAATCTTCATCCCGCTGCGTGCCCATCAGCAGGAAGATGTTCAGGGGAGACGGAAGAAGTCAACCTTGTACCCACCTGCTTGGCATATCTTCCTCTTCCTCTTCACAGTCAGATGGGTTTGAAGCCCATAGCTAGTAATATGAAGGCATTTTGGAGTTAGTCCAACCATACTTCAGCATGAGGTCCAAACGTTCAGATCAGGGACAAGGTGTTGATGTAGCCCTAATTGTTACTGTTGTTCTAGTTTATCATGGTTATTTACTATTTTATTGATGTAATACAAAAGGGTCTGAGTTATGGATCAGAACTCCTCTGTGCTAGGTGCTGTCAAACATAAAGAAGAGAGGCTGGCCTTGGCTTGAATTTGGCAAACCCTTCCAAACTTGACATGTGTGCCTACAACATCCCACAGACAAGCAATTCTCAAAGGAGAAAAGGAGGTTGATGGGGCTAGCCACTGTTGTAAACTATATTGCCAAAAAGGACTTTAACATCCTCTCATCCTGTTTTAGAGGGTTGTTGCTGCTTGGTCCAGAGTTACAGAGATGTTCTTAGCAAAAGGGCAAATGATGAAGAACTGGGCAGGATGACAGAGATGAAAGCAGTAAATACCTATTGAATCAGCTTGCCTATCCTCATTGCCACTACATTGTTATATTTAACAGTATATTGTCCATATATTTGTCCAGTCAAGTTTTATGCATCTGTAGCTCTGGCTGTTTCACCCCCTCCCATGGAATAACTGCCATCAGAACTGCTGAAAATGGTAGGATGAGGGTTTAGTCTCTGCCAGCCATTGACAAAGTGAAAGTGGCAACGTTCTCATCTCATATTAACCTATAGCGAGCAGATGCACCAGCTTCCGTCAGTTTCACCGTGGCTCTTTTCTCTTTCTCTTTGTCTTCTCCTTAAATTGTCACAGAAATAAAACGAGATCAAAGTAGACATAGCACAGATCTGGCTCACATTCAACACTCCTTCTGAAATGAAGTGAAAGCTGACTTTTCTGCTTTCAGGGGTTTTAGTCAACAGCCTATTTAGTACAACTACCAACCTTCAAAATCAGATCTGTGTGCAGAATGGAGAAACATGAACAAGCAAAATTAGCTGGAAAGATCCAAAAAAAAATGTGTCCCTTTTCATTTTCCTTGTTTTAGAGCTGTTCTTTGCCAGAATCTCCATGCCTCATGCTTTACTCTAAATACTGATTATCTCCTGTTTAGAAAACTTGCTTGAAATGACTCTGAAAAAGAGGGCATAGTGAGTATGGCTATTGCCTAGAGATCTTGTGCGCAAACTATTAGGGATAACAGTCTGTTATTTGTCAAGGTAGCTAGCATCTTCCCAAACATTTAGCTCTTGTGAGCTAGCAAGATATACCTGTTTCCAGGACAAGTCTAAGTTCATGCAGGCCATTGCTGAGTCATGGATGCTACCTGCCATATGCTGGCTGTTACTGTTGATCACTACCTGAGAACTTGCCTTTCTCTGTAGTACGGGGGACAGCTCACTTGCCGGTGGATTCTCTCTATCTTAAAGTCCTTAAACTGCAATTTGAGGACTTTAAAAACACAGTCATAGGTAAGAGGTTTATTACAGGAGCAGGTGGGTAAGGTTTTGTGGCCTGGATTGTGGAAGAGGTCAGGTAAGATGACCATATTGGTCCCATCTAACCCTAGAGTTTAGGAATCTATGACAAATGGGAGCCTGTGACAAAGTACAGTGGGGACCCGTTAACACGCGGGTGTTGGGGGATAAGCCACCAAGCGTTAAATGGACTGCGCGCAAACGGGACCCTTCCTCCTGCCCCTCACCACTCAGACTCTGCAACCCATTACCCAACCAGTGCTGCATGGGCTCCTGACTACTTCCCTGGCCCCTGCTGTGCCATGTGGCTGTGTGGACTTGCCGACCCCTTTCCCTGTGGGTTCTGCTCTCGTCTCCTTTACTTTCTATGTGCAGGATCCCCTGCCCTTTTCCTTCTCTCTTCTTTCCACAGTGGGGCTCTGCTCTGCTCCCTCCCTTGTCTTTCTGTTCCCTGGATGGGCTTTTTTCTCTTTCCCTAGCTTTCTTTCCCAGCATGAGGGCTCCTCTTCCTCTTCCTTTCTTTCTCCACACCATGGCTCCACTCCACTCCCTTCCTGTCTTCCCCTCTCCCCCAGCACAAGAGCTCCTTTTGTTCCCAGCTCCCTACCTTCAGTCATTCCCTGCACAAGGGCTCCTCTCCTTCCCTTAACCCACATGGGTTCCTCTTCCATCTCCCAGCACTACAGGGGCTCCCAACTCCTTTCCTGGCCCCCACTGAAATGGGCTGAATCCAGCCCCTGGACACAGCTCTCTGGTCAGGCCACTCCTACCTGTGGCTGTGCATAGGGCAGATGATATAAAAAGTTTCTGGCCAGCCCCAGCTCCCAGGCGCCTTAAGCTGCTGCTCACTTCACGCGTTTCCGTGCCCAGGCCAACTTCCGTGCGTTAGTGAGTCCCATGCGTTAAGTCAATGGCTTCGGGGGACATGACCGGAGCGTGCGTTAAGCGGATTCACATGCAAAAGGGTCATGCGTTAACGGGTCTCCACTGTAACACATTAAGTTTGAGTAATTGGTCACAATAACATTGATTTATAAAAAATTGTGCCTTCTCAGAAAATGAATGGCTATAGGAATTGAAGGGTTGGGCAGACAATGAATAGGAACTATCTGACTGGTACCCTTAGCAAGAGACTTGAAGACATGTGAAATCAGACTTTCCATTCATTCTTTAAGGAGAGGGGAATGATGGAAAAGGGCCTCAGTTAGTTTATTTGTGATATTTTAAGTGACAATGTAATGAACAGTGGAGACAGCACCTCTGCCCATTGATGGTGCTTATCTTAGCGTCACGTTGTTGCCTTCTGTTTTATTCTGCTCTTGTTTTGTTCTGGGGTTGATGTTCACTCCTGCCTGCATGTACTGGACTCGGTGTTCATAGTACTCCAGTACACACCGGTGATTCTGTAAGTGAGCATTACAGTCAGCACACTGCTTCTTTAAGTCAGAAAAAAGAAATTTCAGAAGAAGAAATTAAGAACATTTTGTACTCCCACCTCAAAAGCTCTCTACTAGCTGTACTAACTCCCAGGTGTGACTAGCATGGCACTGCTCATAAATACAGAACCTAATTTCATAGACCTGCTTTGTCTGCATGGGCATACCGGGGTGGGATTCCACAACTCACTAGGTTTTGGTGCAGTAACATCGCATGTGGACCCTTCTACTGCTCACATAAGTCTTGGAGTACTACTTGAGAGCACAGGATGCCAAGCCACACTCTGGGACTTTCAGAGTGTTGTAGCACAATCCGCATGGGATGTTACTGCACAGAAAGCTGATGTCCTGTAGATTCATACTCAGCTTGCTAGGCAGTAACCTTCCAAGTAGACAAGTCCTCAGTTAGCCTTCCCTGGATCCTCTCCACAAATTTCCTCTTTCAAAAACTAAGGTGACCCAGACTGCGGGTTGTCTTCTAACAGTAGCCGCTCCGGTGCTGTATAAAGAAGAATTACCTCTTTAGTCCTCACTCAGTGTGATGGCTCCCTCTGGATAATGCCCACTATTACACTGCCTTTTTTTTAGCCACTGCAGCACACAACCATCTATTACATTTGTCATTTACTCCTACTCCTAGGTTTCTCATTATTACAGCTCTCTAATCACCTTCCTCTTGCTTTGAGCCTATTCTTGCCCACCTGTATTAGCCTGCATTTTGTAACCCTCATTTTAGGAATGTCTGCCTATTTTACCATCAGTCTTTCTGAAATTTCCTCCTTTTTTGTGTCTGCAGCATCTTTCAGTTTGGTATAGCCAGTCAACTGTAACTTAATGCCCCTTTGCTTTCTTCATTAAAATCAAATAAAGCCAACAGGCTCAAAATTGCTACAGTCTACTTTCACTAATAACCCCAGTAAGATTTGTGTTGGCACTTTGTGAATGCTATGATAAGGATTAGTGGCCAACCTAAAGGTCACATGCTGCAATGGGTAATACCCACTTTCTCAAGTCAATGTGTCACATGCATGGCCCCAGTACAGGCCCTCTTTGAAATTTCTATATCTTATTATGTCACTTCATATCAACTTGCTAGACGAGCACAGCACGTGTCAGCTACTACGCTCAGTAAGCAGCCAGTTTCTGATCACACAGCTTGATTCTTCTGATAGTTACTTCCTGATGGAACAACACATGAAGATTGTTTTAAACAGAAAAACTTTCAAGGATGTAGAGAGAAAAAGAAATTAAACCTGAGCAGTGGAAAAATCCAAAAGAAATTTTCCCCTGAAGCCAACCCAATTGTCAAATGTAGACAGATCACAAGCAAAAAGGGTTGCTGTATGGTGAAATGGCCTCTTTCTGTTTACTTAGACATTGTTTTGCAATATGAGAAACACACATGAAATCCCTATTTTAAACAGCTGAAACTTTGACTAAAAGAAAAAAAAGAAATGAATGACCAACAGGAGAAGACCATACATTCCAATGGTCATGGAATCAAATTGTGAATTTGCATAGGGAGATATTCATTAATCATTTATCCACCACTTAACCAATCAGAATCCAGAACTACACTATAATGTATCCCACAACAAACTTAAATAGCAAACACCTGCAGACAAATATTTGATTAACCATTTTTTTAAAAAGAAAAATTTCAACCAACAGATACATTCAAGCAGGTAGGTCTGCTTATAGCTATTCTGTGAACAGAAAAAGAATTATTCTCTCAATTATTATACTCTAAAAACACCTGTTTTCAGCTCTGATTGTTCATGTAATTTTGGAGCTGAAAGCATTCATTGGTCCAGCACTGAATATTATCCACTTTGTAGTTTAACACAGTGTAATATTTGATGTAGATGAGAATATTTTTGTGACAGTTTGTAATATTAAAACTGCTGTTTGAAAGGTTAATAAAATGTGAGACTTCCAAAGGGGCAGCCGTGTTAGTCTAGTTCAGTAAAACAAACAAGGAGTCCTGTGAAACTCAAAGACTAACAAATTTATTTATTGCATGAGCTTTTGTGGGAGAAAAGCCCACTTCGTCCACTTCGTCAATGTGAGAGTAGTTCTGGTGCAAATGGATTTGTGGAAGAACAACATGTGAGGTGATTTAAATTGTGTGATAAATATAATTTCATATAATTTTGCAGTTAGTTCATCATAGGGCTTTATCATTTTTCGCATGAATTTCACCATAACGTGTGTGTGTGTGTGTGTGTGTGTGTGTGTGTGTGTTGTGGGTACATTCACACCTCAAAAGAGTAAAGCATCAGAAAGGTTAGAGATATTTTAAATGCATTTTCAGAGTGTATTTGTATGTAGCTGTTAAATGGATCCACTTTTATTTTGAGGAAATGGCATATTTGATCTTCCCAGAATTTTCCCACATGACAGGCTCAGCAGCCGTTTCAAGTCTCAGATATTTGTAGCTTATGACACAGGAGATGCATACCTACATATATTCACTCCTGGATATTTCACTTTTATTCTTGGTCTAACACAACTTTATTGTAAATTGAGGTTGTTGACAAGGCATGCAGTTGCTCTTTGCTGCAGGACCACCTACCAGTATTAGTTCATGTTGCCTTGTGTAAGAAGACTGATAGCTCCTCACTGAGTGAGCCTTTTTGATTGGCCCTTTCATGTGGAAGCAGGACCCTGAAGGGAGAGCCATTGTCCAGCCTGATCGTTGGGGTGGACAGGCCAATGAGGGAGCCACGAAGGTGCTCCCTCACCTCTGAGCTGAAACTGCAAGCTGGACATGGCAGGGGGTAAACCAGAGAGTGAGGCTGGAGGATGTGGCCAGCAACTGGGAGCCAGACAAGCTGGGTAAGAGAGGTGGGCTGAGCTGGCCTGTGCAGAACAGACCCATAGCAACAGGACCAGAGGAGCAACCAGAGGAGCAACCAGAGAGCCAGAGCTGGAGCTGTCTGGAGCTTGGTGGAGCCCAAGGAGCAGAGCAGAGCATCCCCACAGCAGCAGAACCAGAGGGGTCCAAGGAGCATCCCAGAGAGCAGAGCCACACTGAAGCCCACTGAAGCAGCTGTCTGGAGCTGGGTGCAGTGAGCAGCTGGGGACAGTGAGAGTGGCTGACCCCGGGGAGCAGACCCCTGCATCTAGAGCCCGGGTTCATGTGGCCCTGCCAGAGCCAGTGTCTGACTCTCTGGACCCTCCAATGTGGCCAGGCCTGGGTAGAGGGCCAGTATGATGGAGTACCCCAGCAAGCTTTCTCTGGTCCTCTCTGCTCCCAGCTGGTCAGGACTCTGCTATGGTGGAGTTCCTCCCGTCCAACCCAGGTCTCCACGCTATTGTGTAGCCAGCTCCTAAACCCAGCCTCAGGGGTCCAATCTTCTGCTTTGCCTGGGGCCCCCGGGACCTCCCTCCAGGGGGGTCCCTGGAAGTCCCGATCAGAAGTGATTCAACCAGAGGGTTTATTAGCAATCCAGTTCACACACCATCTGGGACAGCTGGTATCAGATTCACCAGGCAGTATAGTAGTAAAACCCCAGGATGAGCAGTTACATATCCCAGGGTCTGGGTCCTGCCTCCAGGACCCTTATTTTCCTATTATCCCCTTCTCCCCCTTGGTCCTTTGTTCTCCTTTCCGGGCTAGGAAAACCCTGCTCCTTGGTTTTACCAGCCACAACCTACGTGACCAGCAGGGGTCCCAGGTAAAGTCTGCCTAAACACTCCACCACCCCCTAGAGGCTCCTCTACCTACCCCACACCCATGTCCCATCCCCAGAGCAGAAAAGAAACGAGGTTATCACCCGTGACATCCCACATTAGTCTAAGAGGAGTTTCCTACTTCATCACAGCCTGGAATGTGGAAAACACATTGTTACTGTTCCTCACGCCCCAGAGATGCTGTATGTGGTGCCCACTGTGCTAGGTGGTGAAACGGTGTGTTTACCTTTCACCTTTCTCTATATTTGTTTTATTTGATTTTTTAATGGTGGTCATTTAATAAATTTTATTACTTTGAATTGCATATAGTGATTGGTGGGCCAGGGAAGCACCCAGTGCAGTCAGCACCCTGGAGTGAGGCACCCTAGCCCCTTTCCTGAGTGAGCACAATGAGATTGGGGGTTGAGTCCCCCAAAACTCTGGGACCAGTCTTGTTGGGGCTACAGGGACTCCATCACAGAGAAGAGTGGGAGGGGAGCCCTTGGAGGTCAGGTGGCAGGCCTCTGGGTAAAGGAAATGGGAGCAAGGACTCAGATCCTGTTGCCACCCACGTTGCCCAGGGTGTTGTATGAGCTAGGAAAGTTCCTCACAATAGTGGGCCCATTTTCCCGCTTCCACATGCAGACGACCTCTTTTTAGCTAAGAGGCCCCTTTAGCACTTTCTAAATAAACCTCCACAAATCATATAATTTCCCAAATGGATCTGAAGAAAATGAGTACGGTATCTGAAGCTAGTTCTTCTGCAGAAGCTGCAGAGAACAACATTATCATTCAATCTACCACACATGTTACTGTAAGGAATCAACAAGATATATTTAAACCATGAGATGAAATCTCTTGGACTAGATCAGAAAATGTATATTAACTAAGAATCCAGTGCTACAGTCATTACACACATGAACACAGTGCTACAGGCCACAGAATTGGGCCCTACAGTAGCAAAATTTAACGTATTTAATTTAAAATTCATAAGCAGGATTCTTGCCTAGATGGTGATAAAATGTGTTATTTTTACACTATTACAACCAATAATCGAGTAATCCTGCTTCATCTACCTAATTGTTCATTGTGAATTATCAGTTTTCTGACTGCAACATTCAGTCTTACAGATGCAAATTAGAGACAGAAACTGTGGTGTAAAACTCTGCTGTCTAATACACTGAGTTAAAATTAGAGTAACACCACTGAAGTTTCTCCAGATAGAGATCTGTGTAAATAAGAGCAGAATATAGCCCTTTTCCATGTGTTCTTTATAATCATGTCTGTAAAACATTGTTAAAAATCCTTGCAAATATTGATTCATTAGTGGAGGGGGGAGAGCAGAGCATTTAGAAATATGAAACATATCCTGGAAATATTAAAGGCTGTATCTTAACGTGCTGTAGAATAACATAGCACCACTGACTGCTGTAGAAGTGTGAGGCCTAACACTGGTTGAAGACCTCTACTCAGTCTTGAATTATTGGTAGCAATAATCCTTTGCACTCCAATGAAGCCTTTATCCAAAGATCTCCAAGCACTTTCAATAGATGGATAAGTCTTCATTTTATGGATGTGTAAACTGAGGCATGGAACAGCTAAAGTGATTTGTATACGGTTATTCAAAAAGCAATGTCCACAGTTTAGCTCTCTTTCCTCCTAAGCCAACACTGTAACGAACATATCCCATGCTGCCTTTTCCTCCATAACCAATAATTTTGGTGGATTCATCACTGCTTTTCAAAACAAAGGTTGGAAACTGAAGAGCAGTTCATATAACGAGACTAGTTGGGGCATATTTCTCTAAGTTTTCTACCATTTTCTGCATGATAGATAGACACATAGCTGCTAGCTTGTTTGGGTCTTATAGCATGGGATTAAGATAGCAAATTCTGTTCTCAGATCTGCCTCGTGGGTATTTTCCATCTTCAGCTATTAATCTTTAAACCACTTTTTGTCTGGTTGACTTAGCTCTGCCCTAGTCTATACTTGCTGTCATTTCAACAGCAGTTGAAAGGAGATATAGAAGTTACTTAAAATAACTTGCATATGTCCCTTTGTCTTCTCCACCTACTTATCATTGGTGTCCACACTGAACTGAGTCGACAGAAGATATCCTTCTGTCAGTTCAGTGCTGCACTACTTGTTGGGGTGGTCTTAACAGATCAGCCTTGGGTTCGATTGAATGTATCCTTACTGACACTTTATTGAACTTGCACAATTGCTTCTACGCTGACTACTGGTGGTGCCACCAACAGTATAGCCATGACTTAAGTAAAAAAACCCAAACAAACAAAACTCAGCAACCACTTCTGAGTAAGCTAAAGAATTATATTTGTGACTTTTTCTCTTTAACTAAGAACTTGGATAGTTATGTATTCTATATTCAAACACTATGCTGATCTCTCTTAATCTCCAAAGTTGTTAATAACATCAGAATGTTCTTTTCCTTAGATTTTCTGTGTGGACTGTGCCAATCCACCAAAGGTACTGTTTATATAATAAGCATAAACTCAATCACAGCACTCGGAACCGTCTAAAGGAACATTTTATACACTATATTAACATTTTGAATTTTCTTTATTACCATTGATCACAGTTGTAACATCTCTTTTGAATGTAAAATATTTTTTTCTGTTCATATTCTTTATCCTAGGGGACTAGCTAGAAGGGCAATCCTTCATCTTGCTATGTATTTTAAATCAATTTTCTTTTAAATGCCATTCTTCTAAGCTAATCATTTTACCCATATTTACAACACCTAGAAAAGAGTACTTGAAACACTCTTTGGATCAGGAGGTCTAAAACTGAAGAAGGCTAACATTTGGGTTTTGAGCTGAAAATTGGGTTATGGTTCAGGTTTACGTAAGATGGAATGGAAATGTCACAAGCTGTCCTTGTGAGATTTTTGGCCCCAAAGAGTAGGAAGCCAAAATTTTGGGGAGAGATGAAATTTCCGCTATCTTAATGGAAGGATCTCATAAGGCAGAGTTTTCCTAAGGGTAGAAACATAGGAACTGTGATATCAGGTTCAAGTAGTAGACTATCCACTCCAGAATCCTGTCTCTGAGGATGGCCAGCACCAGACATTTTGAAGTGTTTCTCAAAGACCAGTCTATGGACTGGCACAGGCCCCTGAGATCTCCCTGACATAGTATAGGAAGCCGGTTCCTAGTATCAAAAAGCTTGAGAAACACTGGTTTAAAGGATGGTAAAAGAAATCTTGTAGTAGGCAGTCATGGGATAACCTGCCCTCAAGGAATGTTTCAGCTAAACCCCAATTATAGATTGGCTTATGCTGTGAAGCAAGAGCGTTGATCACTTCCAAAGTTCTGTATGGCTTTTATTTTGCTTGATATTGTAATTCTGGGTGTTCTTGTTTTTTGTATAAATGTTCTATCCTTTTATGAATCCTATGAAACTCTTGGCCTCGTTAATATCCAGATTCATGTTTTCAAATGCAAAAATGTGCTCAGTTTATTTCCATCATTCCCATGACATTCAAGTTATTCAAAACAGTTAGATATTGGAGACCCTTGTTGAGATGCAAATCTGGTATTGTATAAATGTGCAGGGTTGTGTAAGTTGAGGTAGATAGAAAGAGAAGGAAACATTCCTTGGCTTTAATTTTATTGTTACTGTTCTCTTAAGCTTCTGTTCTTGAAGCAGATGCCATATATTCATCTGGGATGAAAGTAGTTCCTTTAATTCAGATCTGACATCTGCTCTTTCTTGACTGCAGACCTGCTCAATGACTGGATGTCAGTTTGTTTGCTGTGTGAAGCAGAGGACAAGACAAGGCTGTCACTTAGATATGCCACAGGCAGCTTGCTCTGTTTTTTTGCTGCAGATATAATATTTTTATATATGTGCCCCAAGAAATAGAGCTCTTCTCCATTACAATAAAGCCAAACCTCCCTCTCTTCTGTTTCCTAAGAGGATACAATAGCATCCAGACCATTTGTTTATAGTGATACTTGATATAACAGCTCTCATACCAGAGAATTTAAAGAAAGGACCCTAAACATCTCATTAGAAAGGACTTCATGGAGCCCAATTAAATTACATACCAGCTGGGATTTGAATCTCAGTTTCTAGGCAGTGTAGACAGAGGAATCTCTCTAATCTGCATTAAAGATCCATTTTGTGGATTAATGAGTAAGGGAACAGACACAATTCAAAAGAAGCAAGATAACACATCACAAGATAAACAAATAAGGAGTCTTGTGGCACTTAGAGATTAACAAATTTATTTTTTGCATGAGCTTTCATGGCTCACGCAAAAATAAATTTGTTAGAGTTTAAGTGCCACAGGACTCCTTGTATGTTTGTTTTCCTGAACTAGACTATGAGGGCTACCCCCTTTGGATCTTAGCATCACAAGATGTATCTGATTCAGACAGAAATTGACACATGTAGTTTGCTTTGAATTATTTACACTTGTCCCACACTACTAGTAAATCTTGTGTTGTTGTGGCAACTCAGCACTTCACTAAGTGCACTCTCCTTGCTAGGAAATCGTTCAGAGATGTAGGGAAGGGATATAAGGTTATGTGTGCATTAGTGAAGGATGAATGAATCAGTTTCTGCCTGATGCTTAGAATGTTAAATCACCCCTTCCGGCAACAGCTCATAATTTCAAAGCTTCAGGTGAGAAATACGGACACATAACAACAGCTAAAGCCTTAGTCCTGCCAATCCACACAGCAGCCTCCTGCACAGCTCATCTCCTCCATTTAGACTTCCTTACCTTCGCCCAGCATCTTATAAAATCATGTAAAAAGATACATGAACGGCTGCTGAGCCTCACAATTCCTAGCTGGGGGAGAATAAAATGTAGGGACCTAGGGGTAAGAATTCTCATTCACTGGACAGGGAGATAAAACTAGGTGATTGAGACACCTACCCAGAAAGAAGACAATAGAGCAATCTATGCTGCCAAGTCACTTGTACTCTGTGATATTAGAAAGGGAGCAGATACAGATGCTCTTTGCCATTCAGCAGACACCAGTTTGTGTTAAATGCAGTTACAAGCACCAGAAAAGACACAAACATCTGTGAATAAGCACCTGGATCAGGTTCATTTGGGAATCACCAGGCCTAATTAAAGACAGAGATGGCATTGATGGCTTAACCTGCTTGACTGACACACAGCATCTAATAAGGTCACTGCCATGCTTTAAATCCCTAAGTCCCCACTCAGGTGGGACAAGATCATTAAGTAGGATCGGCGGCGTGTAGAGCCAGTTTTGTAAAGGTATTTAGACTCCTGAAGGACATTGATTTCAGTGGAAGGCCAGCATCTCAACACATTTAAAAATCTAAGTCTTTAGGCTGCATCCCCCACAAATTGCATATAAAGGCATAGGCCTGAGTAGAGACTATGCAGGCCTGCAATGCCTATGGTGGAACCCATACAGCTGGGAAGCCAAGAATACCACAATTCCTTCCCAGAGCTCACTCTGTGCCAGAGTTTGCCGGCTGCAGCTCCACGTCCATGGGCTGGTGCATGGGCAGGGAAGCTAGCACCCTGAGTTAGCTCTGCCCCTTTGGGGTGGCTTTCAGCCCAGGAGACACTAGGAGGGGGTAGTCCCTGTCCAAGGAAGAGTATCATCGTTGGGCTCCCATCTTAGACTAAGTATCTTCACAGGCTCTTCTTTAGCAGAGCTCTGCCCACAAGAGACGGGAACCTCAATGGGCTGAGTCAGCCCCTGTTGCTTTTAAACCAGTATCTTCTATGTAACTGGTTACATATTCAGTGGCCAGACCTATATCACAGAATGTCTTTTGGTGCCACTTAAACATTTAAAATGAGATCTGAGGGAAAGAAGAGGGCAGCAGATTCATCTGCTGCTATGATTACAGCACCTAGCTTTTACCTGCTCCTAAGTCTACTGAAATTCACCACTTTGAGTTAGGTACCCAGACTACCTGTACAATGCAAGGGAGAATTTGGTGTCTAATAATGTTTTTCTCCATGGTTTGTGCACTCACTCAGAATATGGGAAAGCCATGTTCAAAGCCCCATTTTGCCTGATGTGGAGCAGAGACGTAGGTCTTTCACCAGTCAGATGAGTGCACTAGGCAGCAGGGTATTGTGGGGCAAGGTGCTCTCTTAGTCTGTCCTGTCAAGTACTGAAATACATAAATAGTTAGTAGAGGAGGGGGACTGGAACTGGGTCTTTCTCTGAAGTGAATGCCCTAACCACGGGGTAACAGAGTCTTTCTCTGGCCTCCTGAATATTTAAGTATTTAGGCAGAGTAAATACAGAACAGAACAGTTTCAGTAGGAGAGACGGAAAGAGATGTTGTCCCAGAATACCCTATAACCAGTGGTTAGGGCACTCTTTTGTTTGGGGGAAGGCTCAAGTTCAAATCACTGCACCACATCACACAGCTGGAGATCTTAGTCAGGGTTAACACTCTAACCGCAGGGCCAAAATGTGTAATGTGTTACATTTGTCGTGTGGGTTTAGGTGTGTTCTGAGCATGCCTATGGGTATGTCTGCACTTAGACTGTTAGTTGAAATTGACTCAATTCAAACCAATCAAGTCAAACTAATTATGATTAGTTTAAATTGAGTCAATTCTACCTAACATGGCCAGATTAGGAAAACCAATTCGAAATAGCATGTCCATGAACTGGACTTGCTACTTCGGACTGGAGGAGGGGCACAATGGGAAGTGTGGGAACATGGCCCCCTAGTAGGGCCATGTGACCACTCAGTTCCCTGCCACGCTCCAAGCCCTCTGAGCTGGGCACAGGGAAAAGCATCCTCTGCCCAGCTCTAGCTGCTTTTCTCCATCCCCAGCTCAGAAGGCAGGATCCAGGCAGAGGAATGTTTTCCCCTGCCAGGGCTCCCTGGGGCCAGGGCACCCCCCTGCAGCATGGGGGGGTGGGAGAAGGGAATTACCACTGTAATAACCCTTGGGGAGGAAGGGGTTAACACTCTGGTTAGTCAGTCCCAGGACAGCCAATAGGAACAAAGCCCAGGTTTTGGAACTGGAGCAGCAGCCTGGCCTGGGCCTGTTTGGATGCAGCAGAGCTCCTGGGAGGATCAGGAGGAGGCCAGAGGGGCCTGAGGAAGAATCCAGCAACATCCTTACCAGAGATAAGTTAAGTTTGGTACTGACCAGGCGTGAGTAGAGCAGGGAATGTTTATTTAGATGCGGTCAGGGTATTTTCTTTGTTTTTGGCTTGTTTTTTGGATTTCTCTGTGCTGAGCACATGTAAACCCCCCCCCACCCTGTAACTACCTAAGTTAATTCCCAGAGAAGCAACTCTCTGTGTTTATTATCTGTTCCTTTTGATTAAAGAGTTTACCTTTTAAGTAAGTTCTGGTTCTGTGTCCTGAAAGGCAAGAGGTTTGTGTGCCTGTGCCTTAGACTGCACAGGCAGCTACTAAAGGGAACCCTGTTCCAGTTCCAGCTCATATTGCAGCTGGAGTTCAGTCACTTTCCTGAGAGAGGAATAAAGAGGATTGCAAGTACCTCACAGGGAGGAATTCCCAAGTGCGCCTTCCTGTGTCTCAAGAGGTTTTTTGCATTTGGGTGGTGGCAGCGATACCACTCCAAGGCCAGGAATTGGAGGCCTTGGAGACTTTTAAGAGCAGGCTTTAAGGCCAGTGGCTTTTCTGGCCTGTTGCAGGCCCCCACCTTCTGCACTCAGAGTGCCAGAGTGGGGAAAAAGCCTTGACAACCACCCTCCCCCCCGTCAGTGCAGCTGGAGGAATCCCTTCTCCCCTGCCCAGCAGCATGTCAGCTTGGGGCCGGGGGAATCCCTTGGCCCCGAGCTGTCAGCACAGGGGCGGATGGGGGAGAAATGATTCCCCTGGCCCGCACTGACAGCTGGGAGGAAGGTCAACTCTTGTGAATTCGAGCTAACTTTAGTTCAAATTCATATGTCTACACAGCATCAATTCGAACTTGAGGGTTCGAATTGATGATCACTTCAAAGTTATAGGAGGTTTTGTAACTTTGAAGGGACCTCTCCTCCATTCGACCTAAGGGAAGCCTTAGGTTGAATTGGCCAAGTGCTGTGTAGACAGTCTATTTTTAAATTCGACCTATTGTTTATTAGGTCGAATTTAAGTGTATGTGTGTAGACATACCCTATGAGATTGGGTCCTAAAGGCAACATAGGCAGGAATGCTTAGTATGTTCATCTTGCTGGTGCTTAGGTGTCAACCTGCTTACTGGTGTCAGAACTTAGACACCTGGGTGAGTGCCAGCCACTGAAATTTAGGCACCTATGGGGTTTAATGGTGGAAGCTTAGGCACCAAGTGTACATCTACACTGGAGCCTTAGGTCAGCTTAAGGAAGTTTAAGCCAACCTACAGACCCCTGCGGCCACACTGGGCTTTTATTAAGTTGACTTAAATGCTTCCTTAGGCCAACAGAATAACACCACCTCTTAAGGTTGGCTTAACACTTACATTAACCTTATTAAGTTGATTTAAGCCAGTGTAGCTGGGGAATAGCCCTTAAATCTACTTAACTAGCCTCCAGGCTGCCTCCCAGAGTTCCTGGCCATCACGAAGGGTCAACCTAGCACCTACCATTGTGGACGCAGGCAGTCAACAGGAGTTTTCAGTGTGGATGCTCTAAGTCAACTTAGCAAGGTTGACTTTAAGCTGACTTAATGTAGACCTTGTTAAGTCGACTTAGCAGAGCCTCCAGTGTAGACATACCCCCAGGTACTTTAGATGATGACAGAGTTAGGCTGCAGATGAGCAGGAGTTTTGTGAATGCCAGTAATGTGTAATGTTGGAGCGAAGCACCTAACACGGCAATCACGTGTCTATGGGCCCCTTGTGAATCCGAGCAACAGAGCACATGCAACTACTACCCCCAACCTCTAAAACAGCACACCAGGAAAAGCTGTGTAAATGAGAGGGTGCAACACTGCAGCCAGCTAAAACCCTTTGTTTATAGTGACCTTTCTCTGTGACTTTCTTTTCACTTACTTCCAAGAAATTCACCCCTCCAAGTATTGACCTCCCAGATGAATGCAATGCTGTTGTTCTCCAGTGCATCCCAGCGAGAGAGCCCTCCTTCTCCGCGGCTCAGCTGTGAATGCCTGTTCAAGTGGATGATCAACATGAGATCAACAGGTATTTTCCTATGGCCCAGTACTGATGCCCTCACTCAGTCAGTTTGCTCAATCCCAGTGTGGAAAGGACTACTTGATCTGAGAGATCAGCAGAATTTCCCTCTTGTTGTGAATGGAGCCTTTAGGTGGCAGGGTGGCAGCACAACATTAACCTTAGTCAAGATACACCTTGTCTCCCAGTAGGGGTAGTTACACCAGTGTTCTCAATAGCTGGAAACCAAATACTGCACTGATTTACCCCTCACACCCCTCCCAGCATAAGTCCATACTGAAGTCAGTGGAGTCTCTCCAGCGTTATTCTGTTGGAAGCTAGAGGAGAATCAGCTCATGAGATTCATCAGCTTCTTTCAGGAATAGGAACTTTACCATTACTCCATCATGGCCTTCATAATTTTATCATTTCTAGTATCAGGCACACCAGAGTTTTCTATAAGCCACTGGTTAGTGGAGGTTGTGTCTTCCTTCACATCCCACCCACAGAGGAGGGGGCTCTGTCAAAGGTCCCAGCGTGAAAGACCACTTCCCTGGCTCAACAGACAGAATCTTAACTTTCATTTCTGGAAAACCCAGTTTGTACCCGACAATGGACCAAGATAATGACTGTCACTTTCCTAAATTTCCTCTGTGTTGTTTTACATTTGGGTAAATCACCAGTCTTCATAATAAGTCACTGTTAGTAACTTAAAGACAGTTTTAGATACGTAGTTAACATACATACAAAGCATCTTGACTCAGGTCAGTCTGTCAGTCTAGCCTAAAACCAATCGCTTCTTCCCTCTGTCAGCTCCCAATCCCAGAAATAAACTGTCCGTTCTCTTAAAGCAACAGAACACACCATTTTCTTTCCTTCGGTTAATATTTTAGCACAAATACATGTGTATGTAGATATGTATAAGAATTATCTTAACAGCTCCTTGTAAGTCTTTTAGTTTCTGATGCAATGAACTTCTGTATTTGTTGAATTATTGAAGTTGTTCTTATTTAGAGTGCTGATGTCACTTTCATTTTGTTCTTGCTTTTGTTGCTGGACTATATCATTTCTTCCCTCAGCTGACGCTGATCTTCTATCTAGAGAATAATTGCAAAATGCTTCCAATTTAACAATTTGTAGTCATGGCCTCATAAGACTGAGGTATCTTTTTTACCACAACCACTTGCTGAACCCAGTTTCTACCATTGTAGGTAATTACTCAATTATTTAGTTACAAATAAGGAAGTTTAAGCAATCCTGAGTCATAGTTATTCCTTTGATACAAACTTGTGTGATGTTTATATGTGTTCTTGTCCTTATATTCTTGAACTACCCCAGGTCATATGGTTAAGTTTTATGTAAAATACCAGTTGTGCAAGTGATAAACTTTCTTATAATGCCAGTGTTCTATAATTCAATAATGCCAACTGTAAATCAGTATTTGTTTCTCCAACTTTTATTAGCTTTTTTTTTTTAATATTTTTCTTTTTTACTACTTTAACACTGTCTTCAATTAGCCCATTAGATTGTTGGTAACCTGGATTTGATGTAATATGTTTGAAATTATATGCTATGGCAAAACTTTTAAACTTTTGATTATAAAAATGAAGTCCATTATCATCACCTACTGTATTGAGAATGCCATGCCTTGCAAAATTGATTTAATTTATTAATGACTTATTTGGCATGTTTCCTAGTACAGGTATTTCAGGAAAATGTAGGGAAAAAAATCAAGAACTGTAAGCCTACTTTAGATAAAGATCCAAAGGAATCTTATCTTACTAGCCATGTTAGTCTAGTTCAGCAAAACAATCAAGGAGTCCTGACACACGTAAAGACTAACAAATTTATTTATTTCACGAGCTTCCGTGGGAAAAAATCCCACTTTGTCAGGCCCTTTGAAGATGGGGGAACTTACAGAATGGGAGGAAATAAATGCAGGGAAGTGTAAGTCAGGGAACAGATCACACTGTAACAGCAAATCAACAGTTGTAAAGATTCAAACACTGGGGCACAGCATACAGAGAAAGATGAAGTCAAATTACCCATTGTAAGAGAGAAAAAGCCAATGTCCCTATTGCATCCTGAAGTAATGCAATCAAATTTGCAAATAAATTTGATCTCAGCAGCTTCTCTTTGAAGCCTTGGTCTGGTATTCATCTGTCTGAGCACTGTAATTAGTAAATCATCAATGGAGTGATCAGGAAGATTGAAATGCTCACCCACTGTTTTTAGAATGTTGTGATTCCTGATGTCAGATTCATGCCCATTTATTTTTTTGTGCAGAGACTGTCCCGTTTGTCCAATATATAAGGCAGAGGGGGATTTCTGGCACACGATGGCATAAATCACATTAGTGGATGATCAAGTAAATGAACAAGAAGCAGTTGTGTGCCTTTGATGTAATAGCTGGTTTTATTAGGTCCTCTAATGCCTTCTTTTGTGCAGATGTGTGGGTAAAGTTGGCAGTGTGGTTTGTTGCAGGCAGTACCGTAACTAGGCATTTTGGTGCCCAGGGCGTATTCAGCTTGGAACACACCCGTAACGATGAGCAGTGCCTGGAGCAAGCAGTGTGGCACACACCTTTAGGTAGAGTGGCTAAATGGAGCTGCTCCGGGGCACTAGTTATGGCTCTGGTTGCAGGGATATGTGCCTGCTTTAATGGTTCTATTATGAGGTTTGTAGTTGCTGCTAAGTATCTGTTTAAGGTTGGGGGAGCTGTCTGTAAGTGAGGAGAGGTCTGTCTCCCAAGGCTTGACAAAATGAGGGATCATCTCGTAGAATAAGCCGTAGATCCTTGACGATGTGCTATAGATGTCTGAATTGAGGATTGTAAGTGATGACTAAAGTCATTCTGTTGTTTTCTTCTTGGGCTTCTCCTGTAGTAGTTGACTTTGGGGTACCCACCTGGCTCTGTCAGTCTGTTTCTTCACTTCCGTGGCTAGGTGCTGTAGTTTTAAGAATGTTTGATAGATAGCCAAGTTCCCCCATATTCAAAGCATCTGATGAAGTAGGATTTTCTTGCACAAAAGCTCATGCAATAAATAAATTGGTTAGTCTTTAAGTGCTGCAGGACTCCTAGATAAAGATCGAAGTGTTCTTGAATAAATATAAGATGTTAGACTGAGCATTTCTACATTTTTGATGTAACACCCTTGTGGCCAAGATGGCATCTGCCCTGCAGGCAGCTCTGGCCAAGGAAGGGCTTGAGCAGGAGCGCAGCAGGTCAGTCCCTTCACCCCAGGAGCACCTGTTCCAAAGCCCCTGGAGCGACCATGCGCACATGGTGGGATAGCACCGTGATTATGGGAATAGAAAAGGTTTATTTACAGAGTGGTGAAGGAAAAACCCAAAGGGGAGATGGGACAGCAGTAACACAGGGTAACAGCTAGCCCAGGGTCCTGCAGGCCCAGCAGCATGGCATGCCGAGGGCAGACAGTGAGCTCTGTGTCCCAGCACAGCTCCAGTCTGGTAGTCAGTCCAGGGGGCTACTGGTCATCTTCGGCACCAGCAACTTTCTCCAGCAAACCCTCTGCTCTGGGCAGCCGTGTCACTGGGTCCAGCTGTGGTGAATCCTCGGGCAACTCTCCCCAGCACAGTGTCCTCCTGTGGTTCCTGTCCTGGGTGTCCCAGGTCAGTCGTTCTGTCCTCCCCAGCTTCGGGCAGCGCCTCCGCTGCTTCTCTGGCTGGAGCTCTTCTCCTCTCAACTGCACCCTCTCCTCCCAGAACAATCAGTGCCCCCCCTCAGGCAAAGACTTAAAGGGAGCACACTCTTTAAGACCCCCAAGGGGTTACATTGACATTACGTTACAGTCTTTTCTATAATCTTCTATGTTTTGGTTCCTTGTGGCCAATACAGAACCTCTCTTTGCTCCATGTTTACTTTTTTCTCTGCCCAGATATCCCTTTTGTACCCTTTCAACATCTTTGCTATTTACCCTAAAGGAATTACTACATTATTATCTTTAAACAGATTCCTTCAATTACTGGCAAGTACTGAATAAACCGATTATATGGTTTTGATTTCTTTTAGTATTATATCCTTTTTTCAATTGCTGTAATAATCCTTTGTAAAGTCTCATCCTGTCTAGTTGTTTGTACAGTTTCGCCCCATACTTTTTCTGATCTAGGAAATGTTTTGCAAGTACATTACCTGCACCACTTGATCTTCTGCTTCGACTACACTGGTTATACCATAGTCTTTAGAAAGAGAATAATCAGCACTTAATAAATTGCCTGTCTGATATTTTAATTTTAAAGAATTTAAATACAACTGAAAAAAACTCATCTTTTTAACCAAGCAGCTATGCTCCTTTTTTGAAATATTTAACTAGTGGCTTATGATGTTTCTGCCAGGATGGCTGTACACTATATAAATATGTAACTGTTTTTGCATGCAAGAACCCATATCAAAGCCATATTTTATATGTTAGTGTACTGAAATTCTGGTTTTGATACAGATGTAGATACAGAAGCACTGGTTTTCACAGAGCACCATGCTTTTGTAATAGAACTGCTCCTAGACCAGGTCTGAATGCATCTAAAGACAATTTTATAAGTCTGTTTCTAATGAATACTTTTAATATGGGAGCTGTTTTTATTAGTTTCTTAAGCTATTTAAATTCTTGTTGACATCCCATTTCCATTGACTATTTTTGCAATGTAAAGTCCTATTTTTTCCCTAGTTTAGGTATATATTTTCCTACAAAATGAAATATATCCCCCTAAATCATGTAATGACTCCTTATCTTTTGGGTAAGCAATATTATCAATGATTTATATTTGTTGTAGGTCAATCTGCGATGCCTGAATGGTCAATTTTTCTCCTAGAAGCATTAATTCTTGAAATCCTAATTTATATTTATATTTATTAAGTTTCAATCCTGATTCTTTTGTTATAGATAATGCTTTAGTTAATTTTATAGCATACTGTTTGAAAGTTCTTTCTCATATTGTATCATTTATGTATACTTATGTGTCATCTATATTTCAAAACAATTTTATGTATTGTCTATGAAATACCACTGGAGTGGAACATAATACAGAGGGTAGTCTTTGAAAACAATAATGTCCAAAAGGTGTGTTAAATGTAGATAGCAACTGACTTTCTTGCTCCAGTGATGTTTGCTAAAATCTACTCCAAGCACCTAAAGAAGAAAAGTATTGTTTTCCCGTCATTTATTCAAATACTTTTTCCCTAGTAAGTATTTTAAAATTTTCCCTTTCAGCACACTTAAGTCTTTTGTATGTAAACATAAGTATAAGGATCCATCATTCTTTTCAGCTATTACTAATGAATTTACCCACTCAAACAGCTCAGCCACTCCTTCTATTACAACTAAATTGACTGAAGTTTCCAATTATTTTTGTACACTACTTCTTAAAGCTGTGTAACAGGTTTCTTTATTTTATTTTACACTGCGTATCCAATTTACCAGTGCTAGTGAATAAATCTGTAAATTGATCAATTTCTTGTATTTTGGCATTTCTGCCATTTCAGAATCAGTCTGAATTCTACCAGTTACGTTTGGTGCTAAACCTGGTTTCTAAACTAAAATAGAAATACCTTGTCCCTTAGTAGTACAACTCATAGGTTTTCAAAATTATTATTAACAATGACCAGCAAATATCCACAATAGTTTGTTCACCACTATAAGAATGCAAATTAACCTGCATTGCTTCTCCTATAGCAGTTTTACTTCAGACATTTTATAATTTCTTCTGAAATCACATTAGCTTGTGCACCTGTGCCTACTGCATATGAAATAAATCTTTCATTAGTAGACAGTATAACTGTCCAACTCTCTTTGTAGTTCAGAGCAACTCTATTTCAAAATATCCAGAAACAATTTTTCTTCATCTGTAATGTAATTTATTCCTTATTTGATATCTTCTTGAGAGTTTTGAATTAAATGTATATTTGTAATTTTTTTCAGACTTCTCTGTTTACATGTCTTTATGAAATGATTGTTGCTTTCTGATATGAAAGGTTTGGCCATATGGGGACATTGTCTAGTTTGATGCCTGCTTTCCACATCTAGATCATTCTTCCATATGTTCATATATTTTAGCACTTTTACTTCGTTTTCATCCATACAATTGTTTTGTTACTTTTTATTTATTTTATGTTCATATGCATTTGTTTTCTTTTCAAAACATGTCCTAGTTGTTGACTGAGTTTACCAGCTTGAGAAATTCTCACTGCTTTTTTCCCATATTTAGATTTGACTCTTCAAACAGTCTTTTTCTTATCTGATATCTTTTAGATGACTCAGAATTTGATCTCTTATCATTGACTCAGATTCTGGAAATTACATTTCTATTTCTTATCTTTAGATCTGTTTGAGTGAAACTGAAATCTTTCAACTGTTTTATTGCTTTTAAGTGGACAGTATTCTTCAAGTTTTTTTACAACAAACTCATAGTGACTTCAGTTTCTAACATTTAACTCAAATGAATTATACGATGTGACTGCTTCAGTACCTACAATATTAAAAAAAAGATGGCAATCATTTTGTTCACCTTCCTTATGAGTAAGTCCCAATGGTCTCAGTAACAAATCAGATTCTTATTTATGCCTTTTTTATTTTTCTGCATCATTTCTCAAGATTAATAAAAATATGGGAAATCCTAATTGACAAATCTTAACACATTTGGACTTGTTTTTCATTGCTAAGTAATTTTACCTCATCTTTTAAATTTCTTCCCAAACTTTTTATTACTATCTTCACTCCTGTTACCATATGCTCTTTTGTATTCACATAATCCAGTCCTCTTAATAATAATTCATTGTTAGTAACTTAACAACAGTCTTTATTCAGTTGTTTACAGAGCATCACAACAGAGGTCAGTCTATCAAACCAATAACCGCCTCCCACATCCAGGAGATTCTTTCTATTCATTCTCTTTCAGTCTGTTTCATGCTGTATTTAAAAATGCCCTGATTCTCCTTTCCCTTTACACTGGGGTAAGTTAGATGTAAACTTTGACATTATTGGAGTTTTCGTTGATAAAATTCATTATTGTCATGATAGGGATATAGCCTTCTTGCAGATCAAGCACCAACCAGCTGGATGTTCACTGTATGTCCATCTTTGACAAATTTACAATACCACCAAAGCTTTAACATCTACATGATCAAGTTATTCCAGATTCACACCACCATCCACAAGAGATGAATCAGCCCCTAAGCATTGCCCAGGATAGGACAGGATTTGATGGATTCTCATTAACAGAATACATCTAGCCAAATCCTTCTGGTGACCCTTTTGCCTCCATATGGTTCTTTTCTGTCTAAATTGATAGCAAGATGTTTTTTTTCCCCCTCCTTCTTTAGCCCTCCACACTATAAGCCTTCTTAATGAAATGAATTGGCACACGCTACTCATATTTTGGCTGCCCTAGCTAATGATCTGTGGCACAGAAGGAACAGGCTGTTTGAATCCACAAGTTACCAGACAGCTAAAGAGCACTGTCAACTTGTGTTTATGATGCCTGGATATTTATTGCAACTGTGACAGGGTATTTGGAAAGAACTAGTTCTTAGGGTTGGTTATTTTTGCACAAAAGTGTGGCAATTAGAGCTCTGAAAAGTTTGCATTTTTTGTGGAATTTCACTTGAAAATGTTCCCCTTTGTGGATTTTCAACATCCCTTCCTCTCAGTTTTGCTTAATTCTTGCTTTCAGCAAAATGGCTACTCTTGCAATGAAAACTCACTTTGTTTTTGTTAAAAACAAACAAACAAACAGAGCTATTTGTAACAGAAAATGGACACAATTTCACATGAAACTGTGCATAATTTAGCCAGGTATTTTATGAGTTGATCCAGTTTATGGATTATGACAAGAATGCCCACCCTGTCGAAGTTTTAGATTTAACCATATATTTATTTTGAATGTTTTTCCTTCTGGTATTTGAACTGAATCCATCACTCTCATAGTGCAGGTTCTTGAACTAAAATTTTTGTAAGCGCCTAAGGGACTTAAAAACCTAGTTTTATTTTTAACTGTGTCTAAGACACTTAAGAACTTTATTCTCATAGCAAGTCAATATGACTTAGGCTCATAAAGTTCTTTCAGTGCCTAAAAAATTAGACAGGTACCAAGCGGGAATTTCTAAAGGTCTATAGCCCATTGGTCATAACACACACCCAAGCTGTAAGAACATCCTAGCTCAAATCTTCACTCTTCCTGATTCGGAACAGGGACTTAAAAACATATTATTTCCTCAAGAAGTCTAACCAGTGTGCTATAGAGTATCTCAGGCCGGTGGGTTCTCCATCTGTCCTGTTAAAGGTATTCCACTGAGTGTAAAAACATGAATCATTCATTTGGAACAGGGACTGGAACCCAAATCTTCCCTTCCACAGATGAGTCCGCAACCAGCAGGCCACAGTCTTGCTCTCTTGAGGCCAATGATTATTTAATGAACATTGAAGCAGTTTTGATAGGGGATGCCTGCCCCAGAATATCCCTGTAGCACAAGAAACATGGCTGTTGGTGGAAGACCAGAGTTCAGGTCCCTGTAGCAAATAAGGGAGAGTGGAGATTTGAACCCAGTGTCAAACATTGCAGATGACTGAATCTTCTAACCCTGGGGCAGAGCTGTAATGCCAGTTTTTGCCTTCTAGGGTGCATTACGATTGAAACACACCCTTTGCCATTAGTGGTGCTTAGAGCCGGCGCCGTGAAAGCCACCCTTTAATAGAGCGGCTTTGCCCCATTGGCCCCACTATAGTTATGGCTCTGCCCTTGGGCTATTTGGTGTTAGGGAAGTAGAGGTGTGGGGGGTGGGGAGGGGCTCCTCTTTCTGGCTCTCTTTTGCATATATAAATATGTTCTGAGCACACCTACCAGATCAGGCCTTGAAGGTGAAATAGGTTGGGGAACGCTAATTTGTGAATCCTGTCAGAACTTGGGCTTCACCTAGGGCAGTTATGCACATCAATCTCCTGTCTGAATCTAGCACTAAGGCTATATTCACACACAGGGGGTTATTTCGATACAAGTTGTTTTGATACAAGTTGTATCGAAATAACGCCTTAATTCGAAATAAGTTAATTTGAATTAACAGTTTGTTAAGTCGAATTAAGTAAAAAAGCAGGAATTGAAATAGCAAGTTCAGACAACAGTTATTTCGAAACGAGTCACTGTTGTTTCGAAACAACATGTTCAGATGGCATTGTTTCGAAACAATCGTTTCGAAACAACGTTGTTTCATCCCCACGTGGGGTTTAAGTTGTTTTGAAACAACACCATTGTTTCGAAACAACGGAACACGTTGTTTCGAAACAAAGGTGCATCGTGTGAACATGGCCTTTCTTATTTCAAAACAACCTCTGTTGTTTCGAAATAAGACTGCTGTGTGAACACACCCTAAGTGTCCAGGGATTTACTTATACAATTAGTTTGCAACAAGCCAGAATGTGAATCCCGCCCCCCCCCTTCACTAGCCTGCTACAAACTTACTGTCCCTGTGGATCCTACAGATGCTCATTAAGTCACTTTTTGGTAGTTCTTCACCGGTGTTGGCAAATTTGCTGCCATCAGATCGATTTATGCAGATCAATTGAGCGATCACTAAGGACATGCTCAGTCAATCCAGAAGACAGTCTAATAAAACCACCCCCACAGGTGGCATAGCAATGCATTGACTAGAACACATTTCCTGTCAGCACAGCACAGTGAAGATGGCATGTGGAAGTGAATGCTGCTACTTTGCAGATCCAGCCTTTGAAAATGAGCGAGTGCTTTAGAAAAATGTTAACGTTTTACCCAAGGTCTGTCTCCTGCTGCAGTTCACTGTTTCATCCTTCTCAGGGTTGCTAATGGACATACACGCAAGAGCTGGGGGAAACAAATGTTTCCAAAGTCTATAATTTACTTCTTATCCTGATTGAAAGCCCACTGCAATAGTCTCATTGATTTCACTGTGCCTTGGGTCAGATTTCAATTAGCCATCCTCACTGGCCATAGGAAAAGTCATTGTTTAACATAAATTGAGAACAGAATTTTAATATTTCAAACCCTCAGAGAAAACCAATTAACAGGTACCAATTCTTCAGTTCTATTGTACCCAGTTCCTCTGCCCTTATTCCAGGGCCCACTTTCCAAGCCATCTACCTGCAAACAGACACACCTTGATTTGTGATTCCCTGACCTCTCTTCCAGGGCCTTCATACAGCCGACCATTTGCCATGTTTCCTATAACTGTTCCATCATGTTCTCCAGCCTGTTTGTGAGCTCTATCCTTGCTGAGTGCCTCCAGAATCACCCTCTTTCTCTTGGGCTCAGCCTGCCCCTGGCTAAGTTGATTCTTCCCCTTTACGTGGGGCCTTTGCATGATCCTTTGGTTATGTCTACACTGAAAGCTCAGTTAAGTTGACTTAACAAGGTCGAAGTTGAATTTAAGTCGACCTTGTTAAGTCAACATAGAGTGTTCACATTCAAAACTCCTGTAGACTATCCACATCCACACTGACAGCTGCTGGGTTGACTTAAGGCTTAAATCAATCTTATTTAGTTAAATTAAACCAGTGTAGATGTGGCATAGCCCTTAATTTGGGCTTATTAAGTTGACTTAAGGGCTACTTCCCATCTACACTGGCTTAAGTCAACATAATAACATTGGCTTAAGTCTTAAGTCGACCTTAAGCAATAGCCAGTAGTATTTATTAACGTAGTTATTAAGCCATTAAAGAACTGCTTAAGTCAACTTACTAAATCCCCAATGTGGATGGAGCTTTTCTTAGGTCATCTTAAGGAAGGTTAAGTCAACCTAAGGCTCCAGTGTAGACATACCCTTTGAGCTGGCAGGTTTCCCCCAGCTCTGGTCAGCTCTGTCACACCTTCCCTGCTATCCCTCTCCCAGCCTCATCCAGCTCCTGCTTTCACAGGATTCCTGCCCTTCACTCTGCACAGCTCCCATCCTTCTCACCAACTGATATTATTTATTACTGCTGTTGTTATCCTCTTCTTCTCTCTTAATTGCTGCCCAGCTCTTTATAGCAGCCTGGTGCCTTTATCAAGCCCCATTGAGAGTCAACTATTTAGCACAGGTGAACTGGACCCATTCCCATTAAAAGAACCAATGACCTTGTGACAGGTGCCCTTGTTGGCCTTCACAACAGAGAGAGCAAACAATGAACAGCCATGGACATTTTTGCATACTCCTTTTTGTCTTGCTCGTCAAGGCAGAAGCAAGTTGATTGGGCCAATTAGAAATTTGTGGCACTGCTGTTGTATAGAACTATCATGTGAAAAATAGGCCTCAGCCAAAACCCACTTAAGTCAATTGGAGCCTCTGTTGACTTCACAGAGCCCTCCATGAGACCTACTGTGTGAAGGAGGACTCACATTGATATTAATGGAGAGGAGGAGGGGAAGAACAGAAAGGAAAACCTATTTTTGTTCCACAGATTTATTTCAAAAGAACAAGACAACAACTTACATAAGGTCTTTCTCCAGAGAGTATTTTCTAAGAAAAGATACTGTTAGATACTGATTTTTATGTTTTAATACATTTCAGCTTGGTTGCATTGCTGCAAGAAGTCTCAGGAGCAACCCACATTGTTTGTCCAACATTGTTAGAACCTCTGAAGCTTGACACAAAGGAAAAGTACTTTGACATTTTCAATAGTTTAGGTAACTGGGTTGTATCTGCATTACTATTACTGTTGTTGTTAATGCATTGCACTTAGTAACACCTTTCATGTAAAATTTTCAAAGCACTTTGTAAAAGGCTAAGTATTATTATTCCTATTTTATGGTGAGGAAAAACCAAGGCACAGAGTGGTGACATGTTTTGCTCAAGAGCCCCACAATCAATGGAAGTGTTGAAAACAGAACCCATTTCTCCAGACTTTTAGTCATTCTGCTAGCTATAGTTTCACCTTTGAGGAGGATCAGGCAGTCATTAAAGTGCTGTGTACATTAAATACACATCATTAATACATTAAATACACAGCACCTAACATTCCATTTTACCCAGATGATGAGTGCTAACCTAACACTGTTTTATAAAGATATGAAGGGGGACCTTTAGTTAATACAGTTACTGCTTGAGGTGAATGTGTTTTTCTCCTTCTAATGCGTTTCTTCCAATTAAAAACACACACTTACAGACAGCTGCTCAGCTGGTGTAAATTGGTATAAGTCCATTAAATTAATGGAGTCATGCCAGTTTACACAAGCTTAGGATGTGACCCATAGAGTATGATGTTCAGAGGGGCAGCACAGTCATGACACTAGCCGAAGTCAGTGGAAGCTGGGAGAGCTCAAAATACTAGGCACCAGCCACTAAGTGTCTCTTGTTTTTGGAACGTATAAGTCATTCACTTTCCTGTTTATTGCCACACATGTATAATGCATCACAACAACTCATCAAGAGATCTTTGGCAAAAATCACTGAATTCCATCCCAAGTTGTTTAGCTTCATTTCTTGTAACTGTGTTACAGCTTAACTGTTTTGTTTTTGTCACAGCAGAAGATAAGCAGCATCTTTTTCCCATGTGGAACTGGCATTGGGATATTTTTCGGTCTAGAGCTACATGAAGGGGAATTATATCCTCTCCATCATTATCTTGCACATCATGATTCCTTTACTGCATGACTTTGTATTTCATGTGTAAAGTTTCCGTATCTCTAATCTTTTAATTCTTCATTATCTTTCCAATTCTGGCTCCTTCTGATTATCATCAAAAGAAGAAAAGATGATAGAAGGAGTGGATGAGCAACTATAATAGCCTTAGAAATCCTTTATTCCAGACTGTTAAGTTCTGATTTTATTGGCAATGTATAAAATAATAAAACAATTATAGATACTTAGTTCTTATTGCACTTTTCATTCATATATTGCAAAGTGGTTTGCCAAGGAAGCTGGATGGTTGACCAAAAAGGGGCAGAAAACAAACAAACAAAGAGACATTCAAGCGGTGTAAATGAGATTGCCTTACCTATGTTTAGACTCCCTTCTGCTCAGTTACATGCTCTATGACTTACACTACTTTTGAGTGGGTGGAAGTAACTTACCTTGCAAGGAGTACAGATTTGTGATGACATCAGTAGAATATGAACCAAAAGAAGCCTTCAGTACAACAGACTTGCAGATACATATTGAGTTTGATATAAGTTCTACTGATTTACACCAGTGTAGGTCAGAGGAGTCTCTTGATCATTAAGAAACCCCACTCTGCAAATTCATGGGCACGTGAAAGAGGGTTTTGTTTGCATAGTGACTAGAGATGCTTTCTTCTGCTTTTCCACTATCTCCTTGTCTCACATATCCAGTTACTGAGGGCTGGGTGGACTAGTTTCTAGAGATGATAGCCATGGCAGTCAAATGAATAGTGCCATTCACACTCTGACTGCCATGCTTGCACCCTGAGGCCCTGCACCCTAACAGAGACACTACACTTTACATTTGGAGGCAGGCCTGCAGAGAGACCACAGACTTTGGCAAACAGGATCCCCTGTGAAGGCACCCAAAGGCTGAGTGAGCTAGTAAAATAGCAGAGATGACGTGATCTCAACAGGAGTTAACTGCAGGGGCTCAGAAGAGAGAGAGGAAAGAGGTGGCTTACAGGCCAGGAAAAGTGGAGGCATAAACCCCAACCCCCTAATATAATTGTCAGCTGTTCCCCTGAAAAGCTGTAAATCAAAATTTCAAAATATGCATTCAGGGGGAAGGGCCTTTATTATGTGAAATACCAGCAGTATATGTACTTGCTTTAAAAAGCACACTGCCTGAAAAGGTGTTAATTCAACATAACACATTCTGTCTCATGGGATTTTAAGTGAGAATGTCACATTGGCTACATTTAAAACAAGTGTTAATTATAACTGCTGGTTCTTTAGAATGCTGTGAGTTATTTCAGCTATCGGCCAGTATAAAATATTCTGCTAAATTCTCCTTCTTCCCATGTGTTATCTTCCAATACAAACTTACAGAAATAATGTTTTTCTTAATCTATATAGAAAAGATGGGTTCAGCAATGCTATAGCCCTATCAAGCTCAGTCTTGAAGCCACCTAGGTTTCTTGCTCCCATTTGCTCCCCTTGGAAAGTTGCTCCAGAACTTCACTCCTCAGATGGTTAGAAACCTTTCAAATAAGTTGACGTTTTAAGTGCCTGATGGACAGTTTACATCTAATAGTTCTTGTGTCCACATTGGTGCTGAACTTAACTCCTTTCCCTCCTTGGAATTTATCTCTCTGATGTATTTAGAGAGAGTAATCATATTTCCCTTTAGCCTTCTTTCGGGTAGGCTGGGCAAACCAAGCTCTTTGAGTCTCCTCTCATAAAGCAGTCCTCCCATTCATCAGATCATCCTTGTAGCCCTTCTCTTCACCTGTTCCAGTTTGAATTAATCTTTCTTAAACATGGGAGACCAGAACTACACCCAGTATTCCAAGGGAGGTGTGACCAATGCCTGGCATAAAGGTACCAACGCCTCCCTATCTCTACTGTAAATAGCTCACCTGATACATTCTTAGCACTGCATTAGCTTTTTTTCACAGCCACATCACTTTAGTGGTTCACAGTCATCCTGTCAACCAGTATGGCCAGGTCCTTCTCCTCTGTCCCTTCTAACTGATGCATCTCCAGCTTATAGCACAAAGTTCTTGTTATTAATAACCAATTGTATGACCTTTCCTTTACACTATTAACTCTCATCCTGTTTCTATGACTCCAGTTTACAATGTCATCCAGATTTTTTTGTATGCTAACTCGGTCTTCCTCTGTATTAGCAATGCCTTCCAACTTTTTGTCATCCACAAACTTTATTAACACAGTCTCACTTTTTGTGCAAGGTCAGTATTTAAAAGGTTAAATAAGATTGGTCCCAAGCCTGATCCATGAGGAACTCCACTAGTAACTTCCCTTCAGCCTGATATTTTACCTTTCAGCATGACACACTATAGTCGCCCCTTTAACCAATCCCAGTTGCACAGGAGGCTCCAGTTAAGATCCCGGTCCCATCTTACTAGGCACTGCATATATCCATTGTAAGAGTCAGTCTCTGCTCTGAAGGGCTTTCACTCTAAACAGACAAAAGAGGATGTATTATCCTGCCAACTTAGAGAGGGGGAACTAAGGCACTGGAAAATTGTGTCTGAAGATCACACAGGAAGAGTTGGAATCAAACCTGACTCAGTCCTCTAGGCTGATCCATGGTTTTCCCATGCTCCAGTTTTACCTGCTTAAGGTAGCATGGACCCATTGTATGTACCTTTAAGCTGGCTTTCCCCTTAACCAAAAAAAAAAAAAAAAGCTTGTCAGTTCTGATGTCATGTTGCAGAGGATAGGGTAGGATTTGGCCCTTATCACTGGCCTGGAATGGTGACAAAACTAAGAGGAAATACAACAGCAGCTTCCTGAGTTTGATGTTAAGCTTGCGTCTAAATAGAATTTTATTTCTCTTATATGGGCAGAATGAGTGCGCGGTGACTCAAGGAGTAGGAAAAACAAGTTGGACCAAAGCAAAGCAGTAAAGAACCCTGTTTTGCTGCATATCTACTTGCTCTCTGCAGGAGCTAAAGGAAAACAGAAAATATATTTACTCTGTGACGATTTAATATCATGATGTGGGGATTGCCAATTTAAAAGTGGAGGAGTTTGAAGAGGATGTTCTCATTTTACTTAAGTATTGATAATGAGCTAGCTGGAACAGCAGAAAAATGCCCACTTCCCAATTATATTTTTGCCTGCTTTTAATTAAAATCAGCAAGAAGAGGAAACAACAATTTTGCCAACTAGAGGCAAGTGGTATTATTGTGATTTCTAGTGGAATGTTATGAAAGAAAAGGAAAGCTTCTTGTTTCAAATGTCCTCGCTCAACCAGCTCATAAAACCACTGTACTTTCCCCCCTTCAAATCTTATCTCAGGATGTCTCTCTGTTGTAGCAAGGATAGTTACATAAGAATATAAAGGATGGCCAAACTGGGACAGACCAATACTCCATCTAGACCAGTATCCTATTTTCTGACAGTGGTCAACACCAAGTGCTTCACAGGGAATGAAAAATCTTGTAATCATCAACTGATTCATCTCCTGTTGTCCACTCACAGCTTCTAGCAAACTCCCAGGTTCTGTCTAAAAACAACCCAGAGCCTGGGATTGCACCCTGACCATCTTTGCTAACAGCAATTGATGGACCTATCTGCCATGAAAGTAGCTAATTCTTTTTTAATCCAATTGTTCTTTGGACCTTCAGATCTCTGGGCAAGAAGTTCCACTAGTTGTGTGAAGTAATGCTTCCTTTTCTTTGTTTTAAACCTGCAGCCTGTTCATTTCATTGGGTGACCATTGGTTTTGTGTTATGTGAAGGAATAAATAACACTGCCTTCTTTACTTTCTCCACACTAGTCATGATTTTATAAACCTCTAACGTACCCACTTTAAGGTATCTCTTTTCTAAGCTTAACACTCTGACTCTTAAGGAGGCTTAATCCAGGCTAATTTAGCCCATGGCTACACTAGTCTTTCCTTAGTTTGAACTAAGAAACGCTTAGTTCGAACTAGTGAGTACCAGCACTTAGTTCCAACTAAACGCCTTACTTCAAACATTAGTTTGAACTAAGTATGGCCAAGACCGGAACTAACCCTTAGTTCAAATTTACTAAATTCGAACTAAGGCGGTTAGTTCAAACTAAAAACATGTTCTAGTTCAAACTAAGAGTTAGTTTAAGGTAGAACACGTTGTTAGTTTCTAACTAAGAAGTTCACCCAAGGTTAGTTTGAAGTAAACTCGAACTTATTATTTCGGACTAATAAATCCAAACTAACTTTGGCTAGTGGAGACATAGCCTTTGATACCTCCTCATATGGAATCCTTTCTATACGCCCAAGCAATTTCTTGCCCTTCTCTATATCTTTTCCAATTCCAATATAGTTTCATTTTATTTATTTTTTCCTCAGCTGGGACTATCGGAACTACATTCAGTAGTCAAGGTGTGGGCATACCATGTATTTATAAATGGAAGTCTGACATTTTTTCACTCATTATCTATGCCTTTCCTAATGGTTTGTCACATTCTGTTTGCTTTTTTGTTTGTTATGTTTTGTTTTTTTGTTATTTTTTGTTTTTTGACTGCCACTAAACATTGAGCTGGTCTTTTCAGAGAGCTATCCACTATGACTCCAAGCTGTCTCTCTTGTGTGCCGGTGTATTGTGCATTGTAGATGTCAAAAACAGAACCGGGGAACAAAACTTGGTGGAAGACTGTTTTTAGCACTACCCTGCGGCAGTTACTGCTTTTTGCATCTTAGATGTCAAAAACAAAACCGGGTAACAAAACTTGATGGATACTGTTTTTAGCACTACACTGGCAGCTAGTTTAGACCCATCATTTTACATGTATGTTTTCCAATATGTATTACTTTGCATTTATGAAAATCGAACTTCACCTGTCAATTTGTTGATCGGTCACCCAGTTTAGTGAGATCTCTTTGTCACTTTTTAAAGTCATCTTTGGAGTAAACTATCTTGAGTGAATTTGTATCATCTGAAAACTTTGCCACCTTGCTGTTTCCCCCTTTCCCAGGTCTTTTATGAACATGTCGAACAGCTGTGGTCCCCATACATATCCTTGGATGACCCTACTTTTTACCTTTGTCCATTCTCAAAACTGGCCCTTTGTTTCCTGTCTTTTAACCAGGCCAGGAAAGGACCTGCCTTCTTTTCCCAGAACAGCTTGCTTTGCTTAAGAGTCTTTGGCGAGGGACCTTGTCAAAGGATTTCTGAAAATCTAAGTACACTATATCCACTCGTTCATCCTTATTCACACATTTATTGACCTCTTCAATTACTTCTAATACATTGGTGAAGCATGATTTCACTTTACACAGCCATTTTGACTCCTCCCCAACAAATCATATTCATCTATATGTCTGATAATGTTGTTCTATACCATAGTTTCAACCAATGTGGCTGGCACAGAAATTATGCCTACTGGCTTGTAAATTCTGGGATTGCCGCTGGTGCTTTTTTAAAAAATGGTGTAATATTAGCTATCATCTAGTCATCAGATAGAGAGGTTGATTTAAATGACAGGATACATACCACAGTTAAACAAAAAAGAGTCTTGTGGCACTTTTCAAGACTAAAATTTATTTTTTTGCATGAACTTTCATGCAAAAAATAAGTTTTTTAGTCTTTAAAAGTGCCATTAGACTCTTTGTTTTTATTGCTGAACTAGACTACCATGGCTACCCCTTTGGAACATACCACAGTTAGTTGGCCATTCAGGACAGGGCTTTGCTTCCTGTGTGGTTCTTAGCATAATAGGACTGGAATAGGGCTTCTGGCCACCACCATAATACATGTAATAAAAAATGAAATTTCAAAATTAGGGGTGATGAATAAAAGGAGACTTGAGAAATTGAATCAAACAGGACACAAAATATATGTCGACAATTGTGGCAAAACTGTCACCCTTAGAACCAAAAAAGTAATAATTAACAATAGGGAGCTGCCACCTTGGTGGTCTGGAAAGAAAAGCATTCAATCCTATTTAAAAAGCACTACCATGTATGGTTCCTTGGCTGCGTGCAATGTGCAAATGTGGTCTTGTGTATTAGGAATATCTGCACAACTGTATAACAACAAGGGATGTTTCATGGGGTAGGAAGTTTCAGGATTCATATTAGCTTCCCAGGTTGTTGAAGTCATAGAAGCCCTATGGCCTTTTACACTGATGTGTCTGGGCTGAAAATTAGCCTAAGGAAACTGAAGTTAAAATGAACTGAGGAAAATAAATAAATAAAAGACAACCTCAAATGGAAGCTGAACCTGCTTGAAAGCTCAGCTTAGTTCAGATAAGTACCAACCCCCACACCAGATCTAAGATCAGGTTCTTCTAAATATGATACATAGGCCAGGATGCCCATGGTGGAGTCTTAACAGATCTGAGTCTTTTCAAGGTCACTTATCTTATCTTCAAGACCCATTTGCTATAGTTTGCAGCAGATGCACACATTGCATTTCAGGGTACTATTGACTTAGAGAAGTCTCAAAACATGAGTGGCTTGATGGCACCCACACAACCTTAAGAAAGGGCCAAAACATTTTCTGCCTATTTGGTCAGCTCCTGCTAAACACCTATGTATCATCTTGGGGCAAAAAACATAACTGCCTTCAAAAATGAGCTTGATAAGTTTATGGAGGAGATGGCATGATGGGACAGCCTACTTTGGAAATTGCCAGATCTTTGATCTTTGACTATTGGTGCTGGATATGCCAGTGGCCTCAGAAGGGAGGGTAGATGGGGTGGGTTCTGAGTTATCAGAGAGCATTCTTCTTGGGTGACTGGCTGGTGAGACTTGCCCATATGCTCAGGGTTTAACTGATCACCATATTTGGGGTTGGGAAGGAATTTTCCCCCAGGGCTTATTTGCTAGGGCTCTGGAGGTTTTTCACCTTCCTCTGTAGCATGGAGCCTGGCACACCTGCTGGTGAATTCTATGTATCTTAAAGTCCTTAAATCATGATTTGAGGACTTACATTTCTCAGTCATAGGTTAAAGGCTTATTGCTGAAGTGAGTGGGTGAAGTTTTGAGGCCTGAATTGTACAGGACGTTAAACTAGATGATCATACTGGCCTCTTCTGACCTTAAAGTCTATGAGTCTACGAGCTGGAGAAAATGATTTACCATGAGAGAATTAAAGAGCTCAGTCAAAAAGTTTAGAGAAAAGGAGATTGCGAGGTGACTTGACTGCAGCCTATAAGTAATGCCACTGGGAGAAAATCTCTGGTAGGCTATGTCTGCACTGGCAAATTAATCTGGACTAAGGAAGTTTAGTCCAGACTAATTTAGCCTATGGCTACACTAGGCTTTCGCTAGTCTGAACTAAGAAAATTCTTAGTTTGGACTAAGGAAAGCTCAGTTCGAACTTGTAAATACCGACACTTCGTCTGGACTTTTACATGCTTAGTTCAAACTTTAGTTTGAACTAGGCATGGGCAAGACTCAGACTAAGTCTTAGTTAGAATTTAAGAAATTTGAACTAAATCAGTTAGTTTGAACTAACCACATGATCTAGTTTGAACTAAGTGTTAGTTCAAACTAGAATGCATGGTTAGTTTGAACTAACTGACTCAAGGTTAGTTTGAACTAACCTCAGACTTCTCAGTTCAGACTAAGAAGTCCAAACTAACTGTGGCTAGTGTAGACATAGCAGTAAAGAGGTCTTTAATGTAGTGGAGAAAAGTATACCAAGAACCAATGGCAGAAAGCTGAAGACAAATAACTGCAAATTAGGAATTAGGCACAAATTTTTAATGGTGAGGGTTAACAACCTCTTAAAGAGCCCTGAGTTCTTGATGTCTTCAGATTAAAACTGGATTAATTTTTGGAACATACGTTTTAGCTGAATGCAAATTATTGGGCTCAATATACAGGTAAAGTGGGTGGAAAACATTGAGCTGAGATATGCAGAAGGTCAGATTAGATCAGAGGTTCCCAAATTATTTTTTTGCTGGGGCCCACATTAAAAATACTTCAGAGCTGGGCACCCAGTCAGGAGCTGCTACTATCATGACACCTCAAGTATAATCTTGTGACTCCCCTTTTGGTTTGCACCTTCAGTTTGAGAAGTGCTGGATTAGATGATCAGGTGGTCCCTTCTGGCCTTGAAGTCCATGAACTGAATCTATCCAGGCTTATCTAAAAAAGTGTGATTTCAGACAGGGCTGTCTGTAGATTTCTTAAAACAAGTCATGCTCTGAGGAGGCAAAGGTGTGTATTCTAACTGTGATATATGGTGCCATACTGAAGTTTAATGAGGTTCTGCAAAGTTTATGAAGTTTAAAAAGATACATCACCGGGACCCTGCAGTTTATGACACAAAACGTTCATCCTCTGGCATTCCTCACTTTCTGTTACTTGTGCCATTAAATCATTGCTGTCATACTCAGTACCTGAAACACAGGCAGGAATTAGCTACAGCTGTTGTTGGCCATGTGCATATTTAGAGTCATCGTTTTGAAGCCTTCAGGCAACATAAACAAGTTTCCCAGCATGCTATGCCAAACATTTTAGGACAGTCTAAAAGAATGTTTTTGGAACTGCCACTTTGCTTTCTTGTCATGAATTCCACAACAAGAACCTAATCCAAATTTAGCTAATGGTTGACCTGCCAGTCAGCTAGCTAGATTACTAATAGATTTTGATATTAATTAGGCTGCAGGCAACTTTGCTATTCATTCATAATTATTCACCTCAAATTATTCCCAGTTATTCATTTCAACAGCCAAGCTGGAGAACTATCATAACATCTTCCATCACATACACAAATACATTGTTAGACACAATCTTTCAGGCCATGAAGAATGGAGTTCTCTATCCTAATATATCTGTATTATTATATAGCTTTTGATTCAGTAATGGACAAAATCATGCATTTGGGGCTCTAGTGCAGTGGTTGTCAGACTTTTCCTGGGGACCCAGCTCCAGACCCTTCTGCAATGTGGGGGTCCCGCCACTGAAAAAAAGAGGCCACTGCCTGAAAATTCAGTGGTGGCCATGTCTGTGGGGGCGATGTGGTACCCAGGTACCAGGCCAAAAGAATCACAGAGTATTTCTTTTTGTGGCACAAGGGAGCAGTGCTGGCTGGCCTGGCAGGACCAGGGCTGGGTTGCACAGGGCAGCAGCAGCTGCCAGCCAGGGAACAAGAAGCAGCCGTCCTCCTCCCATGAGCAGCAGAAGGCTCCTGGGGTGTGCAGGACAGACGACCCCTTCTGGGAGCAGCGCCGGCCCTCCAGGGAGTAGCGCTGGCTAAGCGGGGAGCACGATGCAGCAGCCCCCACTTTGGAGCAGTGCCGTGACCCAATACCAAGGCCGGCTCTAGTCATAAGCCAATGAGGCCCTGGCTCAGGGTGCCTAAACTTAGGGGTGATGGGACATGGGGTGGGCCGACCCAGAAGCTGTACCCTGCTCTCCTAACTCTTCCCCTGAGCCAGCCACTGGGTATGTCTACACTCCAGGTTTAAGTTGACTTAAAGCCCCTTAAGTTAACTTAAACAAAGCCCTGGCCACAATGAGAAGGCATTAAGCCAACTTAAGCATTCACATAAGTTGACTTAACAACTCTCACTTGTAAAGTCAGCTCAATAGTTAAGCCCATTTTATTAAGTCAACTTAAGCCAATGTAGCCCAGGCGTTAGCTTGTTGATTTAATTGGCTTCCGAGCTATCTGAAACATGGGGCTGGGGGCTGGAGAGAAGGCACAACACAGTTGGGAGTGTTTCCAACTGCGTGCAATGCACTACCACCCCCCCACCCATCTTAGCTCCAGCCCTGCATCCTGGCACTACAGACCATGTTGCCTTCCCCTGACCTGATCTGGCGTCTTTGCCCTTCTCAGCCCAGCCCCGCATCTCTCCCCTTGTCAGCCCAACCCTGCATCTCTGTCCTTTCCCCGACCGGATCCGGTGTCTTTCCCCTTCTCAATCCATCCCCACATCTCACCCCTTTCTCAGCCCAACCCCGCGTGTCTCTCCCCTTGCCCTTCTCCAGCCCGACCCCACATGTCTCTCCTCTTCTCAGTCCAACCCTGCATATCTCCCCTTCTCAACCCGACCTTGCATCGCTGTCCTTCACCAGCCCAACCTGACCTAGCATCTCTCCCCTTCTCAGCTGGACCCCATATCACTCTCCCTCTCCAGCCTGAACCTGCATCTCTCTCATTCCCCTGACCTGATCCTGCGTCTCCCCCCCTTCTCAGCCCAACCCTGTGTCTCTCCCTTGCCTGTCTCCAGCCCAAACCTGTGTGTCTCTCCCTTTCTCAGCCCAACCATGTGTGTCTCTCCCCCAGGGATTTCTCTAAGACTCTCCCCTGCACCCCCCTACTCACACCCCTGAATTTCCGGACACCCCCCCCCCGTTGTTAGCTAGTAACAGTGTTATACCAATTTAGTGGGCACCCCCAAAACTCCCTACACGTCCCCCTACACTCCCCCAATTTCAAGCCCTGGGGAGAACACTGCTTCCCCTTCTCAGCCTAACCCCTCTGATATAGTTGTAAAACAACAAGGAGTCCTGTGGCACTGTTTAAGACTGAAAAATTTATTCATTAGATGAGCTTTCATGGGAGAAAATCCCACTTCATCAGATGGTTTGAAGATGGGGGAGCTTACAGAATGGGAGGAAAATAAATGGAGGGGAGTGTAAGACATACGATCAGGTCACACTGTAACAGCAAAGCAAAGCAGTTGTTAAGATTCAAACACTGGGAAACAGCACACAGAAAGAAAGAAAGCAAGAAGCTCTTTCTTTTAAATTAGATTGTGTGAAAACAGGATTAAATCACGACAATGGATTTTTTTCCCATTACAACAGGTGACTTGACTTCACCTTCCTCTATGTGCTGTTTCCCAGTGTTTGAATCTTAAGTGCGTCACTGCACTGGGGTCAGCAGGGCATGGGCCTTGGATCTCTGGCCTGCAGCGCAGCTGGAAGGGGCCTGATCCAGCTCCAGGCCACATCTGGCAAGCAGAAGCCGTTTGGAGATGGCTCCTGCCTCTTGTAAAAAGCGGCATGGACCATCTCTGGCTCCAAGCCTCTTGCAAGATACTTGAAGCTGGATCGGGTGCCTGCTGCTGCCAGCAAGTGGCCAGACTGGGCCGTAGAGCAAGATTGGGGCTACCTGGGGGAGTGGGCCCTGGGTCCCAAACCCCCCTCCAGTAATGTCCCTGGCTGGCAGCTGCCCTGCAGCACCTGGGCCACGTCAGGCTCCCTGGGCTCCCTGTTGCCACACATAGTATGGAGGGTGGTGTGATCACTCACTTCCCGTAGTACAGGAGTGGCCAGGAGAAAGGGGCACTTCTGCCATGGGGCACTGTGGGCCAGCTACCCACAATGCACCACTCCGAGGGCGATGTGGCAGCTGCTAATGTGGACGTGGGCAGTCTCCTGGCATTCTGAGTGTGGACGCTCTAAGCCGACTTAATAAGGTCTATTGTAAACCGGCTTAGGCTATGTCTATACTGAGGGCGGCAAATTCACCGCTGTCAGTTTGGGGTTCTGGAAGCAGATTGTGGCAAGACTGAACTCACTGCGCTGCTCCTGGAAGCCAACTCTGGAAGTCCTGGAGGTCAGGAGGCGTAGGGGAAAGCTGACCAAAAGCGATTTGTGGTCAGCTTTCCCCTAATCTGTAATGGTGGCTAAGAAAGTTGCAGCCATTTATGCAAGGAATTTTAGGTTCCTTGTGTAAATGGCAGTTAACTGCCACTGAAAAAGTAGAGTAGGGCTCCAGGTAGACCTTATTAAGCTGGCTTAACCAAGCCCTGTAGTGTGGACATAGCAACTCCGCCCGTGGGGGCAGAGTGGGCCAGCGCAGAGACAGGGCTCCACTCTCTTGTCCCGTCTCTGGGCTGCCCTCCTCACCCCTCGGGTGGAACAGTCAGCCCAGGAGAGGGATGGGAGGGCAAACCAGGTCTCTGAGCTGGCCTGCTCCACCCCTGGACCGGCTGTTTCCCATCCTGACGGCAGGACGAGTCAGCCCAGAGCCAAGGCCAGGTTTCACGCTCTGCCTCTCCATCAAGGGAGGGGGTGCAAAAGTGAAAGACGGCTCAGGCCACCACAAGCCCTTGAGCCAACCCTGCTCAGTACCTGGGGGTCTGCCACCCAGTGTTGGGTTGTGACCTCTACTACACTCAAATAACTCTCAGTGACTTCACCAACTGTTGCCGTGTGTTGTTCTCAATTAACTGCAGTTATACATTTCCCTTGCAAATTAACAATCCCAGCTGTTAATACTAATAATGCTGATATTAATAATCATTTTTCTAGTGCTTCTCATCTTTTAAGTGTTTCTATAAGATTTACCTAGCTATTTCTCCCAACACTCTTCAAGACAGGTAAATAGTATTGTCAAGCCCATGTTCCAGATAGGGCAAGTAAACTGAGAAGTGAACTGAATTGGTCAAGGCTACAAAGGGATTCAGTGTCAGAGCCCCTTAGAACTGGAAGTAGAGCTGTGTCCCTCATACAGAGCACTATTAGCCAGATTATATTAGTCACACCTTTGCCAGGCAAGCCTAAAGGGAATGGGGTTAAATGGCAAGGCTGAGACTCAAGCTTACCAAGCCCCACTCTAGGGCAGCTGAGTGAGGGTCTATCGGGGAACTGGTTGCTATTCCTGGATTCTGTGGTGCCTGAGATCAGTGAAAATTAAAGCCTCAGTGGAGCATCTGTAATTACACCAGTGACATATGTTGTCCCAAGAGGTTAATTGGGTGTAGCAGAACATTGCTTTATGATTCCTCCTGTTGCCCAGTACCGTTCCTGCATGCCCTCTTTCCTACCCTGCCACTGAGGATACTAGTTCCAGTGAAGGAGCAAGCACAGCTACCGCCACCAGTTTTATGCCAGCATAGATTGCCCCTACACAGGGTAAAATCTCCAGAGAGAATTTCCAGCTGCTTTAGGTTCCCTTTCTGGCACTTAGTAACCCTAAAGCCATTTTCTACACAATGTAAAGTTCATTTGGTAAACCAGACAATCTGTCCCAAAGTCTTAGCTGAGGGTCCTTTAAGAGTTAGCCCTATGTGCCTCAGTTTTCCCATCAGTGAAATGGGGATGATACTACTACACCTTATGGCCAACATACAGTGCAGCAGAAACTGTTTGAAAATGAGTTAAGCATTATAAGGAATATTTTTAATAAAAATAGTACTTTTACTGAAATAGTTTCATTGATCAGTTTACATATTAGAACTTCTCTACCTAATTTCTCCTGTTAGTTACTGTTACCCTTCTCCTGTGCAGAACAAGGAATGATGCTCTCTCCATTAGTGAAGAAAAGGCACATAAGTGGAAAGATTTCCTCTAGTGAATCTGAAGGCTGAAAACAAAGGAAGATAGATTTTCATTTCTTCTGAAATTTCTGAAAATACCCGAGGGCTTCTGGGTCACCATTTACTCTGTAGGAGAGAGAATGAAAAATTGGAACCAAGCAGGCAGGCAGATATGGGTGAATGTGCGACAGCACTGATTGTATGGAATATTATACGCTCCAAAGAATACACAGCATTTGGGTTACTGTCTTTTGTACAGTACAATAACCTACAGCATTCACACAATAGACACATATTATTGAACAGTGCCATTATCCATGGACAAGATGGGTTAATACAGCAAGAATCAGTAGAGATACATGCATAGAAACATATTCTCTCTGTCTATCTCCGTAGACACACACAGAGGGAGAGGCAGAGATTACGTTTGGTTTTCAATAGGACAGCCTGGATATGTTAAGTATCATCAGTGGCTGCAACCCATAGTTGAGCAGCATAATTAATTACAAACACTGATAATTGGTGAATACATAATTAATTACAAGGAGCAAGAAGCAGCCAGGTCGTATCTGGCCAAATCCTGATCTCTTAGTGAACCCAATGGAAATTTGCTGGAGGAAGGACTGAGTAAAAATGTAGTAATGATCTCCATATTTGACCCCTACAGCTAAAAGCCTGGGAATATTTGACAGATGATTAACCACCATGGTCTCCATTAGTCTGGCATTGCAATCATTCATCTTTCCTAGAGTGGCTCAACATGCTCACTGCTGCAGCACTCATTTAAATAGTAGCATCAGTCTCTATAAAGCAGTGATCCTACCATACAGCATATCAGCATGCAGTCACCTATTTGTCATTCCTCAGCATTCCTAGGAGCTTCTGACTTGAGATATCATGCACAGATGACAAAGAATTAGCACATAACCTGGAATGATGTGGTGCCACATGCTAGCAAAAAAGAGACAGGGACAGAGAAGGACAAAGTTCTTCATCAACAGTAATCCAGAGCCCCAGTTTGTAATGACTACACAGCCCAAACACCAGATGAAATTTGGCAGCTTAATCCATTTGAACACAGAGAAGTTTCTTTGCAGTATCAGGATGCAAAGTATTTCCTGACCAGTTATATTCCATGGCATCACATGCCCCATTCCTCTACTCAGTGCCTAGTTAATTAATTAACTAATTTCCGTCTGTGCCGAGCTGATGGCAGCAACGTTTTCAGCCAAATAGCTGACATTGCAACATTAGTATTCAGGTTTTAGGACTGGTGAATTCTTTGGGATAATATCTGGCTTTAGAGACCACAAGAACAACACTGATTTAATTAGGGTTGCTCCTGCTTTGAGCAGGAGGTTGGCCTAGATGACCTCCTGATGTCCCTTACAGTCCTAACCTTTTATGATGCTCTGTAGGTCTGTCCCACTGTCAAACTTCTCTATCATTGATGGCATGAAATGGGAAAAAAGCCAGAAATTCTTGGATGAGAGAATTATATTTTTCTGTAACTGTCTTGTTTGCTACAGATGGAAGTCCAAGGTTAGGCAATTGTGGCACTTTGAGTTTGATCCACTGAGATATTTCTGTTAAGTGGGGTTTGGATTCAGGGCCTTCCTTAGCTAATTTATTATTGTTGTTTATAAACTTTAGAAACTTTGCAATATCCCATTAGCCTTAAAGATGTTATTAAGACTAAGAAAAGCACTATATTCCTAATGGGAAAATAAAAGAAACAGTTGAGCAGGTCCTTTGTGGACAATGCATCTTGTCAAAATATGCCCATAGTATCTGGGATGTGCATAACACCTGTCACCCCGAAAGAACCCAAGGCACTGTGCAAAATAAGGACTGTATTGTGACTTTAAATCTGGAAGAGATTTACTGGTGCCTGCTCCCAGTGGCATGGCACATGGAGGTGGTAAATAAAGAAAGCAACGTTTATGTCATTGTGCAGGGGGCAGAATGTGCTTCTCCATTTCATGAAGGCTCAATTTCACTATCCAATGCACCTTGCTGACATGATGGCATAGGTGTTTCAGACTCAGTTCTGCCACAGATTTCCTTTGTGAACTTGGCCGGGTTACTTAATCCATCCTTGCCTCAGTTTCCCCATGTACAAAATAGGAATGCAAGAATATGTCCCCCCCACTTGGGAATGGCAGGAAGTAAAAGCTGAGGGAAGACATAACAAGAACTAAACTATTTACTAGTCGGTAGAGAGGAAAGATGCAGCCTGCAACAATCTTCTCTAAAACAGTTATTACAGAGATGCAAATGTGTGTTTCTTCACCTGGATGGAGTCAGAAGGGAGTACAGAATCATAGAAACTGGAAGGGACCATGAGAGCTCATCAAGTCCAGTCCCCTGCATTCATGGCAGGACCAAGCACCTTCTTAAGCTATTCCTCACAGGTGTTTGTCTGATCTGCTCTCAAAAATTTCAAATGATGGCAAGTCTACAACCTCCCTAGGCAACTTATTCCAGTGGCTAATCACCCTGGAATTTTTTAGGATTTTTTAAGAATTTTTTCCTAATGTCCAACCTACAACTCCCTTACTTTAATTTAAGCCCAGTGGCTATGTCTGCATTAGGAAAAGTGAGTTTCAACTTTTTAGCTCGAACTAATAAGTTTGAGTTTAGTTCAAACTAACCTTGAACTTATTAGTTCTAATTAACAACATGGACTAGTTCAAACTAACATTAGTTCAAACTAGTCCACTTCATTAATTCAAACTAACTGCCCTTAGTCCAAATTTATTAACTTCAAATTAAGGGTTAGTCCTAGTCTGCACTGTACTTAGTTGGAACTAACACTTGAAAGAAGTGCTTGGTTCAAACTAACCAGTGGTAGTTATTAGTTAGAACTAAGCATTCCTTAGTTTGAACTAAGGACGTCCTTAGTTCAAATTAATGAAAACCTGATCTAGATAGGTAAAAGTTATTTCAAATTAAGCCTCCTTAATTTGAACTAACTTGCCAGAGTAGACATAGCCATTGTGTCTTGTCCTATCATCAGCGGTTAAGGAAAACAATTTTTCTCCCTCCTCCCTGTTACAACTTCTAGGTACTTGAAAACTGTTATCGTGTCTCCTCTCAGTCTCCTCTTTTAAAGAACTAAACAAACCCAGCTCTTTCAATAGTCCCTCACAAGTAGAGTGTTCCAAATCTTTAATCATTCTTGTTGCTCTTCTCTGGATTTTCTCCAGTTTGTTCACATCTTTCCTGAAAGGAGGTGCCCAGAGCTGGACACAATACTCCTGTTGAGGTCTAATCAACATAGAGTAGAGGGGAAGAATTACTTCTCGTGTCTTACTTAAAATACTCCTGTTAATACATCCCAGAATTTTTTTGCAACAGTGTTATGCTGTTGACTCAAATTTAGCTTGTGGTCCACTAGATCCCTTTCCACAGTACACCTTCCTAGGCAGTCATTGACCATTTTGTATGTGTGTAATGGATTGCTCCTTCCTAAGTGGATTACTTTGCATGTGTTTTTATTGAATTTCATTCTGTTTACCTCAGACCATTCCCTGTGATTGTTCAAATTGTTTTGAATTCTGATCCTATCCTCCAAAGCACTTGCAACCCCTCCCTGTTTTGTAGTTCCACAAAATTTATATCCCATCATCTAAACCACTGATGAAAATATTGAACCGATCCCTGTGGTACCCCACTTGTTATACCCTTCGAACATGACACTGAACCGTTGATAACTACTCTCTGGGAGTAGTTATCCAACCAGTTTTGCACTTATCTTATAGTAATGCCATCAAGATTGTATTTCCCTAGTTTGTTAATAAGAAGGCAATGTGAGACAGTATCAAAAGCCTTACTAAAGTCTAAATATACCACATCTAGTGTTTCCCTGCTATCTACAAGGGTGGTTACCCTATCACAGAAAGCTATCAGGTTGGTTTGGCATGATGGGAAAGGCCATTATAAAAGACAGAACTCAACAATATATCTCTCTCATTCAATATCATCTATTTCATCCTAGTTGTTTATTTAAAAAAAAACTCATAAAGGACAATACATCCAGTTAATTAAATGAAATGACTTACATTCCCACCTGTCTAAGGCAGGGATCAGCAACACAGGTTCAATGAGCCACCTGTAGCTCCCTGAGCATCCTCTTCTGGCTCCCTGGCAATCTTCTACAGGGGCCAGGTGTGCTCCAGGGACTCCCAGCTTGCTGCAGCATTGTGGCCAAATCAGGGGCACCAGGGTTGCCCTCAACCTTCCACCAAAACCACATCAGCTGGAAGCAGCCCAGCAGCCACGCCACAGCCCCTAGCGCTGGCGGGGCATATATGGTTGGCGCCCACTCCCTCCATACCTCCATCTATTGGTAGGGCAGAGCAGTGCTGGGCCCCCCATCCCCAGCCGACCATCCCTCCCAAGAGCGGCTGGTGGAGAGCTACTGTTTGTGGAGGTGGGGCCCTGGAACGGCCTGCTCCGCCGAGTTCAGCCCACTTTGACCTGGCTACTCCAGACTCTAACAGAGGCTGCCTCACTCCCAGGCCCTGGATCGGGCCCGTTCAGCCCTGGAGCGGCCAGGTCGAAGCAGCCTGAACCTCGCGGAGGAGCTATTCCAGGGTCCCACCTCTGCAAACTGCAGCTCTCTGCCAGCCACTCTTGGAAGGGGTGTCCAGTGGGTGTAGGTGGGGCAGCGCTGTCCACCCTGCTAGTGGAGGGAGGGACCAAGGGCGTGCACGCTGCCCGCACACCCCCGCCAGCGCTAGGGGCCGTGGCACAGCTGATGGGCCAGCTCAGGCTCATGCGGCTGTGGTTGGAGGATGGGGGAAAATGGCTCTTCTGCTCTTTTTGGTTGCCACCCCCTGGTCTATGAGGAAGATATCCTGTGATTATTTTAGGCATGAGGGATATTTATGTCCATTCTCTTTTGTTTTTTGTCATTCAGTATAAATCCTGGTGCCTTTTTTTACATCAGCTATTGTCTTTGCTCAAAATACAAATTCAATATCCTCACAGGGATATATCCTTAAGCACCTTCTCCACCAGGGCTGTCTTTGGGAGCCAGGGTGCAAGAGGGGCGATCGCTCCTGGCCTGGTTGGTCCGTGGGTCCTGCTATGTCCTGCCCTGAGCAGGGCAGCACAGGGCCTGTACCGTTCTCCACCACAGCCGCGTTGTCCCCCAACTCCCCCACTGCCTTCGGCATGCAGCTGAAGGCACGAGGCAGGGGTGCGAGTGTGGAACCAGCGTCTGCTCTGGGCCGGCTCGTCCCGCCCCCCAGGGCAGAACAGCCAGCGTGGGGCAGAACGGGACAGCCCAGAGGCCAGGCTCCACTCTCTCATCCCTCCCCTGGGCCGGCTGTTCCACCCTGGGGGTAGGGAATGGCAGCCCAGAGGTCGGGCGGGAGAGCAGAGCCCAGCCCCCAGACCAGCCCATTCCACCCCCAGGGACAATGTGGCTGGCTCAGGAGAGGGGCAGAAGTGTGGGGCCAGACTTTGGCCCGGCCTGACCCCCTCCAGTGCATGGAGAGGCAGCTGGGGAGCCACGGGCCAATTGCCCCGGGCTCTGTATCCCCTCTCCACACCAGTGATGTAAGGATAAATTCATTAATTAGTGTCTCAAAAGTGCTATGAGATCCTCCGACCAAAGCTGCTCTGGAAGCACAAAGCATTATCAACTTTGGGGCTCGTCCCAAGCTGGAATCACACGGCGTTGATGGAGAGCCCTGCAGCAGTGAGATGGAGAAAAAGAACTAGCTCTTATTAACACTGAAAAACTGTTACATATTACTTTCTGGAACACCAACAAAAATTGGCTCATCTTCTGCCTCTCTTTCATCTTGATTGGGTGCAGTAGGTCTGTATGATGAAGTGTACTCCAGGTCAGTGTGTCAGAATTTTTCTATTTGTGCCACAATATATCTGTGCGCTACGCTTGGCGTTGCAACAGTTATCTGTTAACAGAGATCCTCTTCTTCCTACAGAGTGTTCAGGAAATCATTCACACAGCTTGTGTAAAAGGTACTGTGTAGGATGCTGGGGTGAGGAGGTTTGTGCCTTTGCAAAATAATCTTAGGTTCCTTAAAGGGAAGTGCTCTTCACCCTCCACAGCCATTTATTGTCTTGTTAACACTCTCCCTTGAGACAGATTGAGAAATGGGTTTCCACACTGCAAGAAACCATATGGTCCCTGTTCCAGTTAGAAATGAAACATATATCTGAAACTGCTTGGATGGCATCACATTTCACAAAGCTGTTCCGTATTTCCCAGAAGTATTAAAGTTATTTGGTTAAACTATCTTGGGCATGATTCTCATTTCTACTTGGGTTTCTGTATGCTCCCTAAGAATGTCAGTGGGCCTAAAAGTGTAAATGGGGATCAGGTACATTAAACCAAAGAAAGGCCCAAATTACATGTGCTGCTACTTTAAGGGTGGTGTTAAGGGGCCTTAGGAGAAAGGAAAATCAGGCTTAGTTTATTTATTATATGTGTGTAATATAATATTTAGTCCCAAATTGCCACGTAGTGGAGCCAAGCCAGAAGCCACAGCAGTGGGGAGTCCTGCCTCTGCAGACCCTCGAGAAATCACTCCAATGGGGTTTGGCTCCCCCCATAGGAAGAAATTCACTAAGACATAGGTGCCGCTAGAGTTTCACTTAAAACCTATTTTGAGTACAAAAATGGGTGTAAATCACTATCACACCTACACAAGATACAAGGCAAGTGTCAACTGGCTCTGTAGGACACACAAAAGACCACTCTAATCTGTGATGGTAACTGCTCCCTTCCACAAGACCAAAACTCTGATGGTTCTTTATATATTATTCTAAATAGTGAGGCTGTTTTCCTGGTATCTGCCCACAGTATTGTATTGCCAGGCACTCTACCCCTCTTGGCACCAAGGATTATTGGCTTAAGCCTTCAGGGCATGAGCGGGAGGATGCTTGAGAGAAGCTGTCCTCTGAGAGCCAAGATCTTTTGGGTACTCAGGACCCTGACGACAGCCCAGGTTCTAAGGACCCGCATTCCTGTCCTGCATTAGATGCCCCAGTCCTAGCCAGAAACCCAGATACTGGAAAGTCCAATCCCCTGGAGGGAACTTTGGAGTGTGAGTAGCTATGTTTACTATATATTATTTATTATTATTGATATCATTGTGAATTAGGAGGCTCACCTCTTTCCACTCTCCCCCCTTTAGAGGTTTCAAAATGGCACGCACCAGCATGGCACAGTCACAGTTTATGACCTGTCCTTTCTGCTGTTTCCCCCACAGGGGATTCAAATAACAAAAGCCTCAATTTGTGCAAAATTCAACAGTGCATGAAGACAGAGCTTGCAGGAAACGAAATTTGATTTGTTTTCATAGTTTATGGGTGCTATAAATGCACAGTCAATGCTAGGTCAAGGCCCAACCCATAGTCAATGCTGGATTTAGGCACAAGCCAAGTAAGTCATAGCTTAAGGCCTCACATTATGAAGGGTCTCTAAGTTTCTGAATCTTGATATAGTTTAGGGCCTCAGCATGCCTTAATCCAGCCCTGCCCATACTGCTCCTTGCTGAATTGCAAATCCCCTGAAACATGTTTTAGCTGATAGTCCTGACCACTGTTCCCTCTAAGCTGTGCGCATGTGCACGCGCACACAGATCATGAACCCCCCCCCCACAACAAAATGAAGTGTGCACAAAAATATTCGATAGTGCTAATATTGGTGCACACAAAGACATTTTTTTGCGCACACAAAGAAATTTTTTGCACACACAGCCTACAAATAATTAGAGGGAACATTGGTCCTGACCACAACCAATCTGGATTTCTCTGCACTTTCTTCACACCCAAAATGGAGATACAGCAGGATGTAAGACTGAGATATAGCTTGACTTTTTTGATGCATTGCAAAAAAAAAGGCAACCTGCTCATACCCCTTGGTATAGCCCACAAGCCCCTTCCACTCACGTAGTGCTTCCCCAGGGCCTATCTTGATGACTACATGCACAGAATATCTCACTGGCCTGCCCTTTGCCTTTTTGAATAAGGCCACTCTCTGCCTCCTAGTGACACGCTCCCGCGTAACAGCATGGAGAGTGAGGACAGCCTAACAGGGATGCAGAAGGGATTCTTTTCCATATTAACCCCATACTCCTCTTAATCTCCCATTTCAGTGCTCTTAGAGCACCCCCAGCACACAAACATAAATGCACAGAGAAATCTGGAACATGCCTCCACCCACCCCTAACAGCATGAAAGCAGATGCTGTAGATTGAAATGTACCCAGCACCCTCCTTACTCATAGTACACTTTACCTCCCTGAGACTCGTCCTGCCCTTGGGGAACAAGCATGCTGGCTGTGCCTAAGGGTTAAGCCTGAACTGGAGCCGTATGGGGGAGTGGAGCCAGTTGAGTAAATTTGCAGGGACTGGGCTAAGAAGGAGCAGCTGTAAGGCGTGTTAGACAGGCCAGTGGCATACCAGGAGCATGCACCCAGGGCAGTGGCCTGGGAGGGGACACTGGGCAGATCCTCACCAAACCATGCTCCTGGCTGCTGCTGCAGTGGCTGACATTCGCTCACTCGCCTCTGAGCTGAGTGCAAGTGAATCTCCCAGACAGCGGCTAAGGGCTGACCTGGATTCCCTGGAATTGGCTGCCTGGAAGATCAAGAGGCAGGGCAGTTGCTGGATAGCAAAAAGATCTGGAGCTGTGGTCCCCCCGCCAACACCCTGCTAGGCTCCACCTCCAGTCCGCCCCCATCAGGCTACGCCCCCCAGTCTGCCCCACTAGGCTCTGCCCCCTTTCTGTTCCCCCGCCACAATGTGGCTTTTTCAACATAGGCCCAAAACGGAAGCACATAAATTATGTGGACATATCATCTCTTGGAAATTTATCATAAATAGTGTGATTTCTAGCAGGTAAAAATAACCTTCACTCATGGTCTCCCAACAGAACTCTCAAATCTTAGGATTTTTTCCCAAGCCCCTGGTGTTGCTCCCCTGCCAGCCTGGAAAGTGGGAGAGAAAGGACCCTACTTGACATCCACCTCCCCTTAGACCTGGGGAGGGTGAAGATCCTGAAGACAATCAAAGCTGAGGCTGGGGGACCTGTACTATGGCTTCAGGGTGGAGGCAGCTTCTAAGTAAATGGGGTGGCTGCTGGGAGAGGGAACTGAATGTGGTGAGAGTAGATGGCTGGAGGGACTGTTGGCTGAACTGATGGGATGGTGATGATGGAGATTAGGGAACTGAACTGAGCCCTGAATTAAAGGGGTTTGGCTGGGGACAGAACTGAGGGGACAGGGTTAATTACTGGACAGGGAACACGGGGCAGAAGTTGGGGGACAGGGGACAAAACCAGCTTTTCCTATACTGGGAGAAAGAGCAACACTAAACTGTCACATACTCAGACTCTGGGATGGGCAGGGGGAATTCAAACATCAAGGCTATGTCTACACTGACAAAATTCATTCAAAATAGTTATTTCAAAATAACTATTTCTAATTAGCACTATGTCAAATTTATTATTTTGAATTAGGAGTCCAGTGAAGACGCTCTAGTTTGAAATAAGGTAGGAGTTATTGTTTCAAAATAGAGCGTCTTCACTAGACTCTCTATTTTGAAATAGGGGAAGGCTCGCAAAAGAACAGGGCCATTATTTCAAAATAAGTCTATTCCGCATCTTAGAATGGCTTATTTCAAAATAATTATTTTGAATTAAGTGCTATTTCAAAATAAAAGCAGGTTTTATTATTTTGAAATAGCACTTCATTATTTTAAAATAAAAGAACACATTTTGAAATAACAAAATGCCTGTATGGACAAGAAAAATGTTACTTCAAAATAAGCCTCCTTATTTTGAAATAACTTCTAAGTGTAGACATACCCCATACCCCAAGGGCTTGTCCTCACTGCAAAGCTTTTTTGGGATAAGGAGCCTTATCCTGAAAAACTTTTTCCAAGTCCACGGAGCCGGTTTCACTTTTTCAAAAGAAAGCACCCTGGTATATCAAAATACTGGAGCGCTTTTTTGAAAAAGCAAAAGCCGGCTTATTTTGAAAAAGCTTTTCTTTTTGAAATAGCCTTTTTTGAAAAAGCATCCCAGTATTCGGAAATACCAAAGCACTTTTTTGAAAGTGCTAAACCTGTTCAGGTGTAAAAGAAAAAAAAAGGCTTTTTTCAAAAAAGCCTTCCTATCTTTTGCATTGGCTTCCTTTTTTTCAAAACAAGAGAGTCCAGTGTGGACTCTCTTTTTTGCAATAATAAAAAACCACTGCCTTATTTTGAGACAGAGAATCCTCCTGGACTCCTATCTAGAAATAACATCTAGAAATTCATTTCAAAATAATTTTTTTGGAAAAAAAAAAGAATTTTTGAAAAAGCCCTGCAGTGTGCAGTGTAGACATAGCCCAACAGAGTATTTTAAAAAACACAACTCTATTTCCTTTAGTCACTCCCCCACTCCCTGCTTAATTACAAACAAACAAACAAACAAACAAAACCAAATTTCAAAAGCACAGAATAAATTTTAGGAGCACCATATGGTGCTGGTCTGCAGAATTCATAAATAAGGTCGTCATTGGCACTGCCAGCCAGGGGATGATCCCTGGGCCCTAAGCTGTAACTAGGGCAGGGCTATGCCTTGGGCATGTATTGAGCGGCTCAGTTCACCATGGGATTTGAGTGTGTGCATTCAGTGCTGCTTGCTCTGGATGCACCCTGGGCCCCAAAATACCCACTTCTGACACTGCCTGGGACACCCATGCCCCAAATGACCTCACTGAATGGGTGTGAGGGGGAAGAGGGCCCATCCTCATCTGCCACCCTGGGGGGGGGGGACAGACAATCCCAGACCTAAAGCCAGACTGACCCGGGGACTGATCCCCTGCTCCCTATGCTTTTGGCCCCCCATGCTGCCTTCAGGTTCCTCCTCCCCCACACCCAGTACTTACCAGTACTGTGCAGACACTGGTCCTGGACAAAGCAGGACAGAGTCAGCAGCTGCGTGATTGCTGAGCCTCTGCAGCAGGACAGAGAGAATTTAAAGTTCCCTCTTATCCCTGCTGCATGACTGAGCTACACACACTGCAGCCATGGCTCAGTTCCCAGCTTAGCTCCTGCTCCCCTACAAACAGGATCTGTGCATGTACCTGCTGGAGGAAACAGGTTCAGGGTTGAGGCTATACTAGCCCAATGGCTGGGACGCCCACGTTGAGATGTTTGCCACCTAGGCTTCCTGCTGATGGGGCTAAGACTGAAAAGCTGCCTAACGCTGAAAAGCTGAGGGCAAGGCTGAGAATTGCAATCCCCCCTTCTGGTCCCCTAGACAGTAGCGTGCTGAGGAGGGGCCAGGCCCCAAGTACCAGGTCACAGAGGAGAGTTGGGCTGGCCCTGCACCAGGGCCACATTAGAGGGGCCCTGGCCCTGGGTGCCCAGTTTCGTGCTACCACCCGGCACCCCACTTTCCCCACCATGTGGGTGAAACTGGTGGCAAGGCAGCTCTGGCCACCATTGCTGGAGGGGCCATTCAGCACTGGGCCACAGGCTGCCCACCCTCAACTGTGAAGCAGTGTCCTGACCTGCCCCGGCCAGCTGGTCCGCCCCAGGGAGCAGGGCAGAACAGGCCAGCATGTGGCTGCTGCATTTTGAGGGTGCGGGAATGACAGCCCTGTCCCTGGAGAGAGCCCACGCACCCCCTGCCCAGTGCTGAACAGGCCCTCTCCAGGACCTGGAGGTGGGCTGGCCTCTGGTGCCAGATGTGGTGTTTTGGACTACCTAGGATCATTGGGGTTACCATAGTGATAAATGGGAGAGTCGTTTAGGTGCTAGGAAAACCTGTCTGTCTCCGCTGTGTCTCTCAGTTCTCTTTCAATAAAGACTTCTTATACAGCTCTGAATATGCTGTCCTCCTTATTGGATTATAATCTCCCTTAAAACTCTACATCTGGCGACAGAGGATGGGATATATGATGGAGTGGCTATCCTCAACAATCCTGGCAACTCTGGAAAACCAGAATACAAGGTAAGAAGCAAAACTTTATTTTACTGCTTGCATGGGGGTTGGGTTATAGCTGTGAAAGCTGATCTGTTTGCCTAAGGGCTAGCTGGCTATTCTGAAAGCTGAGCTGCCTGTTGTTAAGCACAAGGAAGAGATAAGGCTGGCTGGCTATTCTGAAAGCTGATCTGCCTGCTGTTAAGAGAAGAGACAAACAATAACCACAAGAGGGCATCATGGCTTTACTTACTACAACCTTTGAAGCATATGATCATTCGGCAGCTTCCTGGCAGACATATACAGCCTGATTTCAAAATTTTGTAATAGCAAACAACATAACTGATGAGAAGAAGGTACCAGTTTTCCTAACGGTCATTGGAGTTAAGACTTATAATTTGCTATGTGACTTGCTTTATCCGGAGAAGCCAGAGCAGAAACCTTATGGGGACCTAGTGGAAGTTCTGGGAGCACATTTTTCCCCAAAGCCACTAGTAACTGCCGAGAGGTATAGGTTTTACCAAAGGAACCAAGAGGAAGGTGAATCACTTGTACAATTTGTAGCAGCTCTGCGGAAGCTGGCAGCACACTGTGACTTCAAGAACATGTTAGAGGAAATGCTG
>ML681998.1:40157587-40382799 GCA_007922195.1 Podocnemis expansa | reverse complement strand
GTGAAGACTTAGGTAGTATGAAGGGAATCACTGTGAAATTAAATATAAAGCCTGATTGCCAACCAAAATGTTTGAAGGCCAGGATGGTGCCATTTGCCATCAGACCCAAGGTGGAAGAAAACTTGGAGCGGTTAGTCTAAGAGGGAGTCTTGGTGCCAGTTACTCACAGCCAGTGGGCGACACCCATTGTCCCGATAGTGAAGAAGGAAGGCCTCCTAATCGGCTGGATCTTTAGCTAGTGGTGACCCCCTCTTCATGGGGCAGAATAATTCCCCGGGGGTTCGCCGGAGATGGGGCAGTCTACCCTCATCTCCTAGTTTAGTTCTTATTCTTTCGGGGGGGTGGGGGCTTTATTCGGGGGGGGTGTTCATTAGAGGGGGAGGAATATGTGGTGTTTTGGACTACCTAGGGTCATTGGGGTTGCCATAGTGATAAATGGGAGAGTCGTTTAGGTGCTAGGAAAACCTGTCTGTCTCCTCTCTCTCTCTCTCAGTTCTCTTTCAATAAAGACTTCTATACAGCTCTGAATATGCTGTCCTCCTTATTGGATTATAATCTCCCTTAAAACTCTACACCAGAGGCCATGGCAGCATGGCCACCCCACCACCAGTCTGGCCTGCAGCCCTGCAGCAGCTTTTTGGCACCCAGGATCCAAGTCATATTTGCCTCCCCCTGTATCTCATGCCTCCCCCACCCACTGCAGACTCCCCTCCCAGGGCAGGAGCACAGCGGGACATGAGATGGAGGAGGGAGGCAAATGTGACTTGGCCCCTGGGTGCCAGATAGCCTTGGTAAGGCAGTGGGCACTGCTGGCTGGCAGAGAAGAGAGGGTACAAGCATTTCCTGAATCCCCAGATGTGACTTTGCATCTTAAAGAAAGCAAACAAACAAATAAAAGCAGGGCAAGCACTTTTTCACCAGCAAGAACTACCTGTGTTAACAGCGCCTCCCCTTCAAAAATAAAGAACAAAGCTGGCCCTTCAAAGCTCACCTGCTTGAGCAGCTTGAGCACTGTGCAGGGGGTAAGAACAGGGAGGGGGCAAGGACCCTCCCTGGGGCAGCTGCAGGGAGTGGGGGAGAGGACATCTCTCATCCTGTGCAGGGGAGGGGGAGAGGGATGGTAAATGCAGGCTTGAGTCCCAGGTCCCCGAGACTCTCATTGTGCCACTGACATGAATCCCTATAAAGATCTGCAGAAGCAATTCATGGGCTGCCCAGGGCTCAGTGAAGGAAGGCAGTAAGAGCAAGGGGGTCAGCCTGAAAGGGAGAAACCTCAGCTGAAGGTGAGCTGCCCTGATCTGGTTCTGTAAAGAGTTGGTGGTAGAAAAAGAAGCCTGAAAAGGAAAAGCACAGGAGCATGAAGCTGGGTCTGTATGTGGGTCATGCAAGAAGAAGCCGAGAACGGTTGCCGGGCAAATCAGATACACAGTCACATATACATAATAAAACGAGCTATCATTACTTGTCTGGAATATGAATAAGTGACTGTGTCTTTCCCTATTTTCACTGCCACAGCATCTGCAAAAGCCAGAATGCCTGGCTGAGAGATGCAAGCTGCGTATAATGATACAAAGAGAAAGAAATGCAGCACACCCAGAAGATCATGGCAGATGATAACATCAGAGAGTCTAGGGAAAGCGTGAATTGTCCTGGTGAGATGTTGATGTAACCTGGAGATGCTGTCTCAAGCCAGGATGCCCTTCTGAAAAACAGGCTTCTGCTAGACCAGGAGGCCCATAATTTGGGACCTAGCCATGTCCTTCAGCCCAGGAACAATGCTGGCTCCTGGGACCAGCAGCAACAAAAACTTCCCTAGTCCATTGGCAGTGCTCCCAGTTCATGTCTCAGATTCAGGCTCCGGGCACCAAGAAGAACTGCACCCAGTTCTTTTGAACCCTGAAACACCTCTGAGAATTATGAGCCATGGCACCCGACTTCAGAAGCCATGCCGACAAGAAGAGCCCAAGGCAAAGCCAGTACTCATCTTTACCTTTATGCATGCCCCTGCCAAACTGTTGCATTTGAAATGGTCTTATTCTTTCACGTCAAGCCTCGTTTGCACTGGTGCACCAATTAAAGACTTGTGTATGCCTGGTTACTTAAGAAGAATGATTTGTTTAATGCATTTCTGAACACAAAGACATTATCTTTCCATTGGTCTCATTACAAATGTATGATTGGTTTTCATTGTTAATTCATAAAAAACCATTCAAAATACTCCTATTATGAGTCATCATTACACTGAACACAGTATCCTTCAAAACAAACCTGAAATAATTCACTGGGTTTCTCAAAAGCACGGGAAGCTCTGACCTTCAACCACAACATCCCAGTGTTCACCATGTTTGCATCGCTCCTTCAGACTACCAGGTTCAGGTATGAGATTCAAAAGACAAGCAGTAGGTACCCCTGCCAACAGTCCCAGGGGTATCTGAGTTCTCTGTGCGATGCCTTACTGGCTGCTCAGGTGGCTGGGTAAGTTTCCGCACCTCAGCTTCCCACTCATCAATAAGGCTTTGCAGCTTGCACTCAACTGTTGTGTGAAACACAGCATGCAGTGTTGGAACTTTCTTTTCCTGCAGCTGCCAACCTCTTCCATAAAAAGCACCATCATCCTTTTGAGCGGCCAAATGTGTACTCTACTACACTGGTTTTCAAACTTGGGTTGGGATCCAGTACTGGGTCACAGACCCTTAGGCACTGGTTTGTGTAGCCCCTGCTGCCGTCACCAAAAGACTGGAATGCACTTGTCAAAAATGTAATTGTTGGGACATGGACATATACGATTTTTTCAACTGAGTTAAAAAAATAAATTAAAAACCACTGCTCTACTACATTCAGTAACTACTCAAATGACAGTTTCAATGTTTCTTCCTTCTGGCTGAGTCTCCCGTGTATAGCTTCATTACAGGGCAACAAGGGATAAAACAGGTCTCCCGGAATAAACAGACTGACCTTAAAGTCCACAGTGGTCCTGGAGCCAAACAGTTCTTTCTCTATGAATCAAAATGATACCAGGTTCCAAAAGATCCTAGCCTCAAGGTCTTTCCCAGACTATCCTGTATTTTTGTCTGTAAACCTGACTTGGTTGTCCACTCATCCTAGGAGCAACATGAGGAAATACCCATTTGGTTTACAAATTCTGTGCCTTGGTGGGGGAGTGCATGGGAGGGAAGGAAACAGGGAATGATAGGCCCATGGATTCCATTAATTGTCCAATACCCAATGCATGAGAAGCAATCAATGATCTTTTGAGCGCTACCCAGCTTCATGACCTTCTTCGACTTCACCTTATCAACAGCAGAACAGAACCACACCAGAGTGGTTCCCAACCACTAATCTTCCCATACTGAACTGGTTCATTACAGACAGTAACGTTATTAGGGGGCCTTCTTCTAGATGTCAGTGGCAACCCATTTCTCCCCAGATATGGGAAACTGCATGTTGGTACCCTGTTGTTGAAACACCAGGGTCAGTTCTGCACAGGTCTCAAAAAATGTAGTCCTCCCCACCCTGAAGTTCTCCCACCACAGCTGGTTGTTCCAGGTATGGAGAATGATCCTCTCTGCGAATCTATCCTGGTTTTCCCAGACCAGAAATGGCATTGAACACTATGTAGGTGATCCAGGCATGGGTCTTCTGCTTCCAACAGCTTAACGTCTTCCTGTTCTTCTGCCTTTCCTGCTACCACTGCATCTTCCCACTGCTGGTTGAGCTGCTGCTCCTCCTATAGGATGTTGTCCTGCTCCAGGTGGTGTGGTAGGGGAAGTCCAATATTGAATTCAATGGTTTCCAAATCCTTTAATATATTCCTAACAGCCTGTGCATAGCTGTGCTTGTCGCCATGGTGGTAGAAAGCACTTCTGGGTTCTCCCAGCATGAGCCAGTCCAATAAGAAAGAGTGGGGCAGACACAGAGGAACATGGGATTTTTTAATAAAAAATTATCCCAGTTAATTTCACATGCTTCACATAAAAGCAATTCCAGGATGTAGCCTGCTCAGTAGTGAAAAAAAGGACCGGGGGTGCCTACAGAGTAGAGGCTTTACTAGCCCAGTGGGGGCTCAAAGGGAGTATTTCTGCCCACTCACAACACATAGTAAAAAAGTGAATGGGCAGTATCTTTGAGTTGCTTGAGGCCCTAAATATTTGTTCGACATACTTATGCCTAGCACCAGCTCTGCTGCAGTGAATGCTACACCCTTAGTTCCCAGCAAACTACTGCCATACGTTTACATGGTTCAAATCGAAAAGGGAACAGGCATTCTGTATTCATGTTATTGGTGCTGCTCACCCACTGCAAGTCACCTGGTGTGTATCAGAAAGCTTCAGACTGTATCCCCCATGTAGACACATCCTAAGTCACTTTTGAAAATTTTACTCTCTCTCTGAATGTCTGACAGTTAATCTCTTGCAGTCAGGATTCAGCCAGCTCCCTCCAAGTTAGACTATGTTAGAGGGAAAAATGACAGCTGTCATTGAGAGAACCCACACAAACAGGGTGACTACACAGCAACTAATCAATAGCATTTCAAACGCAGCAGACAATTATCTCACAGAGCTATGGAGCCTGTGCCCAAGGGGCCACAATGATGTGTTGGCCCTCCACCCTACTGACATGGGTGGGCCAGTCAGACAACCCAGAAGCTGGGCGCCATGCTCCCATTCCTGTCCTGAGCTGTCAGGTCTGCCCCTGGGGCAGGGTGGGCCAGTGCAACTGGTTGCTCCGCTCCAGGGGCAGGGCTGGCTGGTGTGCAGTATGGCCTCCAACACAGCGTTCGGGCTGCATTGGAAGTTGTACCACACGTGCCAGTTGGCCCCGCCATCCCCAGGGACAACCAGCCAGGCCAGGGCTGATCTCTGGCCCCAGGGACCCCCAGCACTGGCCACCAACAGAGGGCCAGGGCCCTAGATGGATGGGGACCTGCAGCTCCCAAGGGGGAAGGGGGCACAGGCCCCAGGTGGAGGGGGACACCGCTAGGAGAGGTCCAGGGAACCTTCAGTCGCTAATCCACCTCTGTTCAAACTGTGATGCATGCAATAGCCAGTTGGAAGTTAACCTCTCAGAAATTGCTTGGCAGCATGTGCTTCCCTCATTACATAATCAGCCAATGAGTGTTGATTCTGATGATGATTATAATTTAACCGCCATGCTAGCAGGTTGTGTGGGATCCGTGAGAACTGGGTTCAACTGGTTATTTGCAGGTTACGTTCCAGATCACCTTAATGTGGAGTTGACTCAGTCGTGCTGAATAATTCTGTAGCTCATTTAAGCTCTTAACTGTTCGTTCAAACACAGTGAATATAACAAATACATGCAAACTTTAAAACAATGGTTCCCAAGTTTTTTGGCTTGAGAGCCACAAATATAATTTTTACAGCCTGGCAGTTCTTACAGTCTGTCAGCTCACAAAAATATACATTGTTGTATTTGTATAGTGTACTGAACACAAATAAAGGCTATAGATCTCTGGAAATGTTTGTGTAGTGCAAAGCAAATTTAAAATTTATTTTTTTTTAAAAATGTTAACTGTTAATTTTTAAAATTAATTTTTTTTGGAAAAATTGAACTGTTAAGAACAGTTCATTTAATTTCAGTGGCTGTTGCAATAGGAGCTAGGAGATCTAGGAGCAGGCACTGGGCAAGAAGCTGGCAGCCACACCCTGGCTCTAGCCAGAAGCAGGCAGAAGACCCACAGCTGCAGCAGGGCTCCTGGCTATGCCCCGGGACTGGCAGGAGGCTGTTGGGCAGAGCCTGGCTCCCTACTGCATGCCAGGACCTGGTAAGAGACCCATGCCCACAGCCCGGCTCCCGGTTCTGCCTCAAGCCTGGCTGAGAGACTGTGTGCCAGGACCTGGTAGAAGGCTGTCAGACGCAGTCCATCTCCTGCTGTGCATCACGACTGGGTCAGAGACTCACAGCGGCACTCCGGCTCCCCACTGTGTGCCAAGATACCGCAGGATGCATACCCCTGGGGTACGACCTATATGATTTTTCTGTTCACTTGTGCACTGTGATTGTAAGATTTGATGTCAGTTATACCATGCAAAGTTTCTTTATGGATGCTCATAATCTATTCTACATGAGTACTATGGTATCATGTTTCCTGCAGCACCATGGATGCGTACAGATGTGTAGCATGTTTTGCATGGCTTATGGGGTTGGGAGACAGACAGAACTCCCTCCCAGCAACATGAAAACAGCCATATCTGTGAGCAAGGGGGTAACAAAGAACAGGCAACTTGAGGTGTCTCAGACCAGACAAATGTATCACCTCTGCCCAGCAGGGGAGGGGTTGAGAGAGTCTCAAAACAAAGAGAGACACTTGGAGGGATTTGGGGCTTTTGGCCTGGGAGTCTCCATCTGGAAATAACTACAAGCAAGATCTGGTCACTGCCTGGTCTCAGGCAAAGTCCGGATGTACAAACATCTGACAGCCAACCCTCCTGGGTACAAACTTGTACTGTGAGGTCCAGTTAGGTAGAGATAATAGGTTAGTAAGTGTGTTTTATCTTTTATCTCCTTGTGGTCATTTCTGACTCATTTATATTATGATTCTGCCTTGACTGGTTATACTCTCACTTAGAAGTGTAATCCGCTCAATAAACTAGTTATTGTTTTATCTAAAGTTGTGTGGTCTTTAGAGGGTGTGAGGGAAGAGGGCTGGGCACAATCCATTTCTTTGTTAAACGGATGGACTTGAGTATATGGTGACTGGGAGTGGGGTCCAATCCCTGTAAGCCAGCGGCTCCCAGTGAGGTAACGGTAACTGGGACTGGAGCTTGCTTGGGAACCGTTCCTGGAGCAGCCAGAGGGGATACACCCACTGCTTGGAACCGATTCCACGCAAGAGGCTGGAGTGGACTGATGCAGAAGTGAGTGGTCATCTGGCAAAGTGGCACAAATTGGGGTTTGGGAATGGGAATCAGGGGGACCAGATCTGGGAAACAGCCTGTGGGTGCAGCCTGGCTTCAAGTCAACAGGAGTGAAACACAGGCCTTTTTAAAAAGCCCTGCAGGCCAGGCGCTGGGAACTGCTGTATTAAACAAGCATTGATTATGGACAAAAAGCATTGATAATGGAATAATTCTTTTTGTTAAACTCCTAAGTTATTAAGAATGTAGGGTCTCATTCTCATTTTAACTCGAACTCCTTTACACTTCTCTGGCATTGTGAACAGGCCTTAAATATGCATGAATTACACTTACACCCACTTTAGGGCAGTCTAAAGGAGCCATTGAAGCCTCTAGTTTCCCTCAAAATTGGATATGAAGTGGCAATCCATCTGAGTTTTGAAGTGGAGCTCACACTCACTTATGGACTGATTGGTATATTCTTACCCTTCCAGAAGACACTGGAGAGATCCAGACCCAATATTTTTATCCTGCTGAAAGGACCGAGACCTCACAATAATACCTATTAAGCTTCGTTTATGTTTACACACAGCCACTATTAGCGACTGATAACAAATAATATCTAAGATTCACTTCTTTGGCTTGCAGAATTGTGCTTTAGATCATGGGAGAAGTTCCTCAAGAAACTTTGCCTTTCTTTTGTATTGGAGATAGTTTGAAGGTTTTTAAAAATACTTTCCTTCCCAATCCTGGACAGAACCAGAGTGTGCACAGACATGTTTAAAAGGGAAAGAGTTAAACTACAACATTTCATATCTCAGACAAGATTAGCTTTCATTAGTATCTAGAAATTTAGGCTGATCTTTCTTTTACCCAAATAGGTTAACTCATCTCTTCCCAATGGTCTGTCACCTGCTGTGATGAGAAGCTATTTCCAGAATTTCCTGTGATGGAGTGGGATATATCTGTATCAAATTATAAGCACCATTTTGTATCAGGAATTCTAATTTATGTTATGTGCTGACCATTATCTAAGCTTTCCCAAAGCAATTTATTGCAATGCAGTGCAGACAGTGCTCTGCCCAGAAACGACACTTGCTGTTTTGTTGAAGGATGATTGCTGAAAAGTCATTGAGAGCGCAATTTAGGTCCATTGACTCCAGCTGTCTTCACTGCTACCCTGTCCCCCACTGACCTTCCATGCGTGACTGAGCAAGGGGTGAAAGCACCCCAGGAGAGAGCATGACAGAGACAGACTGCATCTCTTTACATTGGGCTGTCGCTCTGAGTGGATAGCTGAATATACCCAAAGTCACTGCACATCTACAAGATTTGTAAGAGAGAAAAGGGCAGGTAGTGCTTTGTTCAGCCTGGAATTCTGCAAATTCCCAATTCAGAGTTGCAAACCATTGCCATTCACCCAATGAAAGTTAAAATCTTGTGTCTGTCCTAAATGGTTTGAGGTCTGATTACTTGAGACACTCTCTCCTTGTGTGACTAGTGGAGGCACTTAATCTAGACGTCTCTTGGTTTAAAACAGGGGTCTCAAACTCAAATCACCACGAGGGCCACATGAGGACTAGTAGAGGACCACACGAGGGCTAGTACGTTAACCCGAGGGCCGCACCAATGAAACTTTTTCATACAATGATATTGCAAATATCGGTAACAATAGTGTTGTGGGCCACAGGACATAGCTTTAGGGGCCGCATGTGGCCCATGGGCTGCGTGTTTGAGACCCCTGGTTTAAAAGTGAGCTTGGAAGGGTATCCTCTGTGTAGGATCTCCTGGCTTTGGAAGTCCTTTCTTTATTTTGTTCCAGCACAGACTGAATTTGTTATCTTTCTCAGTTGGCTTCCTAGGCTATCTTGGATATTTGGGAGATGAGTCTGTTTACTAATAGACATTGCTATATAGGGGTTCATTTCAGTTCACAGAACTCATTGCACTGAACTGATGGAATTTATTGAATGTGTTGTAAATGTTTTGTTGATTTGATATGAAACATTGTTTATTTTGCTTTGCAAAATGCCTGGAGATCAAAAGATGTGCTTAAATACAGTACAATAAATTAATCAAATAAATGGCCACCATTTCAGTGGTCTTTACTTTCAACTCCCCTCCCTTGACACAATGCTTACTGTGTAACTTCTCTACTTCACATGGCTGAAGAATGGTGATGAGAGGGAACTATTTCATCTATCAATGTAAGTAGATTAGATTTTTCATTAAACCTGCCTACTGGCGGAAAAAAAGAAAAAAACAAAAACAAAAAAAACCCCACATAAATCCATTATCTAGCCCTTCTTTCCATTCTTAATCAAAATCCCAATAACTTGAGTTCTTTAACTTTGCTTTTCAGCTAAATTATGTTACAGTCAAATAAGACTAATTATTTTCAGCAGTTTCAGAAGGAAATATTGTGCCTGAAAATATGAAATACAATAGTCTTCTCAAATACAAGCTCAGTTTTCCAGAGAAAATTGCTCACAATCATAATTTAGGTTACACATGCATGTTATTTAACATTTTTTAACTATTGTGTACAATTGGGATTTGCACACTTGTAAATCACCACATTTTTTTCCAGTACACTAACTTCCAATGAATAGGACTAATGAAGCCTCTTTGATTTGCATGACAAAATGAAAGACTGATCACGTGATACTCGTAGAATGACTTTAGGTTGGTTGGTGGCATGATGAAATAGTAGTGAAATGACTCTAGAATGGACACTCAGTGGTTAGTGAAATGACTTTATAATGATCTGAATGACAATTTACAACTCTCTAGATTAATTTTGTAACTACTCCACATACATTTATTTTACGAGCTTCTGCTACTTCCAGTCAATAGGTGCTATGTGAAGAGGAGCTACATAAGAGGATCCACTAAGGCTAATTTGGAAATCCTGAATGCCATCTGCACAGCTAAACACTAAATAAATCTGAAGTTATGGGAATAAACAAAATAAATAGGATTGGTGTCATTTCATGAATAAGTAAAATTTTTCTTTCTATATGTCAATTTCCCAATCTGTAAAATACAGGAGATATATTTACCCGCTTTATCTTTGGTGTGCTTTTATATTATAGCCATGTGCATGGTATTGTATTTGAGCACCTCTGAAAAGAAATTTGGGATCCTTAGATTAAACATTCAGTATAAATGCAATATATTATAGTAATAGAATTTTTTTCAAGTTGGCATTTGCCAGCCATTGCTACATAACAGAACTAGAGTTTGGGGTGACAATACTGAGAAATAAAGAGCATGTGAACATGTAATTAACATCTGTATTCTAAACAGGACAGAGTAAATTTTGTACATTTATCCTGAACTTCCACGGTTCCTTATCTGACTACTTAAATTCACAACTTTAATGGGAACAGAATTTAAATAATGATACTGTTTCTATCACCTTTATAATACCTTGAGATCAATTTCTATAATCATGTCCAATACTTTATTATTTATTTGTCTTTCACTAGTTTGTAGGGCTCCCACTCACAGACCAGAACTCCACTGTGCTAGGTGCTGTACAAATAAAGTTTCGTCCTTACCCTCAAAAGTTTATAATAAAAGTAAAGAACATATATTGTATTTAACTCGTTGGGCCAAAATCACATCTTGGATTATTTTGCATCCTGAGCTCAAAGAATCTCTCCATCTTTAAACTGAATTGCAATTTCCTGTAGATAATATAAAGTAAATTTTAAGTATGATGCATGAAGGATTAACTATGGGATTCTTATTAACATTACCCATCAAGTCAGACACATGATGCCATTCTAACAAGTCTTTCAAACTTTTGCTTTTCCTTTTCTCTCATTGTTTGGTACATTAATAGAAATATTACAAAGCATCACACACAACATACAGGATGAAGACTCTAACTAAAAGTTTAAAGCAACACACAATTAAGGATGCATCAGGTGTCAGTGTGTTCAAATTAACTCAATGACCAAGGCCTTGTATTTCCAACCAGTAAGAGCAAGAAACACATTTAATAGACATAAAATTAAAACCAGGTGAAACTATTCAATTTCACTTTGTGAAATTAGTGTGTTAACATTCTTGCAAAATCCATCAACCAAAAATTGAGACATTTTCACTGGTCTCAGGAATTGTGGTGCCATTTCTACCAAAATTCAAAGCTATCATTTAAATATTGCTTTTCAACACAAGATCACAAAGTATTAATTTCTGCTAGACTTGGATTCATCAAGCTGCTGAGCATTTCTGTAGGATAGGTGGAAATCACCATATTAGATCAGACCTGACCGAGGTCTTTCTTGTCCAATCTTATTTCTGACAGTGGTTGGCACTGGAAGCTTCAGACAAAAGTGTAAGAAACCTCATGGTAGGAAGACATTGGATTATTTGTCCCTCAACAGCTCATGGAATTGTATGGATTAGATTTTTTCATATAATGATCTTCCAGGCGCTTTATTATTATATTTTAGAATTTCCATATTAACCAGTTCTGTGAGATTTGCTCATTTGTATTTCTCTAGATTACCCCTGGGCCAAAGCAACTTGAGACATTTCAGCACTTTTCAAGCCCCAAAGAAGGTTACATTTTGCTATCTCCATTACATAGGCCACCTGAAGCAGAGAGGTGAAGTGACTTGCCGAGGACTACTCAGGAAGTCCGTGGCAAATCCAAAAGCAGACCTTCGGGAGAAATCCTGGCACCACTGAACTCAACAACTCCTCCTGATCCACAGGACAAGTTCTATGCTCCTAACACCATGCCATCTGAAAGTACCAAGACATGGTAGAAATGCTTGTTAGAGATTCAAGAATTTGCAATTATACCATGTATAACTTGCAATTTTGGCACAGACTATCTAACAGACTCTTGCTATCCCAATTAGCAGCACTATATTTTAAAAATCAAAGTTAAAGAGAAAAAACAAAGTGCTCTACTGGTTTTATTTGCAATTTCAACTTTTTATTGATCTGGTGACAGGGTATTGCCCTGTCAGAGAACTGCATTTTCTCTCATTTCACAGCACCCCCTCTGCAAGAACATGCATGTGGTCACAAACTCTCAGCTGAATAAGAGCCTGCCATTAACTGTACAAGACATCGCTAAGTGATTCAAGAAACTCAGTCACATTGTATGTTTCTAGCACATTGTATTCTCGTATTCTCTTTTTTAAATAGAAAGGTCAGGGCAAAAAAAAAAGTCCTCATTTCTAGTGGAAAGTCTGCGGATGGGCCATAAATTTTGTTGTTAGTGGTGTTTGGTGTGTTTGTTTTGATTTGCAATAAGACAGTTTATGACTTTAAGTAGCTACATATAGAGGAAAGTGCAGGGTGACAAGGACTGTGGAAAGCTGACAGTTCTTTGGGGCATTGCGCTGAGCCAGTCTCAGTAGCTATGGGAGTACAGGTGGACCATAAAATTGAGGAGCCCCTGCTGTTTAGCCATCACTCTATACTTAAGGTACTTGTCAGAGCTCTGGATTACTCTGTACTTGGTTTCAACTGGCTGTGCATAACAACAAGATCTTCACAGTACTCCACCCTGACCAGACTCACTGTCTGGGAAGTTCAATCCTTAAGGGCACAGTCCTCAATAGAAGAGAGTCCATTATCAGGGTGTAAAATGCAACCTCACCCACTTGTGGGAGTGAAGAATGCATAGTGTGTCCATTTTGTTCCCTGCTCTATTGATTATGCATTAATTTGATTTATCACTTAAAACTTTCCAGTTAACACCCCTCACATAACTCAAAGTAAACCCCAAGAGCTCTAAGTAACCCACTTTGGGAACTACTGCTCTGCATCAATTAAACAGTGCAGTATGGGGTAGACTGTGTACAGACCAAAATGAGCATATAGAGCTTGAGATCTCAAGCAGCTGATTTCCCTCCTTGAACAGAGTATAATTCCAGTTCTTCTGTTCCTGGCATGCCAACAGCAATGCTATCTATAACTTTTATGCAAACCTTACACAAACAGAGCTCCAGGCACGTGGAAAACACAAGTGACAAGAGACACAGAAACACATGACAGTCAAGAATAGGCCACCTAAATAAACAGTGAGGACCTCTGTCACCCTCCTCTCACAAGCAACGCTACAGTTCTATGGCAGAGAGAGAGGGCTGGTACTAAGATCTGGCCACACAGGGGACTGTTATGAGTATTTTATCTTCAGTGATGGTTCTGCCTGGTCAGCCACCACTGCTAACTAGGGGACCAGTCAGAAGCTGCTATGCGAACACAGCTCAAGCACAGCTTTCCCTCCCTCACCATTTGAGGAACCGCAGCAGTGGTCACATCAATGTGGCTCTGACCTGCATCGCATAGCCAGGACAAACTGGGGGGGCGATGGGAATCCATCTACAGTGGCAGAGAATCCAAGGAAACTGAGGTAGCCTCTCCTACCTCCAGCTCAGGAATGAGGCAAAGTGGCAATATGATGTGGGGAATGTTACACTGCCTACGGCACTACGGACAAAGAGTTTCAATCACAGAGGCTCTTAATATCCAGAGGGTTAGCCATGTTAATCTTTGTACAATAAAAATAGCGAGAGTCCGATGGCACCTTATAGACTACCAGATTTCTTTGGGCATCAGCCTTCATGGGCTCCAACCCACTTCATCACATGCATGAAGGCTGATGCCCAAAGAAATCTGGTAGTCTATAAGGTGCCACAGGCTCTCAGTGTAACAAAGAATCAACATGCTCTGTGTTTAGGACGAACCTTTAGCATTACATCGTGTCTGAGTTGCACAGCCAAAGAAGTAACCTTGTCATCTTCGGAGGACTTGTTCTGCAGTTATTTATCTGTTACTACAGCCTCTTCCCATTGCTCTAACGTGTAGCCTGAAATGATGGTGTGTTTGTACTGTTGTGTTAGTCATGTTCATGCCAAGACATGAGAGACATGGTGCATGAGGTACCATCTTCTACTGGACCAGCGTCTGTTGGAAGAAGGGGCAAGCTTTCGAGCTTCACAGATTCTCTCTTCAGATCTGAGGAAGGTAACTAGTGCAGCTGAGCTCAATACAGTTTGGGACAGACAGGTTAACATAAGGGATTAACACAGACTGTAGGGGAATGTCCACACATATCTTTTAAATAGAAATAACACTGGTTATTTTGATTTAAAAAATATTAGGTCCACATGACATTTCTTGTTCCAAAATGACAAGCTCCATCATTTTGAAACAAGAGACGTTATTTCAAAATAGCATAAACCTACTTTAATTCAAATCATCTGTTAAAGCAAAACAGTTATTTTGAAATAACCCTTATTTTGAATTATCATTTTTGCCCTTCTCCTTTTCAGGGTGCCTTCCCTTTTCTATATATTGGGCGGGGGCATGGCCCAGGGAGGGGGCTACACCTCCCATGGCACCCATCTCCTGATTCGAAATAGCAAGTCCTGTGTCTGGACTTGCTATTTCGATTTGAGGGTTTTGCTTATTTCGAGTTGTTAATTCGAAATAATGATTTTATTTTGAATTAGCTTACTTTGAATTAACTTATTTCAAAATAAGCATCTACGTGTGGACATAGCCTAGGAGACCATTTAAAATGCAGTGGGCAATTAATGGTTAAGATTGGGATTTAGAGGAAGGATTTCTTTTCAGGATGTGGTCTGCCTCAGGTAGGTGCTGTAGTTGTTTGATGGTGGCCCATACTGGTTCCAATGTGGGGTGGGAGGTAATAAGTAGAAGTTTGAGGTCATTGTGATTTTATTTTTTCTGTAATGAAGCAAGTTGCTCTACATGCCCAGTTTGAGAATCCTTGATTAGTGAAGGTGGTTTTAAGTGTGTTCAAGTGTAGAGCCTGGACTTTTCCAATACCAAATAAAGAAGAGTTTGGGAACTTAAATTCATAATTCTAATAGACACTAATGAACCTGGACTAAACAGAGACACTGGTTTTATGGTTCTTTACAATATTTACTACATTGCGTTCTTCCTTTTATGTGGACTCCTACAGTATGTGTGAACTCCTTAGGCTTAATAACCTGGTCCGATTTAAATTGAACTCAGGCACTCTGGTTACATTTCCCAGGCCTGAAGAAGAGCTCTGTGAAACTTGCTTGTCCCTTCCACCAAGAGAAGTTGGTCTAATAAAAGACATTATTACCTCACCAATTTAGTCTCTCTGATATTATTTTGTCAGATGAAACACAGCCAAAATTGCAAAGCAAAGAAAAAGTTACTGCTATTAGGCTCTGTTAGACAGACATTGAACACACTGATCTTTCTTGCGGGTGAAAAAAAACCAGCATGAAATTTATTATTCTCCCAGTGAGTCATTTTGCAAACAAGTAACTGGAAGTTAGTAGTAACTTTGGTATGACGATTTCTTTTATAGCTATATATGGCACTTCATTCTGATTAATCTGAAGGTCAAATATTACTTCTCTTTTATGTAATGTTATTATTTTCCATTCTGTGATTCTGACATTTAGATAAGATGTTTTGTGACCTAGAATGTGTCCCTAACACATTACATTTGCAACAAATCAATTCCATTTTGCTGCTTGGCTGTCACACTATGTAAAGTTTTTTGTTTATATACACTGGTGAATTGAGGCAGAGGAAATATGTGAGATTCTGTGGAATTGATAAATTGCTGCAGATTTGTTGTTTCTGAAAAATAAAAGATGAAATTATTAAATTACTAACAAATGACTGCATTTTTGAAAAATTCAAAGCACAGAACTGAGCACAGGGAAATGTGTGACGTGCACTACCCTAGGAGTAGCCCTGGAAGACATCATGAAACTGGAGATCACTGAAAGAATGATCAGTGGTCTGAAAACAATGCTTTGCAGTGAGAGACTATAGAAACTCAATATATTAGTTCATTGAAGAGAAAGTTAGGGGGTGACTTGATCATTATTTTCAGGTTCCTACCTGGGGAACAGGTTCCTAAGGCAGCTCTTTAACACAGCAGAAAGCATAATGAGACCAAATGGCTAGATTTGAAACTAGACTGACTGAGAGTAGAAATAAAACATACATTTTAAAATGTGAGACTAATTAATGACTGAATCCATTTACCGAAAAATATGGTGGATTCTCTGTCACTTTCTGTGTTTAAATCAAGCCTGGGTATTTTTCCAAAATACAGGTTATCTCCTACAAGGGACTGATTCAGAAATTACTGGGTGAGGGTCTTTAGCCTATGTTATGCAAGAGGTCAAACTAGATGATCAAAATGGTCTCTTTGCACGTTAAAATCCATCAGTCTTAAAATTGCTGAATCTGTGACTCAGACAACACAGTGTAGTACAATTCTTTCTTCTCCCTTGCTCTCATCCTGTGTGATTGGCTGCTGGCTTATGCCAGTACCAGATTACTACACCAGTATACTGGTAGCCCTGCTCTTAGCCAGTCTGGCTAGTGCACTAGAAGGCAGAGTGAAGACTCCTGCTATTTCCCATGCTCTGTTTCTGGCTGTTCCCTGTCTCTAGATCCAGCTAGACTATTAAAGGTATTAGGAATGTTTTTACTTGCTCTTGATACCCTGTGCGTTCCAAGTCAGAATCTAACTTTCCTGGGTGCTCTGAAATGCTGTGACCATTTCAAATGTTAGAGAACAGATAGTCAATATAAGAATCCAGACAAGAATGAATTATCTCACTGTATAAAATCTTGTTCCATTACATATTGACCATAGATTCAAAGATGAGACAACTCACTGAACACCAGGTAGACAAAGGGTACATTTCTGCAGTCTACCAACGTCTCTTCAAGCTCTTTACTTTGGCTACCCTCCACCAGCCGGCATAAGGTATCATGGATGTATACTGGGCAAGATGAGGGTGTAGTGCAATTGAGTTGCACTAGCGTGAGCAGAAGTTACAGTAGGATACAAGCTCCTCTATCTTTTGCTTGGTCACTGTCCGACTGGCAAATGAGGGCCAGAATCCGGTACGCATCCATAACCTCCAGAGCAAGAAAACAAGCGGTAGAATTTTCTCCAGTGTTAGATGGACTACAGAAACTTCAGCTGTGCACCAAGGTAAGCATGTCGTTGAATCATTGTTCGGTGTTTGCACAGTGCCTAGCAAAATGGGGCCTGGGTCCACAACTAGGACATCCAGGTACTGCCACAGTACAAAGAATAAATAACTGTAATCATAAACAACTTTATATGACCAAGTAAAATGAGGAAGGTACTTAGAAGAAAATTTATTTGTAAGTTCTGTTTGCAACTATCACCTACTCATCCAGACATATTAACAATCAATTAAAAAGCAGTAATTGGAAAGGAAATAACAGCCTAAATCGAACACCAGAAGTAGACCTGAATAAACAAGTGGCATTGTAGGAGAATTCTGTAAAAATGCACAGTTTGTCAGTGACGAATTGATCCTAAGAAGGAAGTGCTAAACAGTGGGTGAGGGGAAATAAAAATCCTCACCCTCAAATAATTTAATCAGACGTCATAAAACTACATTTGCCTTCTCCCAGGTGTAGTGAATGTGCTCTGTTGTTTCTCACAACAGAAGGGCCTTTTAATAGACACTGGCTATTCTCTGGTCAAAAAACAAAACAAAACAAAACAAAAAAAACCATCCTGGACATGATACTGCAGCCAAAATCTACAAGTCAGTGTGTGTTTGCCTAAATCAGAATTAAGGGCAACAGTGCCACTTATTAGTCTGAATAATTTTGAGAGTTGCTGTTTGCACAATTGAGCCCTCTTATGACAATTGGGCCTATAAATTTATCCTAATTGTGATATCTGTGAAAAGTAACTAAAAGTTCATAAAATGTAAACTTATAATGTAAACATAATCGATGTTACAATAAACTAGAACAAAAAATGTTTAATGAAAAAAGTTGCAAAAGGGAGATGGACTGAATTAGTCCAAACAGAAAGACCTGCTGACGTAATTCAAGGACTGCATTCAGGTCCTGGTTGCTAAGAAAGCGAGTGTGAGATGAAAAAAAAAACCAATGAACCAGAATTGGTTTGTCAGAAAGTAGGCCTAAGTGGTGCACAAAATAATGAGGAGATGGGCTATACCACCCATCGGTCCCTTTTGGCATCCTTAAAGAAAGAGACTTTGGGGAGAAAAATGGACTACAGGAGAGTTTCGCTATCATGGCTGCCTACATCATCTCCTGGGTACCCAGATTTTGGTCCTAACTCTGAGAGTTCTCTTGACCAGACCCAGTCAAAGAGAGAGATCTAGATGTTACTTCAATAATGAAATATGAAAAAAAGAACATTGAGGGATGGAATTTAAACCTTGAGGAAAAAGCTAGTCAATAAAGAAGTTATGACTGCTGGTGTCTTTTCTCATCAAGCTTGCTACATATCAAGAAAAACATCTTTTCAGACATGAAGTAGCCATAGGACTAATTTTAATGACAAATTACAACTGAGGGTCCTGTTTTCCCTTGTGAGGAAGAAAATCCTGGTTAAGATATTCAGCTGTGACTCAGGGTATCTGGTGTTTAACATAAGGACAACAACAGAAATTAATCCAAATTAACTAATGGTGTGAAGAGGATTAGTCAGTGAATTTAAATTTAAACCAAATTAAGGCCACTTTAATTCTGAATAATAGTACCAACTGAGGGATTTAATGTGATTTAACTAATCCATTTAAAATTCACACCATTATTTTATTCAGATTAGTTTTTCTGGTTGTCCCCATGTAGACAAACCATTCCTTTTTATACTACATACATCCCTTGCAACCTTCACAGCATTCCTTAATCTTTCTATGACTCAGTTTCCCCATTTATCAGTTGGAATTATACTTTCTTGACCTAGAAAGATGCTATGAGATAAAATTCCTTCATTTGTACAAGGTATACACATAACCATTTAGACAGAGAGTGTGTGGGCACTGTGTCTGACAAAGAGGGATTTTCTACCGCAAGAGCTCATGCGATAAGTAAATTTCTTAGTCTTTAAAAGTGCCACAGGACTCCTTGTTTGTTTAACATTGGCAAGAACACTTTTTAAACCTGGCATTTGACTGGAAAATTGTCATCCTTCTCTCTGATGTGGATCTTGCCCAAAAATCTCTATCCTGGTGATTTATTCAAAGTACATTACTGTAATGCATTTGGTAGTCTCTGACCGAGAAGAATGCTAACAACTTCCACAAGTAATCCTGAGGAACACCTTATATTTATTCTCTAAAGTTTGGTCTGCTTTCAGCTTTGCTTCTGAATGAAATTCAAGATGTTAACTGAGATCTGTAAAGCCCTGTATTAAGTATGCTCCAGAGCAGAGGTGGGCAAACTACAGCCCGCAGGCTGGACATGGCCCATGAGTGCCGTTTCTCCAGCCTGGAGAATGGCTGCTACAGACCCACTCCCCCACGTCCAGTTGGGGCCCCACGGTGCTGTAGCCAGAACACCATGGCCGCTTCTCCTCCCTCCCAGCTCTCCCCCCTTCTTCCTGGAGTCGGTGGGGGGGTAGCTCTGGTATTTATGTATATAATGACATCAACAGAAATTAATCCACACTGACTAATGTGTGAAGAGGATTAGTCAGTGCATTTAAACTTAAACCAAACTAAGGCCTCTTTAATTCTGAATAATAGCACCAACTGAGGGATGTAATTGGATTTAACTAATTCCATTTAAAATGCACTCTCCCATTGCAACTTCTGCTCTGGGGGGCAGGTCCCTGGGGCGAGAGGCTGTGGAACTCCTGCCCCATCCATGGGCTGGCGGGTCTGGTACTGGGGGCACAGCTGGTTAGTGTATGGGGCATTCTCCAGTGTGGCCTTTTGGGGTTCAGAGCACAACTGGGCACTGTGCTGGGATCACCAGGGGACCTACTGTGGGGGGCCCCGGTGTGGCAGCCGGCGAGTGCTCTGGTCAGGGGCTGGCCAGGGGCCATACCATGCTCCAGCTGACCTGGCCCTGCTCCTTCCCCCCTCCAGAGGCAGCCTTAGGCAATTGGGGGCCCTAGGCGAAGACCCATTGTGGGCCCCCTAAAGGGCCCACTATTGGCCCCCACTGCTACCTTCCCTGTGGCCCAGTCCCCCCTGCACCCTTTACTGCCCCATATCACCCTCCAGGACTTGTTGTTTGTTTTGCTGAACCAAACTAATATGATTATCCCCCTGGAACTCGTAAATTATTCTTGGGTATGGTATTTTTAAAGATCTTCCCATCATGAAGCTTGTAAGTTGATCATTTTTCACTTAAAATAAATCAGCTAATGCTGAACTACAAAGTTGAAGTGAACATTTTAATTTTTTTTTTAAAAAGTGTGAGCATTAATTAATAAATAAGAAGTGGTAACATTAATGATGGCTCAAAAATAAGTAAAATACCATATTTAAAATTTTGGTAATAAAATCTTACAAATTTTTCATATAGGCTTGGGTTTATGTGCACTAGAGATATTTAATACAAATAATTATAATAAATAAAAATAAGTGAAAAGGAGGTTTCTAGTGTGTAGCTATAAATGAAAAACACCAAATTTCAATGAACTTCTCTGAAGTACTCAAGTTTATAAGACTCTGGCCCCCTCAAAAATATTAAATAGTTAAGTACAAAAGAAGCTAAAAACTTACTTGTCTAAAGAAAGACATACAGCACAGACATCACACACAGCTGTAATGATTGCCTTAGGGAAGCACTGTATTTAGATGTAGCAGCCTATAAGTACCTACCTGGTAACCTGAGCTAAAAAAAAGTCAAAGTAAAAATTCTCACAAAGTCAAAGGAAAAGGCAAAAGAACAGGTAAAAAAGAAAAGAAAAAGGCAGTATTTCACAAAATTAAAAAATGGCAAAATAAATGGCCACACTGAGGAATTAAAAGCTGAGGCCACTGGAAAAGTTCCTGCTGTTGTGCTGTCTATTGCTTGCTCCTGCTTTTTTAGCATGTCAGTGTGAAGGTGATGGGCAGATAATGGTGAAATCTGCATTTTAGATGAAGCACAGATCCTAATGATAGTTTGCCTTGATGAGCCAGGAGTGAAAAGTGCTTAGGCTTCCAGCCCTACTAGCTCTGCCAGATGGGAAAAATTTCTATATTTTTCTGTTTTCATTTCTGTCTACCAGATTGAAGACGGAACCCCTTACTGCTTGGAGCCCTAGGCGGCCACCTGCTTCGCCTACCCCAAAAGCCGCCACTGCCCCCTCCCACTAGAAGCAGCTCATCTCTGGATGTGGCCCTCATGTCAAAAACGTTACCCACCCCTGGCAATTGAGGTCAGTTGGGTCCGTCTGAGTAAGTCCAAGGATTTGAATTCTGAAGGTCAAACTGAGCAGGGTTGAATGATTCTACATAAGTTACAGGTCATGTTGGGTCAGTGGTGTAAGCTATGGGTCACTTGTAATTAATAGTATAAGGGGTCAGAGAGGTTATAACTAAATAAAGTATCTAAGAAGAAGATGTAAGATCAAGCAGGGGAGAAAGCCCCTCTTCACAACCACCCAGAGCAAAATTCAGGCTAAATTATCAGTGAAGTTTACTCTTTGTTTGAAACACACTAAATATTTTCTCTAACTCTTTGTTATCATATCATCATTGATAAAATCATTGAGCTGCAGGAAAGTCTTAGGCCAGCAATCCATTCCACTACCTCATCAGGTTTTTATTCCACAAGATAAAATTTACTTTCTAGGCCTTCATTCAATCTAGTTTTTAGAATCATCTTTTTTAAAATACCAAATGGTCCATCACCATTCTTCTAGCCCAGGGGCCTAGATCTTTCCTCTGGTATGTGCATCTGACTCCAAGCGACACCAGTGCAGGCTGCATGTATACATTTGACAGCAGAAATTGTCTGCCATAATAAAGAGTTGTCTTTGTTTTATTCACACTGATCAGAGCTCAGCAACAGAAGTGCTGCTGGCCCTGGAAAAGACTCGGGGCTCAGTGCACTGGGACTCAGGGCTCGAGCCACGTAAGCCCATTGCCAGCGACACACCTGCTCAACAAAGAAAGTAATTCAAAGAAAGAAAAACAGTCTTTATGAACTCCTCTCATTGGATTTTGCACTACTCAGTTCTTTGAAGTAAAACTCTCATGCAAGAAAGGTTGTTTAGATATCACAGTTAACAGATACACGCCCTCATCCCTTCCTCCCCCAAATTCAATCTGCGTTTTATGCTTAGACAGTTCCAGTAAAATCTCGATGGGATGTGTTACTCCAAATGTCTTTGGAAAGCAGTAATTTAAATTGGAAGACTGTGGCTGGGCCTTCTGGAAATTGTAGATTTTTAAAGTGTAGCTATTATGTTAGTTTATTAAATTTACTAAGTAATGTAAATGGCTGCTTGCAGATACAGTTGTACATGCATTTGGACTGATGCCACATTTTCACTCAGAACTCCTGTTTAGTATCCTGAATCCAGGTCTGGAGTGATATCCAAGTAAAAATACATTAGTCCACTTTTGGCCCTACGATCTCCCTCTAAACTCACTGTAGATTGTGATTAAATAATAGCACAATTTGAATGCATAAATTATACATTCCTTTTTCAAATGCAGGGGACACATTCTTATCTGATTTCCCTGAAAGATTTTCAGCATTTTTCTTATCTCATAAATCTTTACACTAGTGCACTGGAATAGTCTTCAGAAAATATAATGACAGACGCTAAAAGAAAAAAAAATTACAGTGTATTCAGATGAAAGAAGAATTGCTTTTTAAAAAAAAAAGTGTAGTGAAATAACGTTTACTGTTTTATTCATAATTTATGAACACTGCTTGTTTAATTTTCCCTCCACAATACACTGATAATTATAAATTACCGAATTAATCTCTGATGCTGCAAAGAGCCAAGCAGGGCTTTGAACTCCTATAGACTTCAGTGGCAACAAATTTTAGAGACGTTAAAGAGCAGCTTTTTAGCCTCAGGTATACAAATACACTACAAATTTGACTCACTGAAGTCAATTGCATCCCAAACATTAAACAGATATTTGGCCTCTTTAAATGCTTAAAATTTATTCTAAGAGTTCTCAGCAAAACAAGTAATTTGTTGGAGATTTATATGGGCCATTAGTTGCCATGAAGATCTTAACCTCTGGGCTGTAATCTCTACAGAGGGCAGCAATTCTATGACCGTGGGTATAAATCATCTCTTTTTTCAGGTATGTGTGGCTATCTTAATTAATTTCTCCCCTCAAATAGCTAGTCTGTTTAAAGTAAGGGGTTGAGAAAAGGGTGACACAGGATGAGAGAAGAGAAAAGCAAAGTGAGGACAATAGAAAGGAAGATTTCGAGTTTTAAAAACTCAAGACCAAATTCAGCCCTAGAATCAACAGGTGAAATTTTAAAATTATGTGCATGAGAATTTGTCAGTGATGGTCTTGGAGCTGCCATCAGTAGAATTAGGGTTCCACAATGTCCAAAAGTTCTGCCCAAAATTAGTGGTAGCCTTTAACAACTGATTCCTCGTGGCCTGCTCTCTCTGTTCTCGGGACAAATCCATGCAGAGCCATCTGTGATTCATGTGGACAGGGAATATCATTGTAATGAGGGCAACTGAGTCCCCTTTTTGTCACCAGGTGTCTGTTAATGGATCAGAAGGACATGGCCCTTGGCTAAGTGAGGACCTCAGATCTCAATCTATAGGCGTTTTCTGTTTTATTTTTATCCATCTCCATGTTTCTAGACTCCAGGAGATAAACCTGAGAGGAGAAAGTTCCCTGGATGTTTAAAGTTAGTGCAAAAGAGCAGAGAGTTAACTAGTTAAAGCTGAATGCACACTATTGGGGAAAAAAAAAACTTAGCGGTATAGCCATGTTTCTTAAAGATGTGACACAGGACCCAATGGCATGCCAGCACCTCTCCTAAGCTGCCACCTAGTGCTTCAGACTCTCAGCTTTCATTTAAAACAGGGGTCTCAAACTCAAATCAGCAAGAGGGCTGCATGAGGACTAGTCCGTTAGTCCGAGGGCCGCACCACTGAAACCTTTTCATATAGCAATATTGCAAATATTGATAATGATAGTGTCATTGTGGGCCGCAGGAGGTAGCTTTAGGGGCTGCATGTGGTCCAAAGGCCACGTGTTTGAGACCCTTGATTTTAAAGAAGACAAGTAAATCTCTAGCTTTATAGTTTTTAACACAACCTCTGAGGGCAAGTGTGAGCCAAGAGAATTGAACAGTGATTTCTTACTGAGTCTGCAGACAGTCTAGAACAGTACCTCTGAAAGGTATAAACTTCCCCATTCATTTCATAGATGTTTTAACTCAGAAAGCCCAGAAATGGTAATTAAGATATTATCAATATTATTTATGTCAATGTTCATGAAAACAAAACACGCAAAAAATGAGAATGGGGACTGCAGTTCTGTAATCTGCTGTGAGACATACCTCGTAGGGAGGAAGGATCTGTCAGGATGTTAGTCTTGGAGTTGGGAGACCCGGATTCAATTTCCTGCTCGCTAGAACCTCCCTTTATGACCTTGGGTGAGTCACTTAGTCTCTCTGTGCCTCAGTTCCCCATCTATAAAATGGGGATAGTAGGGTTTTCCTACCTCACAGGGCTATTGTGAGGATAAATACATTGATGATTGTGGCACATTAAGACACTACAGTAAGGAGAGCCAGATACTATCATAGATAGATGTTGGTGGATTTAGCAGATACCGTTGCGTCTTTCTTTCTCTCCGCCCCCCCATAAAGAAGGAAGCAAGGCTCAGGAGCCTACCAGAGGCCAGCAAGGCATCGGAGCCCTTTGGGAACAGATCAGCTCAAGGAGTGCAGAGGAGAAACCAAGCTTGAGGGAGCTAACAGAGCCCAACCTAATATGGTTATTCTTATGCACCTAACATATGCACAATCTGTTGTGGGCCACACCTCACTGTGGTGACACACAAGGATGGAGCTTGGAAGAGCACCACCCCATTTTATCACCAGGAGCAAGCTGTTCTTTAGGGCACATGGTAGGGATGCTGGGAGTCTGCAGTGTCCCAGTGACAGCCAGCTGGCAAGGTGAGTATGGATACTGCATCACTTATTTTATTATGCAACCTGCTCCCATTACAGACTAGTGCTGTGGCCTCACTTCTCTCAACCTCCCTTGGGATCATTGTATCTGGTGTAGCACAGAGAGGGAAAAGTCATTATCTCTGGGTCTTACCGGAGATGGGCAACACAGAGAAATCTCCTTGTGACCTCTCTGTCCACAGCCTACAGTCAAGCTGACTCTTGTGCCCCTCTCTCAAAAAAAGGCATTGGAGTCTAGAAGTCAGGTCACCGGGCCTTATATCCAGGCGAGGGTCTGTGCTGCAAGTGTTAGTTAAAACCTATTATTTAACAGTAAGTGAGCAGTCAGCATCTGTACCACAGGGGAATCATCTCTACTAAACGTGGGCATCTCTACCATAGGTTATTTATTCTCCACCTGACTAGTCCACAGCCCAGTTATGTTTCTCACAACACATTTAATAGTTTTGTTTCTTCCATTGCCTTTGATTGACAGAGACTTCTGAGATCAGCCATAGCTGAGTGCCTTAATTTCTAAAGGATGCAGCTGGTAAGCTTCCTGTTTATATGCCTCCCTCTCAGATGATAAGACTGATCAGGGAAACAATGAAAAGTTGAATTTATTCATAGTTTGTGGACTATACAATCTTACTCTCTGCAAGAACTCTGATCTGTGGGGGAAAAAAAGTTGCTTCTGGCTTGGTAGCTAGCAAATACAGGCTGACAGTCAGTATGCCAGCCAGGTACAACAATTTTGTATTGTATGCATGCTGCTATTGATACATTTGCAAAAATACATCACATGACTGGAGTTCATTTCAAGAAGCATGGGGAAAACAGATAAATTCTGCAGTGTATTAGGTATTCTTTGCATCTTATTTCTCCTCTCTAACCTTTTTTTCTCTCACATTTCTGGATAGTTTTCCTTTTTTAGTAAGGCAGCATTTAATTAAAGACAAAGCATCAGAGTATTTCCTCTTGGATACAGGTGCAACACCCCAAAAGAAACTAGTCCTGAGAATTTCTAGAAGTTAAGCAAGTTACCCAGGATTATTTTTGTGGTAGACACCTGGAACAAGGGGGTTATTTCCTTTAGAATTAACTGCAGATAGGTCCCCCCAAATACCTCATCTATGAGCCCTATTGAATTTTAAGACCAGGATCACAGTTTGAACCTGGAACCAGATCCCATGGCAGTTCCTAATGTGCTGTACCAGCCACAGGATCCTGTCATTTGGAGAGTTTAAAATCTATGTCTGATTCTGAATTTTATGGTTGAACCTCACCTCACTGACTATCCCAGATCTAAAAATCCATGTCTGGTTTGTGAACAGGCTGAGTCTCTATCCCATTCCCAACAAGCCAAGTCTCAGCACAAAAACTCTCCAGGCTTTGGCTTCACTAGCAAAACAACCCACAAAAACCCAGCTTCATCTGCCTTCCCCAAACTTGGATGTGTCCCTAGAGCTTGCCTCCAGAACTTAACTGTGCTCTCACTCACTAGATCTTCTGCCTCCAAAAGACACTGCCAGCTGCATTATATCTGGGATAGAGTTAACAAGGAACACTTGCAAAAAGTCATTAGCATTTCATGCTGGGTTCTTCTACCTGCAGTTAATGCAAATCAGCAGAAATCCCCTGACACCCTATTACATGTTTTTTATTCTTATATTTTAAATTACTTAGCCCTTATGGAATCCAGGAGTGGTTTTAAAAAAAAATAGAGTTTTTACACCTGACAATTTGATTAACAATGAAACTAACACTTTGATTTGTCATCAGTCAATAAACATGCATACCCTTGTTTGTAAACCTGTGGTAGTGTATTTCCTTTCTAATCAGCCCTCACTACACTTCAGACTGCAATACAGAGATGTTGTCATGCAGGCTTGTAGCTTTTAAAGGTCAGTGGACTTTGTAGCTATTTTTGAGGATCATTGAACTGATGTCACTTTGGGAAACTATGTCTGACTCAGAAGCTGCAATTCAGCTGGGATGAGGCTGAATAGGAGGTAGGAGAGAGGCAAGGGTAGTGTGGAAAACAGTACACAGAGACAAATAGGAGCATATCGTGGTCATTGCTATAGCTGGTCAATGCCACAGAAGAACCCGGCCCTTGTTCTGCTAGCCTATCCTGGCAGAAGGGGTACATCTAGCTGGCAACCAGTAACTAGTGGAGTGTCCCTGGGGTCGGTCCTGAGGCCCGTTCTGTTCAACGTTTTTATTATATTCTGCGTGATGGGATAGATTGCATGCTCAGTAAATTTGAGGATGACACCAAGCTAGAGGGAATAGTAAACATGCTGGAGGGCAGGGATAGAATTCAGGGACACCTAGGCAAATTGGAGCGTTGGGCCAAATGAAATCTCATGAGGGTCAACAAGGACAAGTGCAAAGTCCTGCACATAGGATGGAAAAATCCCATGTACTGCTACAGGTTGGGGACCAATCAGCTAAGTAGCAGCACTGTAGAAAAGGACCTGGGCATTATGGTGAATAGGAAGCTGGAAAAGAGTCAACAGTGTGCTCTTGCTGCCAAAAAGGACAATGGCATATTGGGCTGCATCAGTAGGAGTGTTGCCAGGAGATCGAGGGATGTGATTATTCCCCTCTATTTGGCACTGGTGAGGCTACATCTGGAATACTGTGTCTGGTTTTGGGCTCCCCCCTACAGAAAGGATGTTGACAGATTGGAGGGAGTCCAGCGGAGGGAAACAAAAATGATTAGGGGGTTGGGGCACATGACTTAGGGGAGAGACTGAAGAAACTAGGCTTATTCAGTCTTCAGAAGAGAAGACTGAGGGGGGAATCTGACAGCAATCTTCAATTACTTGGATGGGTGCTCCAAAGAGGAGGGAGCTTGACTGTCCTCAGTAGTAACAAAGAACAGAACAAGAAGCAATGGTTTCAAAATACATCTGGGGTGCTAGAGGCTGGATATTAGGAAAAACCTTCTTACTAGGAGGATGGTGAAGCATTGGAATGGGTTACCTAGGGAGGTGGTGGAATTGCCAGCTGTTGAAACCTTTAAGGCCTGGTTAAACAAAACCCTGGCTGGGATGATTTAGTGGGAGTGGTCCCACTTTTTTTGGCAGGGGGTCAGCCTAGATGACATCATTAGGTCCCTTCCAAACCTATGATTTGATCTGGCCCTTAATGACAGTGGCCACTTATGGAATTTGGATTTGAATCCAGGGTCCATAATTTTTCTTTGGAATTTGGTCCATTTCTAGAAATAAACACAGGTCCCTGCACTGAGAAACTTACACTGCAATGGTGGGATTGTGTTTGTAGGCATATCTCTCTGTGCCAGGGAAGGTGAAGTTGCATTTCCCCACTGGGACAACCAGGAGCTCCCCACACTGGGTGAAGACGTGAGTTTTCCTGCCTTCAGGAAGTTGCATCATCTGCTGGGTGGTGTGGCCCCATCCCTTCCTTTACAACTTGGGGAGTAATAGCAGGGACAGCAGTCCCTGATCTGCAGCTGAGTCTGGTCCCAGCATGGGAAGTAGAAAGATAGAAGGCTCCAGTTCTCCTTGCCCTTCCACTCTCCTTATCTGCACTCCTGCATCTAAAATCTGACCCTGAGAGTGCAAGGCAGCCTGAGGGCATGTTTATACTAGAAAGGAAAGTGCACCTATATTTGATCAACTTACAGCCACCACTGTAATGATGAATACTTGCTCTGCTCTCTGTGGCTCAGTCTCACGTGCCCGTATCAGGAGCACTTCCACTGAAATAAGAGGGGCAATGTGGGGAGCTGAGACACCCGGGAATTAGCTTTGCTGGCAACTCCTTGCCAGGAGCCCAGCTACCCTGTTGACTCCCTAGGTCTCAGTGGGCTTCTCCGTCCCATCTTCTCTCCAATCCCCACTGTAGGGGGGGAGAGCTATCCAGGGTTTCTCGCTTGTGAGCAGTGGGGGTCCAGCTGTCCCAGTTTCCCCCCACTCCCCACTGAAAGCCAAGCAGCCTGGTCAATTTAATCACTCAGGGATCGCTGGGAAGCTGGACTCTGCTCCTGACTGGTCCCCCTGCCCAGGTTTCTTGTCCCAGCTTCCAGCTGGGAGACCAGCCACCCAGCTCTCCAGGAGAGTGAGAGGTAGCTTGACTCGAGCTTCCTGGATTTCTTGTCAATTTCACAGCTGCTGCCATGAAATTGACAAGACAGTCAACAGCCAGTGTGGTAACTCAACCTCTACACAGACACTGCCTTCGCCTAACTACACCAGTATAAGCCTAGGCCTCTCCTGGAGGTTGGTTTGTTATGCTGATGTAGTACAACAGTTACATTGGCAGGAGGAAGGCTGTAATGCGTACATTAATTAGGTCAACATAAGCTGTTTTATGTTGAACTAACTGCATACTATAGACAAGCCCTAAGATTACTGATGGCAACCTTTCCTCTATTATTTATATTCCCCTAGTGCCAAGAGCCACAGATATGAACCAGGACTCCAGTGCATTAAGTATTGCTAAGCTGCGGCTGTTGACTGACAGGTGGGTTCTTATTCTGCACCTTTTCCAGTTCCAAGATGACCTTTCCACTAGGTATCTTGGTGATCGTCTATCAGGCTGCTGTCTTCAGCTTTCCTTATTTCTTGTTCTGTGCCTGTGGATTGTTAATTCCATTCTGTTACCTTTCAGAGGAATTAATGAGGATAAGCACAGGTGTGTCTACATCAAGAAACTGGTATATAATAATGGTGTTTTCAGGTTCTAATCATTTAAATGAAAATTGGGGATATCACAGATGTGGATTACCTTTTCCCCTTCATTCATCATTCTTACTGGAGACTTTTGATACTACTGTTTATTATTTATATTTTTGTATTTCCCATAATGTAAGAGCCAATTTCCAACATGTATGAAGACAAGACCTTGCTCTTTAGAGCTTTGGTAGGAAATCTGTTGCACAACAATAAAAGACTATAAATGCAAAAGAAGGAAAGGGATTAATTTCTACATCATCCTGTAGGAATTAGGTCCATCCTCAGATACCTCCTCACCTTCCCTCTTTTCACATAGCCCTCTTCAATGACAAGGGAAGGTAAATAAATGGGCAAGCATATTCTAATATGTGAAAGCAAATATCATATTTGGCAGTAATAATGAACTTTTTAGCTTGAAGGATCCCAAGAGCTTCACAAATACAGGGTTCAATTTAACAACCACTGTAGTGCAACGACCTCTGAATTAGAATTTGGAAAGAGGGCCAAATTGTTTTGGAGATGATGTGAAGAAAAATACTGTATGCCAGTGACTCTACAATGAAAATTAAGTTAGGCAGGCTGTGGTGGTATTTGGTCAGGATATCAAAACCAATGCCTATCCTCTTGTGAGAAGTGACATGTGGAGGGGCACATGTAGAAGTGAAGTGAAAGAGGATAAAACTTATACCCACTGCATTAACTTGGTGACAAATATACAACCTTAGAGACACTTCCAGCATGCTAAATATGTGTAAAGGGGTCTTAAGTCAAGGCTGTGAGAAGTTTCATGGTTAGTTACATTCAGAGGCGTGTTATGTGGATTTTTAACCCTCATTTCCCTCTCTCGTCTTTGCATTATCTCTTCCTCTCAGGCAGGGATTTCAGGCAGGCTCTGCAATTCCTTGTAAATTGACACCATTTCTCTGGCCTGACTCATGTCTTACAAGTCTCATTTTCCTTTTGATACAGCTTTCTCTCAATTTGCCTCACTCCACCACAATCAGTGCAGCCAGATGGAAAGGGCTTTGAAATTTCCTTTTTTTTTTTCAAATCTTAACTTGAAATTTCTCCTTTTGATGTCTCTTGTCGGCTTTTCCAGCCGTCCTCACCACAGTCCTTGCTCTCAAATGTTAGTTCCGTTCAGGCTTCTGCTCTGCACATGTCTATTTCCACAGGCATCTCAGGCATGATGGCTGTTAATGGAGCGCTCATGCACCCTACAGCAATGTGTGTCTCACGTGACAGCTACGTTCAATTTGGACATCAATAGAATATGAACAGAATTTTCTGGAAAAGAACCCTCACCAACCATCAAGTGACAATGGAAACAATCACTTCTGAATATAAAAGCAGGGTCAAGGACCACACAGTGAATAGTGCCCATAAAACAGTTCTAGAAAGGAAAGAGGATTCACAAACTTGAGGCCTGTAAAGTCTGTGACATTCAGATGGTTTAGGGCCTGATCGAGGCACTAACAGCATCCTCCGTTGCCAGTGGAAGCTGCCATCTGCCAGTCAGGAGTGGATGTAACCTCTTCCTCCTGCTCCTGTTGGTCAGGGTTACAAGCCTCATTCCAACAAGCCTGTATGTCACACCTCTATTAAAATGTCCCCAGGTGCACAGGATGCAGGGAATTCTCTTCCCTTCTTCACTTGCACCAGAAAAAATCACAGAAGCAGACCTTGTGTTACTTGAGCGGAAAGTCTATCTTTATCTATAGACACTGCAAAGGAAGGGGGCAGGGCCAAAGGCCCAACTACTTTACACACAGGCTGGAGATTGGCAGCTGGCATTGGAGGATCATATGTCAACGTAAAAAACGGCGCTGTATGAAACACTTTCGAGTGTACTTCCGCAAGCACCTCTGGGACATTTTTCCTGCCTGTGCACTCTGGAGGCACAGTGACTACCCCTGGTGCCATGTCCTTATACATGATGAACCCCTGCCTGCCTTTCCCTTTTAAGAACACAGTAGAGCTTTTAATTCTTAAAACGCAGGGAACCTTCACCAGGCTCCATGATCAGGGAGAAGGCAGATAGTCATCTCCAGAAGTTTCAGACCATGTGCTTTAACAGGAAGTTGGTATAGACATCTTCTCTCCAAGAACCCAGAGGTGGGGAATTGGGTCTGCCAGCTGTCCTGGAAAGATTCTGAAGATGGGGAGCAGGGTATTGGGCTGCCTCCTAAAGACCCCATTGAGGGAATTAGTTGTCCTACATTATTATGACTGACTCAAAATTGGCAGGGTGTACTGCATGGCAGGAATCAACACTGAAGGTTTTACAAATTATACACAAGATGATTCAGTCCATAAATATTGTTATTCCTTGGGCACAGAGAGACACAGATCCTTATTGTAATATTGCAATTCTGTAAATAAAACAACATAACACAGTTCTTGAGGCTCCAATACAGTGATACTCAAGACAGGCTTGCAAGCAGCACCTGCCTCCTTCATGCATCTCCAGTGGTTCTTGGAAGTACATGGTATTAAAGCACTGAGTGTTTTAATTATTAACCATTCTAAGTTATTAACCAATCAGGATGTTTTTACTATATTTTAAGCAATTGTTGTTGGTAAATAATAATACTTGGTCAGTCATTTTGCTATAAGAGTAATATATATGTACAAACACACACATAAAGTAAATATTTCATCATCAAACTATTAAATATGTATATATAGCAGGGGTGGCCAAACTTATGGAACTCAAGAGCCACACAAGTTGATTATTAAACCTTCAAGAGCTGCACTGAGGCATATAGCCATATACTTTTACATACTAAATTGATTTGCTGACTTTCTTTCATGAGCCACACTTTTTCATTCAAGAGTCACATGTGGCTCCCGAGCCGCAGTTTGGCCACATCTGATATATAGTAATATAGTTAATTAAATAGTGAATTCAAACTACTTTGACTCTGTTGCATAATGATGATCACCAGTTTGGTTCCTGAACCACTGAGGTCTGAGCATCCCTACTCAAGCACAGTGATAGGCCTAGTACACTTTCGTATCTGCTTTGAGATATTCATGTGCTTTTGCCAAGTTCTTTGCATTTTTCAGCACCTACCCTCATATGAAATTTTGATGAAACCAGTCCATCTGTGCAAAAAGTATATCTGTCTGATCCTAAGTTGGCTGGAAAAGAGTGCTACAGGTCTTTTAGAAATGGACAAAATTTTGACTGTCTCCTGTCTTGTGACTTTATTTTCATAACTTTCCACCATCTTCGTGCTTCATGCCACAACCTCCTTTGCAAACAGATTTTTCCATGTTAAACATGAGAAGAGAAATTTAGGATTCCATTCAGGCCTGTTTCAGTTTCTTCTCCTTGTTCTGGGCTCACCTTATGGCAATTTGCATTGTTCATACTAGCTGAATAATGGAAAGGGCCCATTTTTTTTCTAAATAGCATTTTTGATTTTGTCCTTAGGCAGGTTGAGATCTTTGTTGTTAGTTAGTCAGTTTTCCATGGAGACTGCAACGGTAATGATGTCAGTCTATAACCTGTCAATTGAAACTTCCCTCAGTTACCTTTGTGCTTTCCTGCAAGACTCTTTTGCAAAATGTATGTGTCTTTTGACCATATGCCATCTTAGCTATGGAGCAGGGTGGGTAAGTACCCCAGGCCTGGCACTGAAGTAGGGCTCCACCCCCGCACCAGGGCAGGCCCTGTGCTGGCTGGCTGGCTATTTTAAATCTCCTAGGCCAACCAGCCAGGGCAGGAACAGCTGATTCAGGAGCCAGAGGTAAAGGGCCAGAGAAGTAAAAAGGGGGTTAGGAAAGCATGTGGGGTGGGAGGGACCCAGTGAGGACTGAGGGGGGAGGTGGCAGGAGGCCAATGATGCAACCACACTGGCAGCCAACCTTGGGAAGGGGGTGGCGAGGCAGTGGCCAAGTGAGGAAGCAGGTTGGTCAGAGGAGAGAGGCGGTGGGGAGGCTGGTGTCAAGCCCAGGGGGGGCAGATGTGGTCCTGGGGAAAGGCATTAAGGACCAGGTGCTGGCCCAGTGTGGGGACTGGTGGAGAGGCAGCAGTGGAGCCCAAGGGGAGGGAGCAGCATGAGCCCGATGAGATTTTTGCTCAGGGCCTCATATTCACTGAGACTGCTCCTGGTTTTCATAAAAGTTCTTCTTGAACTCCATGCAAATTGCAACAGAATTATGAATACATGATGGAGTGATGCAAATTAACCACCACGCTCCAGATGGGGCATAAATTCTAACTTGTAAGTCAAACCATGACAAAAAGTTGTTCCAATTTTTCTTGACTAGAACAGCCCCCTAAGGACTGCTCCAAAGGCTAAGGACTGCTAAAACACCCCAGCCGAGCCCAGCCCAGCCAGGAGTATCCCATTTGTCTGTGGGCAGTGGTGCCCACAACTGGAGAGAGTACTCCAGTTGAGGTCTAGTCAGTTCAAAGTAGAGTGGAAGATTTACTTCTTGTGTCTTGCTTAAACGCTCCTGGTAATATATCCCATAATGACCTTTGGATTTTTTTTTGCCATAGAGTAACAGTGTTACCTCATATTTCACCTGTGGTTCACTGTGACTTCCACATCCCTTTCCCCAGTACTCCTTCCTAGGCAGTCACTTCCCATTTTGTATGTGTGCAACTGATGGCTCCTTTCTAAGTGAAGTACTTTGTATCTGTCCTTATTGAATTTCATCCTATTTACTTCAGACCATTTCTCAGGTTTGTCCAGAAAAAGCACTTGCAACACCTCCTGGCTTGGTATCATCCACAAACTTTATAAGTGCAGCAACAGTCTCTATGCCATTATCTAAATCACAGGTGAAGATATTGAACAGAACCAAACCCAGAACTGATCCCTGCAGGACCCCACTCAATATGTCATTCCAGCTTGCCTATGAACCACTGAATAAGTGCCTGGTATAAGAATAATGTGAGTGGAGAATCAAACCTTACAATTCAAGCAGAAAAAGCATTTCCAGCATTGGCAGAGGGAGGGAGTAACTGACCTAAAACATCATGTCCACTTCCATTTTCTGATATTAAATTCATCTGTGACTCATACTGGACCTCAACCTGAAATAAAAATAAATATTGTTCCCTAACTTTAAATCCAGCCTGAAGTGAGATGATACAAACATGAAAATATGTTCATTCTAGGTATGCTATAATCTATCATCAGGAAGACAGCCTGGGAATATGTGTCACTGCCACCCAGGTAATTTGATTGCTTAATTATATTAAAGTAATTGCTGAATTGGTTCTTGCTGACTCCCCTGTATTTCCTTGAAGTAATCCCTGCTCAAACACACTTCAAGGAAATAAATTATAAAGTAAGCTTTCTCCTTTGAAATGTTGATGCCCTTAATATCACTGTCCACTCTAACAGTCTTTCATAAACATGCATCATGCAAACAAATAGGCATTATAAATAACCAGTGAGCAATATAACAATACGTTGCTTAAGGGCATCCACACTGAAATATCTACTTGAATGATGGAATTGCAGAAATATTGCTCAGTGGAAATTATAGTAACCCCTTCCTCAAATCAACATTTCCTGAGTGATTCATCGGCAGCGGAATGCACGGTGATGCATCAAACCTGCTTTTGGGCAGAAAGACTCAGAGCTTCTATTCTGGTAGCACAGGACTGCAATCTGTGGAAAAGACATTTCCACGCAATTATCAGTTCTTTTCTGCTAGTTATCTGTCCATGGTTTCTCATGCAAACATAAGCTGCCAATGTCTCTCATTTTGAGGGACAGTTGCCTGTATTCCACTTCCATCACTTTTCTTTATTTCTGATGGCAATTTTCAAATATAATAGTTGAACTGAAGTTACAAAAGGTCATTGTTTTCTGCTATAATTGTTTTTTGGGTTGCTCACCTTGAGAATTTGCCTCATACTGCACCCCAGATTTGGTCAAGGAAGGTTGAGTGGCTTGACTGCAGATGGCTTTTCATTCTTAGAGTCATAAGGGACATGTTTACACTGCAAAGAATAGGAGAGACTGAGGTACATCAGTGGCCAAGGGCCCTACAATAGCAGAGAACTCATTAATTTGGCTTAAAAGGGTCCTTGGTCCTGCCATGAGTGCAGTGGACTGGACTTGATCTCTCATGGTTCCTTCAAGCTTCTATGATCCTATCATAGATGCTTCAAGCGTCTGCCGAAGTAGGATTTCTCCCACAAAAGCTCATGTGATACATGCATTTGTTATTCTTTCAAGGTGCCACAGGATTCCTTTTTTATATTTAGCAAGACTCAAAAAGCATTCTCATTTACATTCCTGGATGCAATTTACTAAGCAGTACATGGCAGTTGAACTAGTTGGAACTCTACCTTCTCTGGTATTCTGGGTGATGGCGTTGAGGGCTTAATACAGCTCTTCTTGGCTGATGTTAGTTATACTTGTTATACATGTTCCCCAATACATCTTGTAAGCTTTTAAGAGCCACAGAGACCTTTACTGTCTAAAATGCCAGTTGGGCAAAGGCAGTAACATCATAACATGGTTTTCCTACAGCGAATTCCAGCCAAAGACCAAATTAGGAGCCACTTTAACAGACAAAATTGATTTCAAATAATCTCTTGTTTGATAGCAGTGGAAAATACTTCTTGTTGATTAGAATCAAAGGGTCCAAACTTTCTCAATGGAAAATGTCCCACTGAATTCAGTAGGCTTTTGATCAGGTCCTCAAAGAGCCCATAAGTGGGAAAGGGAGTAAATCAAAGACACAGATCTAAAGGAAGGTTAAAACTGAGAAAGAAAATTGAATAAACAAATATACACAAAGCAGAAATTGCCAGTGAAAAAAGCATTAAAGGTCTGAGTCAATTTGCACTTCATCAAGTTCTTCTTTGAGTTCATGGCTGCACAGGTAGGCTGAAGATATCAGAGTGGAAGAGCTCAGCTCTTTCATAGATAACATCTTTTTACTTCTGAGGGAGAGGAAGCTCTTCATGTCCCACTTGCTATGAACTAGGAGGACAGGCACTACTTAAAGACATTTGATACTTCAGTAACATTAAGAAGTTCTGTTGGCTTCTTCCATCCATTCGGTGTTGGCAGAGCCCACTACAAACACAATAGCATGTGTGTATCTCATCTACAAGTTCCAAAGGCATCAATTTCTTTGGGCCATCAGTGACCCACCTGCTAGAAGTAAAAGGGCAGGACAGAAAGGGAAGGCATAAAAGTCAGGCTGCTCAACTCGGTCATGGGAAAGCCACTAAAGGAAGAGGAGGAATCCCTCACCCACTGAGAAGTTGGGAGCCGGAGCAGATGATAACTGCCCTGCAGCCTGGCCAAACCCACAAGAGCCTCCCCATCACATGAAAGCCCGGGAGCTGCGGCAGCACGGGAGCCAGCAAACAGAGATGTAAGTAGGGAAGTTTGAGTTTGGGAAGGGAGTGAGTGGTGCTCTGGTACTCATTGGAGGTTCGATTTGGCGTTCTTTCTTGCTTCTCTTCCCCCTCGATGACTGCCAGGAAGTAAAGGAGAAGGCTATGACAGTGGCAGTGGAGAAGGCAGCAGTGGTAGTGACCCAAGCTGTGGAAGAAACAATGGAGATGATTGCACATGGAAGGTGAATGAAGTACATAATCATGGAGGGAATACCTCAAAAAAACTCCTTTTGTATGAACTGCTGCCTGATAGAGCTGATGGAAGAGAAGATCTGAGGCTTTGAGCTGAAACTTGAGCTGAATTTAATTTTTACTCTGAGCTGTGTTTAGAAGGGGAGGGGGGAGGTCAGATGATAAAGTAAAGGCATGAGAGGGCTGAAGAAAAAAGTACAGTCTTGAAGATGGAAGCAGGACCAGACCAGAAGGAGGAGATGGATGAGGTATTCTATGGACAACTGGAAGAAGTTTCTAGATCACAGGCCCTGGTTCTCATGAGGGACTTCAATTACTCTGCATTTGCTGGGAGGTCGATACAGCAGTGCACAGGCAATCCAGGAAGTTTTTGAAGAGTGTTGAGGACAACTTCCTGGTAGAAATACTGGGGGAACCAACTAGAGGCCTTGCACCTCTCGACCTGCTGCTCACAGAGAAGAATTGATTGGGGAAGTAGAAGTGAATGGCAACCTAGGCAGCAGTGACCATGAGATGGTAGAGTTCAAGAAGCTGATTAATGGAAAAAAGGAAAGAAGCAACCTCAAAAAAAAAAAAAAAAGCTTTTTCTTTCAAAAAAGCCGTCAGGTTTAGCTTTTTCGAAAAAGCACTCTGGTATCTCGAAATACTGGAGCACTTTTTTGGGATCTCTAAACCTTGTTATAGTTTGGGGAAAAAAAGCCTTTTTTGAGGTAGCATTTTTGAAAAAAGACATCCCTGGGCATGGCAAAGGCTTTTTTTCAAAAAAGCTTCCCTATCTCATCCATTGCCTTGCTTTTTTTTTTTCTCTCTCCAGAAAGAAAGTTTGGTGTAGACCTTCTTTTTCAGGGGAAAAAAAACAAGCCGTAGTATTTTGGAACTAGGAGCAGTCACAGAATCATAGAATGATAGGGTTGGAAGGGACCTCATAGGTCATCTAGTCCAACCCCCTGCCAGAGGCAGGACGACTCCCACTAAACCATCCCAGTCACGGTTTTGTCCAGCCGGGCCTTAAACACCTCCAAAGATGGAGATTCCACCACCTCCCTCGGCAGCTCATTCCAATGCTTCACCACTCGCCTAGTAAAAAAGTTTTTTCTAATATCCAGCCTCGACCTCCCTAACCGCAACTTGAGACCATTGCTCCTTGTTCTGTCCTCTGTTATTACCAAGAATAGTCAAGCTCCATCTTCCTTAGAGCATCCCTTCAAGTACTTGAAGGTTGCTATCAAATCCCCCCTCAATCTTCTCTTCTGCAGACAAAATAAGCCTAATGCTTTCCGTCCTTCCTCATAGGGCTTGTGCTCCAGCCCTTTAATGTTGTCCCAAAATAGCATTTTTGAAATTTTTTTGAGATAATTATTTTGAAATACTTATCCCGAAAAAAGGGTTTTTTTTGAAAATGCAGAGCAATGTAGACATAGCCAATATGTATAGACATATAGATATTGCATTAATCTTGCCTTTTGTGCGTTATTCTGATTGATTGTTCTTACTATTATCATAACCTTTCTTAAAACCCTTATTTATCCTCGCTAAATAAAAGTTACATAAAAGGTGGTTAGACCCACCAGAGGCTCAATCCCACACCCCTTCGAGCCCACATAACACCAAACAGAAAAATTAAGATGTTTGTTCATCAGTGTGATGAACCTGGATAACAAAATGGAGGAATTAGTGCTCCTGGTTCAAGAAGTGGAGCCAAATATTATAAGGATAACATAAACATGGTGGAATAGTAGTCATAACTGAGTACAAGTATTGAAAAGTATTTGTTCCGTTTAGGAAAGACAGGAAGAAATGTAAAGGTGGTGGAGTAGTATTGAATATCAATGATGAGATGCACTTAAAAGAAATTAGAAGTGATAAAAACAAGTCTCAGTAAAAAAAAACAAAATCACATTATAGAAGAAAGCTAGTAGAGCTTCCCCTGAGATGGTGCTTGGGGTGTGCTACACACCCGTTGGGATCCAGTCTGGCTATGGACAGCGATCTTTTTAATGTTTTTAAGGAAGTAAATTCTATCTGGTACTGTGTGATTATAGAAGACTTTAACTTTCTAGATATAGACTGAAATGCTAGTAATAATTAGAGGGGTCAGATTTTCTTGGATGTGATAGCTGAGAGGTTCCATCATCAAATAATTGCTGAACCAAAAAGAGGTGAGGTCATTTTAGATTTGGTATTGATGAATAGTGAGGATGGCATAGAAGAACTGGTTTTAGAGGACAACGTTAGTTTGAGTAACTATGAGCTCATGCAGTTAAAACTAAATGGAAGGATAAACAAAAATAGATCTCTGACTAGGGTCTTTGATTTCAAAAGGTCTACCTTTAAAAAAATTAAGGGAAGTAGGGAAGTGGACAAGACTAAAGAATTCATGAATCTAAAATTAAGGAGCCTAGGAATTATTTCAAATCCAAGTTGCAGAAACTATCTGAAAGGAAAAGAATTCATAGGCAAGAGTTGTAGACCAAGATGGGTGAGCAGACGTCTCAGTCAGGTAAAAGCAAGCAGTAAGCCTATCAGGAGTGGAAGATGAGGGTCAACAAGGAAAGTTAGCTCTTGAAGGTCAGAACTTATAGGGATAAAGTGAGAAGTCCCAAAAGACATTTAGAGTTGCACCTTCCAAAGGGAATTAACAGTAAGTAAAAAAGGTTCTATAGCCATATAAATAGGAAGAAAATGAAGAAGGAAGATGTGGGACTGCTAAACACTGTGTATGGGATATAGAGTGAGGATAATCGAGACATGGCCCATCACCTAAACAAATACTGTGATTCAATTTTTAATTAGGCAAATAAGGAGCTTAAGACAGTGGCAGGGTGAGAAACAGGAATGGGGATATGGAAATAGAAATTACTGCCTTTGAGGTAGAAGGCCAAACTGGAACAACTTAATGGGCCTAAATCGAGCGGCCCCGTATAATCTCCTTTCAAGAATATTAAAGGAACTGGCACATGAAATTGCAAGTTCATTAGCAAGGATTTTTAATGAATCTGTAAATTCAAGGGTCATACTCTATGACTGGTGAACTACTAACATAATTCCCATTTTTAAGAAATGGGGAAAAAGTGATCTCGGCAATTGCAGGCCTGTTAGTTTGACCTTTGTAGCATGCAAGGTCTGTTAGCTTGACCTCAGTAGTAGGCAAGGTCTTGGGGGGAAAAAAAAAAGAAAGAGAAAGGAATTAAGAATATCAAAGTTAATGATAACTGGGACAAAATACCTCATAATTTTACAAAAGGTAAATCATGCTAGACAAAACTGTTCTTTTTCTTTGAGAAGATAACAGATTTCTTAGTCAAAGGAAATGTGGCGGACATAACTTACTTATGTTTCAGTAAGGTATTTGATATGGTTCTATGTGGGGAATTAGTTAAATTGGAAAATATGTGGACTAATACAATTGAAAGATGGCTAAGAAACTGCTTAAAGGGAAGTTATACAGAATGAGTTATACACAATGGACACATCTGCACTGCAAAGCCTCCTTATCCCAAAAATCTTTTCTGTTTCTGGGCAGGCATTTTACTTTTTCAAAAAAAGCACTTTGGTATTTCAAAAAACCAAAGCACTTTTTCGAAAAAGTTAAACTTCATTGCTTTTTGAAAAAGCAACATTTTGGGAAAAGTTTTTTTTCAAAAAAGATTATCTTTTCAATTGGCTTTCTTTTTTTTTTTTTTTTCAAAAAAAGAGTCCAGTGTGGACTCTTTCTCCCTCTTTCTCTCTTTTTACTATAAACTGAGGGTACATCCAGTAGAAATGACAGAGGAGGAGAAGGATCTGCACATATCCATTGATCACAGGATGACTATGAGACCCCAATATGATGTGACCATGAAAAAACCTAATGCAGTCCTAGAATGCACCAGGAAAGATATTTCCAGTAAACATAGGAAAGTGTTATTGTACAAAGTGCTGGTATGACTTCATCTGGAATAGTGTGTGTAGTTCTGGCCTCTCATGTTTAAGAAAGATGAATTCAAACTGAAACAGGTGAAGAGAAGGGCTACTGGATGATCCAAGGAATGCACAGCCTACCTTATGAGAGGAAAATGAAAGATCCTGGCTCGTTTAGTGTAACCAAAAGAAGGCTGAGCGGTGATATGATTGCCCTCTATAAATATATTAAAGGTATAACTATGACGGAAGAAGAGGAATTGTTTAATTTCAGCACCAGTATGGACAGAAGAATTAATGTATGTGATCTAGCCATAAGGAAGTTTAGACCTGAAATTAAATGAAGATTTCTAATCATCAGAGGACTGGAGTTATGGAACAGCCTTCCCAAGGGAGGAGTGGGAATGGGAGCAAAAATCCTAACTAACTTGAAGACTGAGTCTGATAAATTTTTGGAGAGGATGATATGAAAGATCAGCCTAATTTGGCAATTAACTGATCTTTGATGACTAGTGTCTTGATCGCATGTTCATTGAGATGTATTCTGAGTTTTTATGGAGAATTCTTTCCAGGTCAATTTCCAAAGGGATAGCCATGTTAGTTTAGTCTAGTAAAAAAAAAAACAAAAAACCAAGGAGTCGTGTGGCACTTAAAGACTAACAGATTTATTTTTCGCATGAGCTTTCGTGGGAGAAAATCTCACTTAATGACTGTCATCAAAGATGTGACTGGGGCAAAAAGACTTCAAAGAGAAACAGCTGAACTCGAATTAATATGCAAATTAAATTCTGTGAAAGCAGGATTGAATGGAGACTATGGGCTCTTTTCCCATTACAAAAGGTAATTTGACTTCAGGCTTCCCAGGGTTTGAACCTAAGAACTGCTCTGATTTACTGTTACTGTATGACCTGTGTTTATGTTTTACACCCCCTTGCATTTATTTTCATTCCGTTCTGTAAGTTCACCCATCTTCAAAGCATCTGACGAAGTGGGATTTTTCTCCCATGAAAGCTCATGTGAAAATAAATCTGTTAGTCTTAAAGTGCCGCATGACTCCTTGTTTTTTCTTTCCAGATGTCTGCCTGGTGAGTCTTGCCCACATGCCCAGGGTTTAGCTGATTGTCATATATGGGTCAGGAAGGAATTTTCCCCATGGGAGATGGGCATAGGCCATGGAGGGTTTTCACCTTCCTCTGTAATAAAAGGCACGGGTCACTTGCTAGTAGATTCTCTGATGGATTCTGTGCACCCTGAAGACTTTAAACTATTATTTTAGGACTTCAGTAACTCAGTGATAGATTAGGAACCTATTACAAGAGTGGGTGGGTGAATTTCTGTGGTCTGCATTGTGCATAGATAATCATAATGGCCCCTTCAGAACGTAAAGTCTATGGAACTGTGACTTACAGAGTATCTAGGGGAAATGGAGGATAATTGCCTTCTGGAAATACACTACAAAAGGGAGGGAGAAAGTAGTTCAGGTGGGGCTGACTGTCATCTGGCTGTGCCCCCTCCAACCTCTGAATACCAACTGGCAGGTTTCAGCAGAAATCCCATTGACCCAGTAGCAGAACACTCTGTCACTGTTCGGCCCTCAACTGGGACTTGATGTAATAGGCTGGAGCTGGATTTCCTTCCCCGCTCTCCCAGATGCCAGCCAAACCTCTGGGGTAACATCTGTCTTGTGCTGATGCTCACTCCTTCCCTCCTTCCACACCTAAGTTCCTAGATTCTTTTTGATGACCTACCTTACCAGAGGGCCTGGGCTTATAGACTCCTGAGGGACTGCCTGGATACAAGCCAGCCCCAGTACCCATCCATTGGCCACCCCACCTTGTTTGAGGCAACTAGCACCTAGACTTACATAAGTCTTTGTCTCTGGGGTCTTCTCCTACTGTGGACCATGAAAAAGTGTGGCCTTACTCTAGGATGGACTCTAAAGGATGACTCCCATTTGTTACATAGGTGTAGTAAAAAATTGTACTTTAATGCTCATAAATGAGAGATTAATGCCACTGGCCAGCACCAACCAAAAATTAGAACATCGCGGCCGCGGAATATGCTGTTCCTAACACTCTGTGGTAGGGGAAGCACCAGGGGCATTAGCACAGCAGTTGCCTCCATGATCAACTCCAGTGGTTCCCAACCTTTTCTCTGCTGTGATACCTTCAAATTTTTTGAGGCACACCAGTATTTAAAAAACTCATGAATATTCAAATTAAGTTAAATTACTTATGAATATTCATTAACCATTGCACAGTGTTTTGGAAATGCTGTTATGTGGGGCAGTAGGGGTAGCAGAGCAGGGATGGCAAAACATGGGAGGTCAGGAGTTGTGTGCAGTGGCAGGAGTGCATATGGGGAGTGGAGCAGAGCAGGGAAGGGATGGCAAAAGAGGACAAGGGCAGCCATGTGGGGAATAGCACAAGGGTGGCAAGAGAGGAGAGAGGAAGGGAGAACAAGAGTGGCTTTGTGGGGGGCGGGGGGTACCTGGGGAGTGGGAAGGTAGGGCAGGGGAGCATGGTGCAGCACCCACTTCCCCCTTCTCCACAGTGGCTCCCTGCCACCCAGGGCAAATCCTCACCCCACTGCTGCTCCCTCAGACCCCAGGGGTCCCATCCTCCCCTCCCCCATCCCCTACTGCCTGTGATGGACCCTCCCATCATGGCATGGGCCAGAACTAGGCCTCCAGCCCCCAGCTACACCCCCTACACACAGCCACCCCCCCCCCCAGCTACACTAAACAGCCACCACACAAGCCCAGCTACACATCCTCTGCTACACTGCTGCTCCCACCCACCTGCCCCACACAACCCCCAGCAGCCCTCCCCCCCAAGCCTCACTGTTTGCAGGCTGCCTGACACAAGCTGCTTCACCCTGCAGGGGGAGATTCACACACTCCTGGCCTGTCACAGCTCTCTGCTGGCTGGGCTTAAGGTGGAGCGGGGTTTCAGGTGGAGCCACTGGAACTCTGCCTTCCGGCTGCTCCTGCTATTTTAAGGGGACCCGTGAAACGCTGTGTTCTGGTTCCTTCCTCTATTTTTAGGGAGGCCAGAACACTGGCTGCCTAAAACTAGGGGGTCCTGGAAGTGTGTTCCAGTGCCTTCCTCCTTACTTTAACCCCTGCCTTTTCCCAGCCCCGCACAGCCCATGTGGCTGGGCTGAGCGGGGAAGGAACTTTAGCTCCAGCTCTCAGGGATGCTCACAGCACCCTTTGGGTGTTGCCGTGGCACACTGGTTAGGAACCAGTGCCATAGAGTTTGCTGGGCTTCTGCAGTGCGGGGTAGCTCCATCCCATCACAATCACCATACACATTTCTTCATTCAGCTCTGACACCCTGGGCATATTTTTGTAGTACGGGCCCTCTCAAGCATCAAACCAACAGCCATTAAAAAGCATGATGAAACTACTAACCTCTTTTTCAGGTGTCTACATCTCTTGAAGTGGAAGACTAGTGCATTATGCACCTCCACTATCAAGCCCAACATGTGCAGAGAACTGAAAGCTAACAAAAATGCAAATCTTTAGAGAAAAAAATAAGATTGATGACCTTTGATACAGTTGTATTAAATGAAAAAAAGTATAAAACTACCTTATCTCTATTTGTTCTTTTAAATGAAAACATACAAAGATCCGCATTATACATATGTATATAAGCAGTCAGAGATGAGGCTTAATACAGGTTACATATAAATATTTATGCTGTGTTAGTAGACCTCTGAATATTACTTATTTATGGTTATTTGTTTTGTGTAAAACAACCTACAGTACAATAAAAAGGGAAGGGGCTATATAAACAGAGAAAAAGAGACATTTAGTACTGTATGCATGTGAATGGTGACAAGATGAAGGAGCAAATCAAAGATTAGGTATGAGTCAGCTACAAAAATGGTCTGTTTATATCAGCCTTGTAGTTTATTTCCAGGAGAGGAAGACTGGAGGCCTTTGCTGTTTAAATAAGGAGCTATGGAACCTTTCATCTCTAATTCACTGGTTCCAATGTAGTCCAGGATGGCAGTAGCTATAAGCCAGTGCTATTTGGTGGCTATTTTAAGTGAGTTTAGTACATACTAATGGGACAACTCTCCACATCATGAAAGCCACCATCCCAACTGGAAGTCTTAGTATGTTGACACAGGAATGGGGTAGTGAGGATGCACATTGCTTTTCTCTCATATTGGAGGTAGTTCCTTAAATATGGGGTGGGTAGAGGTCAGATTAGGCAGCTCTGAATCCTGACAGCAAGTGAGGCAAGACGTTCTCAGTGCCAGGTTCTACGTGATGGAAAACCCCATCAAAATAAGCCAAGCGCTGCCTCTCTTCAGAGTCTAGTGCAAATGGCAGTTTTAACAGAAGCTTTCCAAGAAATAACAGGAAGACTCGAGAGGTGGGTAAGGGAAAAGGAAAAGAGAAGGAAGGAAAACCCAACTTGAATTGACCAAACCCTATGATGATAAGATCAGGATCCACTTCAAAAGCATTGCAAATCATGAATATGATTACCTTGATCTTGTTATTGGTAAGGAAGTAGCCTGGGGATTGTAGCCCCATAACAGTGAACAGAGATAGGGAGACAACCCGTTACTTTAACTGTCCTAGGACTTCATGTTCAGCCCTCGAGGGCCTGTTCACCCCAAATATCTCATTTTTGTACAATGTCTAGATAGCTTATTCTGTACAAAGGTTTAACTGCATGGGGAAAAGAACTGATAAGTGCATAAGGTAATATTTATTGGGCCAACTTCTATGATGAGAGAGACAAGCTTATGAGCTACACAGCTCTTCTTCAGGGCTGGTTAACATGTTGAGCATATGTAGCCCAAGATCCAGGGTGCTTCAACAGCAGCGGCGAGAACAACAAGTTGTGGACTACAAACTACAACATGTTGGGAGAACTTCCTGGCTCCTGCCAAGAAGCACCTCTGCCCTCCCCTACAGAAGTGTCTGCACTGACTGAGACTGGGAGCATGTGGCAGACGAGCAGGGAGGAGGCTGATGGACTGTAATGTTGCTGTATGTTTCTTTCAGAATAAAACCTTGTGCCTGGTGATCAGTCTGAGTGGGTCTGGTCTGAGTGAACACACACACTAACACACAACACAGAGCACCCAGAAGAGCCTCAAGTCTAGTTTTCCACACCCATGTGAATGGCCACAAGGCAGACTTCCCCTATCTTGAACACCCTCATGCTGGGCCCATAGGCAGGAGGGGGCTGCACATATCGCTGCTAAATACAAGATATGTGTTCCTAACCTAGATCTGAAGAAAGAGCATTGTGTGACTCAAGAGTTTGTCTCTCTCACTAACAGAAGCTGGCCCAGTAAAAGATATTACCTCATCCAGCATACTTCTCTAATATCCTGAGATGGTCTCTGTTACAACAACTTTGCATACAACAGTAGGAAAATGGAGGCTTTTCATGTAGGTCTCTGGATAAATATTATGGGGAAAAATCCACACAGAAAAGGTTTTCTTCCTGTGGAGGTGAACTCAGAAGCAGCACGGTCAAACAGGAGACGTGTCAGCTCAGTGTAGTAGAGTTCACAGAATGTGAGAAAGCAGATCCTAGTCCCTCTCTCAATCCGATCACACAGGGAAAGAGAAGACTGGAGCCTTCAAAAAACTGGCTTGTGGAGAGCTCGTGGTACATCTGATTGTCTGCAGGGATGTTGATAGGTGTGTCTTCAGCCTCTTGGAAGACAGCTCTGTTTTGGAGCCATCAGCTCTCTCCCATCCAGGAAAGGAGTCCATTCTTTTCAGGCAGGAAGATCACAATAAGGACTGTCTCACCCTAGCTTTATCGCTCTGCACCCCAGTATTATGTATAACAGTGAACAGGCAGAGTTTGACACTGAATCCTGGGCAGCAGGCAAATAGCAAGTCTCTCCTGAGAAAGTCTTCCCCTCAGAAATGGAGTTACACAAATGTGGAACCCAGTAGGTCCTGGAAAGCTCACTGGGTTCTATCTCTGTGGAGCATCAGGTTCAGTAATTATAAATCAGCATAGCTCTGTTGCCTTCAAACGAGCTATGTTGATTTACACCAGTTGAGGATCTGACCCCCTGAAGTTTTAAGCTGACAAACTGGAGCTCAAGAATCTCAGTCTTCATTACCCTACACCATGTGTAGTCACTTACACCAGCTTGACCTTGGAGCAAAGGGTGAGCATTTCGATCTGCTAGCAATGCACACCCACTTTGCACTGGTATGAACTGTGTTATCCCAGGAGGTCCGTGTCACGTGAATGACTGTGCAAGGTCAGAGCAGAGCAAGAGAGAATCAGGTCCTAGTTTTTCATCAATATTATTTGATGTGGCTAGAATGGAATGTCTCACACCAAGATAACTCTGACTTAGAACAGAAACATGCATAGCTGCAAAGTGGCTACCAGAACACTCGGAAAATACCGGTAATCTAATTTTTAATTGCACTACACCAAGGGGAACAAAATAACCCAGAAGTGAGCAATGCATGGACATGGTTTTGGCTTTGATTTTCATTTTTGCTTCCATAGAAACACTACAGCCTCTAACCCTCCTAATCCTCTTAAGTCAAGAACAGTGAGAGACACAATATAGAAGAATAAAAATTAGAAAGGTTAATGGATGCTTGCTGGTAAAGCATAGACATTGATGTACTAAGACTTGTTCCAAGTGCTCAAGACAGATTCACTTCCATTCACTACAATTCCAAGACTTTGTCAATCATCTAAAAAAGAAACCAAGGTATGTAACAATGGAGAAAAGAAAGAGAGAGAGAGAAGGGCAGCTGAAGTAAATCACACCAAGTATAGTCTTTTATAAGTCTAGAGCAGTCATGGCCAAACTGTGGCCTGGGAGCCACATGCAGCTCTTGAAAGAAAAAATGTGGCTCCCTGGCAGGCAGCTACTTCAGGCTGGGGGAGTTAAAATGTCCAACCTGTCAGGCAGCTCTGCAGCCAGCAGCTCAGAGGAGGGGCGGGGAGGAGGGAGCAACAGCCCCAGCTCAGAGGAGGGTAGGGGAGGAACAGCTGGGCAGCTCGGGGAAGCAAAGGCAGGGGGGGTGTCAGGACAGAAAGGCACTTCAGGGAATAGAGTCAGTGAGGGAAGGGACTTAGAGGATCAGGGAGGAGGCAAGCTGTTAAGGATTTCAAGACTAACAAATTGTTATTTTCTGTTTCATAGATTTCAGTGTGGATTTTACTTTGCATTTCTTTATTTTTGTGTACTTTGTATTTTTTATTTTCTTTTGGTCTGGTTGGTTTGGGTGGGTTTGTTTGTTTGTTTGTTTGTTTTGTATTTACCTTATACCACATGCCATGGAAGCCTCAGTCCTGTCCACAGCACTTTACAAACTTAGGGGCACTTCATGCACTCCCTTTACAAGTATAGTAGTCAGGAAAACAGGTTAAAAAAAGTCTTCCATTGTAGCAAAGGGAGAAGGAATAAACCAGTGAAGAATCCTACTCCTTCTTGCCAACTCTACAGAGATTGAGCTCTGGACAGTTAAACAAGTTTTGTGGAACTTTTAAAGACTAACCCATCTATTTATCACATTTCTCCCATGAAAGCTCATGCAATAAATAAATATGTTAGTCTTTAAAAGTGCTGCAGGACTCCTTGTTTGTTTTGCTGAACTAGACTAACACAGCTACCTCTTTGGAGTTCTGGACGGCTGAGGCTTTTCAGAGACCCTGAGGCACTGGGACTAGGGATGAGCTGGTTTCCATGGCATCTTCCCCCTTCAGAATTATTTTATGCAGAATCCTATTCCACAAAACCAAACCTGTTTTGAAAGACAAGTGTTGGACTGTGTATGGAGTAGGAAAGTGTTTCCCAGGACAATTGAGTTGTCATGGGAGACAGGAGCAATGTTCCTTCTAAGCTGATGATGCAGCTGAGCAAGCTATGGGTGCACTTGGGGAGCCGATGAGCAGGGGCCTGTCACCAGCTTGGGGAACGAGGAGAGAACTTGCTCAGCTGCATCCAAAAGTTCCTAAGCTGCATCATCAGCTTAGAGGGAAGCTTGCAGGGAAGGGCAGCATGGTTGGAGACAGTGGGAGAACTGAGCGGTGGTCGGGGACAGCACAGAAGCAGTGGCATGGTAAGAGGCGGTACCGGCATGGGTGGGGGGGAGAAGCGCAGCATGGTTGGGGAAGCTGTGGCATGTTTAAATTTTCTCATAGGCCCTAATCAACTTCCTGCTTTGTTAAAACTGTGTTTCACAAATCCTAAACGTGGCGTGGAATACTAAGAAACGAAAATACAAAGGAGAAAAGTTTAAAACTGAATGTAGATTACTTTTAATTTTTAGCACAACTTACTCCTGTGAAGCATTGTATTCCACAATGAAATTTGTTAAATCAAATCATTATGCAATATTTAGAGATTAGCACCTGCGAGAGCTTTTACATACTGCATTGACAAGTTACTGACCAGATTTTTTAAAAAAACTTGCCACTAGACTGCAGTGTTCTACAAAGAGCAACAGCTAAGTTTTTACTGTGTAGGCCTAGTTTTCACGGTAACCTTAAGTAATTATTAGAATCTGATATTAGTATGATCAATATTTGCCCTGTTTTTAAATAAAGTGTGAAATGAATTTTAAGCTTAGTAATTTTGGAATAGATAAAAATATGTGGTTTATATGCCTCAGTGCGACTCTCGAAGGTTTAATAATCGACTTGTGTGGCTCTCGAGTTCCATAAGTTTGGTCACCTCTGGTCTAGAGAATGTAATGTTGCTGCTGTTGCTGTGGTATTTAATACAGTATCTTCCTTTTCCACTTGATGTTCTTCTCTCCTCTTCCCTAATGTCTGTCTATTATCTTTTTCTCTTCCTTCCCAGTTAATTCTTCCCATCCTTCTGTCCCGCTGTTTCATTTTCTTCCCCTCCACTCCACCCTTTGCTTTGTCCAAAGTCCATGGTCAGAGTTAGGATTGAAACACTGTGCAAAGGACACATCTTTGTCTGGTATGGAGTACTCCAAGCCCAAAAGATCTATGAGAGCTCAATAGTATTGTTATTTAATCATCCCTCTGCTTGTGCAGAAAAATAAAAGACAAAATATGCCCTGTCCCATTCCCACAGCTTTCCTTCATGGTTCCCACTTCCTTCACTTTTCTTTTTATATAGCTGATTACTCCTAACTAAACCCACTCCCGCCTTTGCCCCCACACCAAAATTATGACACTAATATGATGTTTGCTGCCATCACTTTGTTCACTCTGCTTCTGTGTGATATAATTTCCCCAACTCTGTGTCTGTCCTTTCTATTTAGATTATAAGTTCCCTGGGCCACTAATATTCTCTACACAGTCCCTAGAATGATGTGGGCCCACTCTTGGTTGGTTCTTAGGCAGCACCATAACAAACATGGTTAACAGGGAACTCCTCTGATCTGAGCAATTTAAACCTAGGTTAGATAAGAGATGACATAAACACAGAGAGGCATGACATTGGTCACCCAAAAGGTTTATGAGTTTCTGTGTTTTCAGAATGTACATGTTAAATAAATGTGTTAGTCTTTAAAAGTGCCACAGGACTCCTTGCTTGTTTTGCAGAATGTACATATAATACAGCTTGCATATTTCAGGGAGGGGATGAACCATAAAGTCCATTTAGTCCACACCCTGCATCTCTTTCTACTTCAAAGGGGATTTTCAAAACCTTTCTCAAAGCCCTGAGGATCCTATTGATTCCTTGTAACACTTTGACAGCTGTAACTGTATTTTCCCTTTACTTCTCCTAGGAGTTACAAAGTCCCATATGTGATGATTAGTCAAAGGCTGTACACAGATAAATAGACATATCGTCTGAAACAGAGAACTCACTTTCTTCATCCTCTGCTCCATGTGGCCTGATTCCCAAGACCAGCACATAGAACTGTGTGTGCCCAGCTTACTGTTATGGTATTTCTATTTCTATTCACTGTTGATATAAGCAAATGACCAGGTGAATGTATGATAGGTTACACATTCACAAAGGTTCGATCTGTGCTACGCGAACAACTGTAACATTGCATGCACACGTTAAGTGCAGTTGCACATGTCTTTTCAAATCATATCCAAAGTTAAATGGAAAACAGGTGTTTTCCTCCTTTTAGAGGAAGGAACTTTTACGTTTGGAAACAACAGTGTGTTTACTGAATCGAGAAAATAATCTCACACAGTATGGTAGCTTTACTGAATTCATTTTGGAATATTGTATAAACATAATTGCTGAACAGTTTGCAAAAGATGCCATGGAAGTTACAATAATCTGTAGCGAGAAGTCCAAAATTAATGGTATTATAATTATAATCCATTTTGCAGTCTTTTCAATGTACTTTAATATCCACAGCATGTTGTCTCTTTGTGAGAATGACATCGATCAATGCACCCAGCATTGTTAATGCATTCCCAGAGTGTGCCATATTGACTGGATGAAAGAGAGTATGTGCTGGGGTATTTTAACTCTGTTTGATGTGATGCTCAATTGCTTGTTATCAATCAAGCATTGTACTTTATCTAGTCCAGGTGACATTAAAAGAACACGAAAGTTGCACGTTATTTACGTGTTGCAAAGGCAGCAGGAACAATTTACATGAGATTTTTTTTCTCTCAGTATTAAATATCCTGGTAGAACATAAATGTGGTATGGGCGGGGGGGGAGGAAACAGTATTCCTGACTCTTTGGTTCACTACAGACTCCACAATGGCTCCCTGTTGCCTCCACACAGAATCCCTCTGAAGGCCACACATCCTCTGGAAGAGGAGGGAGAGGCAAGAGGAAGACAAGGTGCCTGGGGACCTTTTCACTGGCTAGTCACAGGGAAGATCTCCAGTCTTTTTAACACCATTCAGCTTCACATAGGACTCACCCCCCCCCCAGGTTACTCTGGGGCCTGTAGATATTTGAGGAGAATGATATGAAAACAGTGTGGAGTCAAAAGAGAGTAAGGGAGGCCCTCATGTGCATGCCACTGTCTCGCAGGCCAGGTCTTCCACCCAATGCTACCCTTTACAGCCAGGTATAACCAGAAGCATAGGATGGGGAGGTGAAAAGGCTCTAACAGTTTGAATCTTTTCCACTTGAATCTCTGCAGTCTGCAGGCCCTTGGAATGTACACAAAGGGACGTAAGTCAAACTGTCACCTGACAACTTTATGACAGGATAGGCTGTGAATGAAGAAACAGTGATTAACTTCTTGTCTCTCCCACTCCACCTCCACTCGCCCTTTCCATTGCACCTTACCTCTCATCAGCTCTGAGGAGTATCAAGCCCAACATCTGATAAAAAACCAAAATACCCATCCAGGTGACACTTCTCACTGCAATGTCTAAAATAAGGGCAGCAGAAAGGCTGTCATGCATTGTATTCCTTTTGGTCAGCTATGGAAAGAGCCCACATTCCTATATAAAAGGATATACTTGGTGAGCTATTGAGCCAAATCCTATAATTTAATCAAGAAAGAGAATGAATAAAGGGAGAACTATATTAAATCAAATATCAGGTACAAGGTATAGACTTCCCCTCATCACTATCTGGATATAAATGCCAAGAAGCTATATCCATCAGAAATAAAGCAAATGGCAAGTATGAAATATGGAGGAAAGCCTCATCAAATCCTAATGGTAATTAATACCAGAAAGTGTTGCTGTGTACTTTAGTACCAGTATATGAAAAAAAAAAACCCCAAAACCTACTATCTTAACATACATTGATTTTTCTGACAAACTACTGGTAATTAGCTAAAAATGCTCAGCTGGCACTAATTAGATTTAGGGGAGATGCTGTTTTAGACTTCCTATGTTTATGATCAGTAGGCCCCTTAGCATTGAAAGTCTCTAGAGACAGTGGGCAAAGACACATTTTTTAATTGAAAAACTCATGCAAATATTATGAAATTTGTGGGTATCATCCATCCATTTCCCTTTTGAACCATTCCTTTGATGGAATTTCTGAGTTATTTGCAAAGACGCAGTAAGAGGGTGAGCAGAGTCAGAGACATGACCCATTTTACAGTGCTTCTTTGAGTCAACTTGGCCACCAGGTCCTAAGGCATTCATAGGTTCCAAAGAGGCAGCTGTGTTAGTCTAGTAAAGCAAAACAAGCAAGATTTCCACAGAGATTTCAACAATTTCCACTCCACAATCAAATTCAGCCTGGAACACTCCACACAGGAAATCCACTTTCTGGACACTACAGTACAAATTAGGGCTGGACACATCAACACCACTCTATACCAAAAACCTACTGATATTTATCTACATCCCTCAAGCTTCCATCCTAAACACACCACACAATCCGTTGTCTACAGACAAGCCCTAAGATATAACCGCATTTGCTCTGATCCCTCAGACACAGACAAACATCTTCAGGATCTCTATCAAGATTTCTTAAAACTATGGTGCCCACCTGGAGAAGTAAAGAAACAGACTGACAAAGCCAGACGGTTACCCAACAGTCAACTACTACAGGAAAGGCCCAAAAAAGAAAACAATAGAATGTCACTGGTCACCACATACAACCCTCAAGTTGGACCTCTACAACAGATCATTAAGGACCTCCAGCCTATTTTAAAAGATGACCCCTCACTCTCTTTAGCATGGGAGACAGACCTCTCCTCACCTACAGACAGCCCCTGAACCTCAGATACTCACCAGCAGCTACAGACCTAACAACAGAAACATTAAAGCAGGCAAATATCCCTGCAAGAAACCACACTGCCAACTTTGTCCACATATCTGCACTAAAGACACCATCATAGGACCTAATCAAGCCAGCTACTCCATCAAAGGGTCCTTCACCTGCTCATCCATTAATGTGATTCATGCCATCATGTTCTGGAAATGCCCCCAGAATCTCTGAGAGGGCAGTGGCAAGTTGATGCAAGCTTCTCTATAAATATATGAAAATGAAGTAATCAGCTGTAGTGATGTCTGTTAACAATCAGAAGCATTAATTTCTACAGATGTTATCCAATCCTTAGGCAGGCAACTTTCCTGTTAACCAGATTGAGAGTATTGCTGGCATAAATACTTCAAGATTTGCCCCCATTTAATAATCTCAATTAAAACATTTGACAGCTACAAACTCATAGGGTATGCCTACACTGGAGCCTTAGTTCGACTTAAGGAAGATTAAGTCGACCTACAGACTCCTGCTGTCCCACTGGGCTTTTATTAAGTTGACTTAAGAGCTTCCTTAAGTCGACTTAAAAGCACCATGTCTTAAGGTCAATTTAACACTTAAGTCGACCTTATTAAGTCGACTTAAGCCAGTGTAGATGGGGAAAGTGCTTAAGTTGACCTAATTGGCCTCCAAGCCCCCTCCCAGAGTTCCTGGCCACCAGGAGAGGTTGACCTAGCTCTTGTCAGTGAGGATACGGGCAGTTGACAGGAGTTTTTAATGTGGGCTCTGTGGCTATGTCCACACTAGTCAAGCTTAGCCCAAACTAATTTGGTCCAGGTTTACACTAGTCTTGGACTAGTATGAACTAAATAATTTCTTAGTTCAGACTAGCCAAATCTTAGTCTGAACTAATAAATTCAACTGGTTAGTCTGAACTAAGCATGATGTAGACCAAGCCTAATGCTAGTTTGCACTAAGAAAGTTTGAAATAAGTCATTAGTTCTAACTAGCCAAACATTTGAATTTGAACTAAAAAGTTAGTTTGAACTAGGACGCATGGCTGGTTCGAACCAAAAAGCTGCAATTGTCTGAACTAGACCAAGACTAGTTTGGATTAAACTCAGATTTTTAAGTTTGGACTAGCAAGTCTGAACTAAAAAAGCAGATGTAGCTGTAGCCTGGAGTCGACTTAACAAGGTCGACTTAAGTCAACTTAAACTCAATATTGTTAGGTTGACTTAACAGAACCTCCTGCGTAGACATACCCATAGATTTTTAGGCCAAAAGGAACCAGCAAGATCATCTTGTCTGACCTCGTGCACAATGCAGGCCAAAGAACCTCATCCATCCATTTCTGTAATCGACCCACAACCTCTTGCTCAGTTACTGAAGGTCTCAAATCATAATTTAAAGACTCCAAATTACAGAGAATGCACCAATTATACTAGTTTAAACCTGCAAGTAACCCATGTTCCATACTGAAGAGGAAAGTGAAAGACCCCACGATCACTGCTAGTCTGACCCAGGGGAAAATTCTTTCTCAACTCCAAATATAGTGATAAGTTAGGCCCTAAGCATGTAGACAAGACCCACCAGACAGACACTTCGGACAGAATTTGCTGAAGTGACTGAGACCACTGCGTATCCAGTGTCCAATCACCAGCTGTTGGAGATAATTGCTGCTAGCAGTCACAGTTGCCTTTGTAGGCAATATCATTATATCACCGCTTCTAGAAATCTATCAGTCTCAGTCCTGAAGCCAACTACTTGATTTATTTTTTCCCCCACTGCTTCCCATGGAAAGCTGTTTCAGAACTTTACTCATCTGATGGTTAGAAACCTTCATCGAATTTCAAGCCTAAACTTGTTGATAGTCAGTTTATATCCATTTGTTCTTGTGTTCACATTGGTGCTGAACTTAAATAATTCCTCCCTCCCTCATATTTTATCCATCTGTGGTGTTTATAGAGAGAAATCATAGCTCCCTTCAGCCTTCTTTTTGTTGGCTATACAAGCCAAACTCTGTCATGCTCCTGTCATAAGGTAAAATCAATGAAAGTCTTATGGCACCTTAAAGACTAACAAATTTCCTTGGGCACTGCACACACTACTCTAGATGAACAGTCATGAATGCTTTGTACAATGGTACTAACACTTCCCTACCTGTATTGGAAATACTGTGCCTAATGCAAACAAGGACTGCATTAGCCTTTTGCAATAGCCACATCACACTAGTTGCTCATAATCCTCCGATCATCCAATACACCCAGGTCTTCTCCTATGTCATGTGCGACTAATAAGTTCTCACCTTTTAGGAAAAATTCTTCTTGCTAGTCTCTAAGTGCATAACCTTGCACTTTGTCCTATTAAATTTTAGTCTAATTTCTATTACACCAGTTTTCAAGGTCATTCACATCTTCCTTTATGATATTCTGGTCCTTTTCTGTATTGGCTGTATCTCATAACTTTGTATCATTCACAAACTTTATCAGCACACTCCCACTTTTTGTGCCTTGGCCCCTAATACAAATGTTAACTAAAATTGGGTCTAAGACTAATCTTCAAGAAACTCCAGAAGAAATCTCCCTTCAGCTTGACAGTTCACCTTTCAGTATGAACCATCATAGTTTTCCTTTTGATCAGTTCCTTATGCACCTTTCAATTCTCCTATCAATCCCCAGCATCTCCAATGTAACTAACAGGTTTCATATAGAAACTGTATGAAATGCCTTACTGAGATCCAGTTAGATTAGATCTACTGCATTTTGTCTAAAAAATCAGTTATATTTGCAAAGAAAAAGCTCAGTGTGCTCTGGCATGCCTGAATATTACACTAAGTACCATTTCCTTCTATGTCCTGGATGACTTTCTCTTCAAAATTTATTTCAAGACCTTGCATACAACTGAGATCAAACTAACAGACTTGAAGTTTCCCACATCACCTTTTTCCCTTTTCTTACAAACAGGAACTATATTAGCAATTCTCCAGTCAGAGGGTACACCCCCCAGTTTACACATTCATTACAAATCCTTGCTATTGGGCTTTCAGTTTCATGTGACAGTTCCTTTAATATTTTTGGATGCTGATTAGTCAGACCCCAAGTTTAATTCCATTTAACTGTTAGAGTTTGACTTCCACCTCAGATATGGTAATTTCTACTTCCTTCAGCTTCCCTTAGCTTTTATTACCCTTAGTAAGAAATTGAGCCGAAGTATTCATTTAGGAACTGTGCCATGGCTAGATTATCTTCAATCTCCACAATTTTCAGTGGATAGCAGTGCCACTTTTTGTCTTGTTTTCTTTTTATTTATATGGCTACTGAAATTTTTACTATTGCTATTAATTTTCTTTGTAAGGTCCAACTTTGCATGGCTTTTGGCAGCTCTCTCTTTTCCCCTACTCCTTCTGGCTTCCAAAAAGTAGCTTTCCTTGCTGGTCTGTCCCATTTTTCCAATTCCTTATAAGGCTTTCTGCTTTCTTTTAATCATCTGTTTGAGATGCCTGCTCACCCAGCTTTGTATGAAAACCTTCCATACATTTTTTTCCCCTTTGCTTGGGATGCAGGCTTCAGATATTTTCCTCCAACTTTGACTTAAAGGAATTCCAAACCTCCTCCACATTCAGAATCTTGAGTTCTTCAGTCTGGTCCTACCTACCTCCCTTAATTTTTTTAAAGTCTCTCCTTTTGAAATCAAGAAGCATAGATGCAGACCTATTTTTGTTTATCCATCCATTTAGTTTAAACTGAAGTAGCTCAGGATAACTCAAGACAAGGCTGATCCTAAAACCCAGTTCCTCAATGAAATCTTCACTATTCACCAATACCAAATCTAAAATGGCATCACCTCATGTTGGTTCAGCAACTATTTGGTGAAGAAACCTGCCAGCTATCACACCCAGGAAAATCTGGGCCCTATTGCTTTTAGTATCATTTGTGCTCCAATCTATATTTGGGAAGTTAAAGTCTTCCATAACACACAATTTCCAATAATATTTATTTCATTAAACACACTAAAAAGATCTTTAACCATGTTCAGATCAGATGCTTGGGGTCCACAGAATACCCCAAGTACTATCTCATGGGGACTTCTAGTAGCTTTTTCCCCCTGATTTTGGCATAAATAGACTGTTTTATCCATTCCATCACTTCTACTTTTTTTTTTTCCAATAGCTAACCATTAACATGCAATGCTACTCTGCTACCTTTTCCTCGATTTCTGGCATTCTTGAACAGCACATATCTTTCAGTGCCTAATCCAGTCATGACTGCTATTCCAGCATGTTTCTGTTATCTGTATAAGATTTGGTTTCACTTCCTGTGCAAGTAGTTCTAGTTTCTTCATTTGTTACCCAAGCTCCTTGCACTGGCATACAAACAGCTTAATTGTTTCTTCTTGGTTTCACCCACATTCCTCACCCGACTCAGTACAATCATTCTACTGCCAGTATTGCTTACTTGACTGTTAGATTCATTGACATCAGCACTATATTTCCTCTTAATGCTCATTCTCCTGTACACTCCTGTTCATTTCTTTCTTGTTCTTAATTTTCCTCCCCCTCGCTGTTAAAATCAGGACTGGAGATTATATAAATTCTAAATCCCAGAAGTCTTTTTCCATCCCTACTCTGGTGGTATCCATTCCATGAGGACAGTCCAGTAGTCAAACACAGGAAAGCCCTCTTGATAGCACCACTATATGACACATCTGTTGATTGGCCCTAATTAGGCCTCAAGTGGAGCATTGTGTCCAGTTCTGGGCACCTCATTTCATGAAAGATGTGGACAACTTGGAGAAAAGTCCAGTGAAGAGCAAAATGAATGATTAGAGCACTAGAACACTTGACTTATGAGGGAAGGTTGAAGGAGCTGGGTTTTTTAGTCTGGAAAAGAAGAGACTGAGAGGGGACGTGATAACAGTTTTCAAGTACCTAAAAGGTTGTCATGAGGAGGAGGGAGAAAAATTGTTCTCCTTATCTATCGATGATAGGACAAGAAGCAATGGACTTAAATTACAGCAAGGGAGGTTTAGGTTGGACATTAGGAAAAAATACTGGAATAAGTTGCCTAGGCAGGTTGTTGAATCTCCATCACTGGAAGTTTTTAAAAGTAGGTTAGACAACCACCTGTCAGGGATGGTTTAAGAGAGTACTTGGTGCTGCCATGAGTGCAAGGGATTGGACTCAATGATCTCCCATGGTCCCTTTTAGTTTCTATGATTCTATGATCATAATTGTGTATTCCATTCACTCTCCTATCTAGGGAGATATTGAATCCCAGTGAAGGAACATCACCTGAGCCTCCATTTTTTCAAAGTGTCTTCCCCAGCCTGGCAAAGTTTCTCTTGATGCAACCCAGTGAGAATTTAGCTGTATCATTTGTTTCCTCATGAAGGACTATCCATAGATTGATTCTACCTATCTTAGAGTCAGTTACTGACTTGATGTAACTGAGCTACAAGTTACACTTTACACCTTTCAAATTACAATCTTACTGAGGTATATGATATAAGCACATATTTTCATATTTTGATATCCTTTTTCTTTTCTGGAAATATCATATGCATCAGCTTCTCTTTTAAGGTTAAAGTCATTTTATGATCCATGACTCAATGACGACATTGGTAAAATGCAAGTATTGTAGCTAAAAGCAATAATTAGTCTTGATGAATGTACCCAACTTGTCAGAAGATGTAAAATCCAATTTAATTTCTCCATGGATCCTACAGATCCCCTGTTTCTGCACCACATTTTTCCTGAAATGAATCTAGGCAGGATGACAGGCAATGATTTATTGATCTGTCATTCGTTGAGGGCTCAACTTTTTGCAACCATATTGCCTGGATCATAAAACATAACTCAGTTAGAATACTTTACAAGTTCACTTGACCTTCAAATACTTCTTTGTCATTTTTCTTTTGTTTACTGAAGGATATATTTCTCCTCCCCCTTTTGATTTCTTGCACTCAAATTTGTGCTTGTTTGGCTTCTGTCACAGTTTTAAAAAAGCAGGATAAGACAGGTGGCCATTTTACAAGCATTCTGCAAAGGTATTTGAGAAGGCACAGACAATATTAAAATAAAGCTTACTTTGACTGCAGACCTAGTGGTGGAGGCAACCAAGAGAGAAAGAAAGGAAAAATATGAAAAGTTATGAAATGCCATGACATTGTGAGCAGGAAATGACTCAGTAAATTAAGAAACAGTAAAAATAAATGAGGGAGCAAAAAATGTATGTAAGTACGTTTACCAGAAAGAAAGAATAAGAGCAGGGGATTTGAAATTTAAAACCATTGTAGTGTAATTCCAGTTCTGCCAGATTCTCTGAATGAGTTGGGGCAAGTTGCTTGACTTTTCTCTATATCATTCATCCTGATTTTTCTATTTTGTTTCCTGTAGTAATTGGTTGTGTTCATTTGTGGCGTTATTTTTGATTGATATATTTTCCTTGAATTTCATTTATTTTAAGGGAAGATGTAACAGCAGTCATTGGAGAGAGTGGATACTATCACCAGTAGCATTGCTGGCACCTGACACAGGGGGCAAGTGCCCTGAGTCCCAGCGCCAGCACCTCAATTGCCCTACAGTGGTGGCAGCCCATCTGGCCCTGGCCCTGGCCAGGAATCCGGAGCTGGGCCACCTGCAGTGGTGGCTGCATTACCCGGCCCAGTCCCCAGCTGGGGATCTGGGGCCAGGCTGCGGTCTGGCAGCAGTAGGAGCCCAATCCGGGCCCTGCCCGGGGCCCCAGGACTGGATGGAGACCAGGCACTGAATTGGGTCCCGGAGGCCTGGGCCCAAGCCCCAGGTCTTTTCCTGTGGCAGCATCACTCCTGCTGATCACATTCATGTGATTGGCTTTTTAAAACTTTTGTAACTCTGATGCTGACAGTCAAACCATTGTATCACACCATTACTACAAAATGTATGTATATATACACAATATGTACGTACACATATAAACACACAGAAAGAGACAAACCTACGTTCTACTTTTAATTCTGGTTCACTTTAATGAAGCTTTAAAGATTCATGCCAATGTTAATTTTGACAATTCTTTTCTTCATCTGTCCACAAACTTTTGGAAAGTCTTTAGTCAGGCTCTCTCCTGTCTAATTCTCTCCTGTAGATCGACTTGGTCTAGGGCCGGCCCACAGCATTTTGGCACCTGAGGCAGAGAGTTCAAATGATGCCCTACATGCTCCCTCACTCCACTTGACTTTCCCATCATGTGGCACTCAGTGGTTTCAGTGTCAGAGAGGATATTCTCAGATGTTGCTTCCAAATTTGGCATCGATGAGTTGATGCAGAGAAAAATACATAGATGCTTTGAATTACATTAAAAAATCCAGCAGCCTTACTAGAAGCTGATGCTGCATCACTGACCACCAAGTTTAATGAATGAGAACTGCATGGGACAGAAAAAGCTCAAGGGTTTAACTCTCAGATCCATGTCTGCACTACGCTGTTTCTGCTCTCATTTTGGCACCATTATCGTAGTCCTGATCTCTCATGTCAGCTATCACAATTCGCATATCTTCCAGCTTTTTAAGAAGCACATTTTTCATACCAGCTCAAGTAGTATCATCAATGTCAATAAATTCTACAAAATGCTCTCTGACAATCACCATTGCAGGGACATTTTCACTAGGTTCTGTTGTCACAAAACGCACCATTAAAATCATTTGCTCCATATGACTGATGTCAGGTGTACAGTCCAGAATAACAGAATAATAACTTGCTGACTTCAGATCTGCCACAATCTTCTGTTTGACTTTTTTTGCCAGTACCTGTATGATCTCATTTTGAATTGTTTTTCCAAGTTAGTAGTATGGGTAGATTTCTTGGGTGGTGACACTTCTTAGATGCTCCTGGAGTACAGCATCAAACTCAGCCATCAGCACCACAATTTTAAGGAAGTTTCCATTGTTTGGCACATACGGCTGATCTGTAGTGCCATGCAGTGCTAGGTTTTGGGTAGCAAGTATTCTTACAATGGCAATGAGCCTTTTCAGAACATTTTGCCAGTAAAAAGACTCTGATGCAATCTTCTTTTGATGCTGATCATCTGTGGTGGTCTTTAACCTTAGTCTCATCTCAGACTCTTTCCATCTATGGAATTCTCTCTGGTGATTTGCTGTCTTCTCATAACTTGTCAGACTTCTAGCCAGATTTTTCCAGTCCATTGTTCCTGTAGAACCCAATGTGGCAGGAACATTAGACTGGAAGAGTTTGCAACAAAAACAGAAGGCAGCATTCTGGGTTTTTTGAGTACATAAGCTATGGCCTCTCCACTTTGTCACCACTGGGGATTTCACTCCAGTAATGTCATGGATGGAAACTTCTATTTTCATTGTCTTTGGGGAACATGAAGTTTTTCATTTACTGTGGCCCTGTAGTACAAGGAAGTCCCTCAGGCTACTGCTCAAGTAGGTCCACAGTCCTGGATCATCTAGACTGAAGGACCTAAACTCAGCAGCAGCTGTTTCGTGTGCCTCCACCACACTCTTCTCTGATCTACACTTTTCTTCAGGAATGTGCATTGTTACATCCATTTGAGATGGAGATATGGATTCTGCAGCAGCCACCATAGAACAGGCAGTCAAGTATCTCCTCGCCTTTCATATCGTCACTGGGGCCGGAAGGCTTACTGTGAACTTTTGTGTCAATGTATTTCAGGAGAACTCCTTTCTGCTTAAGTAGAAAAGCTTCCTTTACTTTCTTTCATTTTCTGAATGCTGTCCCAGAAGGGCATTTTCTTCTTTCACTCATGACTGCTGTTCTGTGCCAGTGACAGTGGCTCTCAACACTCAGGTGAAGGGGGGGCGAATAAGCAGGCTGGTATCAGGGCCAGAGTGATGGAAATTATCAGCATCTTAAGGGCCTAACTGGCTCCTACTACTTCAGTTGACCGTCTATTCTCCTCAAGTGGGTTCAAGGAAGCAGCAGGAATCAGGAAGCTCCCTGAGAAGCTGGTGTCAATGGGTATGTCCACACGTCTCTTTTATTTCGAAATAACACTAGTTATTTCAAAATAAAAAAGATTAGGTCCACACGATATTTTCTTATTTCGAAATGACGGGCTCCGTCATTTCGAAATAAGAACCGTCATTTCAAAACAGCTTAAACCCCATTCATTTAGAAACAGCTATTATTTCGAAATGGTTATTTCAAAATAATACCATTTAGACATGTTGTTTTGAAACAACACCATTGTTTCAAAACAACTGTTGCAAAACAACATGTCCAAACAGCCTTATTTCAAAATAACCATTTTGAAATAACAGCTGTTTCAATAGCAGGCTTTCCCTTATTTCAAAATAAGTCATTTCAAAATAAGGGTTTTATTTCAAAATAAGTCATTTTGAAATGACTTATTTTGAAATAAAACTTTGTGTGTGGACATAGCCAATCAGTCCAGGCTCCTGGGGGTGCCAGAGAGGTACATAAGAGACTCTTCTTCCTCTCTCCCCCTGCAGCTCTTGCGGCTTTGTTATTCCCTCTGACCTTCTCTCCTGCCTGCCTGTTATTTCTCTTGTGCCCTCTTTCCTCCAGAACAGTGCTCCACCATCTCTGTGCATCTAAAGCAGAGAGAATACATATGCAGCAGACACAGTTTTCTACACTCTGGGTCCTAGCGGTGCCGCCCCCACAGTCTGCCACCTGAGGCAGATACTTCAGTTCACCTCTTGGTAAGGCCAGATCTGACTTGGTCTGGAAACATGGAGTTTTCATTGACAGTTGAAAGTAGCTGTAAGCTGAAAGTAGCTGGCTTTGTAAACTTGAGATCATAATGACATATTGTTACAGGGTATCCTGTTGCTTTTCACTGCTTATTACTATCTCAGATATACTCATTTGCTGAAATTTTCTAATTAGGCATTTTCTACTCCAAGATAAAACAACGAGAATCCTATGGCACTGTATATATCAGGGATGGCCAGACTTATGGAATTCAAGAGCCACACAAGTTGATTATTAAACCTTTGAGAGCCGCAATGAGGAATATAGTCATATTTTACCTACTCCAAAATTAGTAAGTTTAAAATTCATTGCATGCTTTAATTTTACAAAAAGAGGGCAAATACTGATCCTACTCATGTCAGATTCCAATAATTACTTAAGGTCACCACGAAAACTAGGCCTATGTATACAATAAAGACTTAGGTTCTCCCTGCCGTCCTGACCATGCCACTGCTTCTCCCTGCCCTCTCCGAGCATGCTATGCTTCTCTGCACTATCCATGAGGCCCTGACCATGCCACACTTCCCCACTGTCTGACCATGCTGCCATTTTCCCACTGTCTCTAACCATGCTGCACTTCTCTGCACCATCCCCAACCATGCCACGCTTCTCCCTGCCATGCTCTTCTGCGAGCCACACTTTTTCTTTCAAGAGCCACATGCAGCTCGCAAGCTGCAGTTTGGCTGTGCCTATTATGGATTAACACATTTCTTTGGGCATAAGCTTTCATGGGCTCCAACCCACTTCATCAGATGCAAGTGGGTTGGAGCCCACGAAAGCTTATGCCCAAAGAAATCTGTTAATCTATAAGGTGCCACAGGATTCTTGTTGTTTTTGCTGTACACAGTCTCACACGGCTACCTCTCTGGATATTTCTACTCCAAGATAGAAACTTCAGCAAAGAACAACCACTACATTTTACCCTCTTCCAGAATATGCACCCTTTGCATTTCCAAGGGCAAGTGGGCATGTAGCCATCTACTGACTGTGAATGAAATTTGATTGATAGGCACTGAATGGGCTTGCCTAAAGCACACAGGGGATACACTAACCTGCACCCAAATTTGTTGTGTTTTGCGGCTGAATCACTGAATAGTGCCTGACACTCTGCAATGCTAGATGAATTACTATGTGTGGTACCATCCATCACAATGTTACATAGCATAGCATTAATGAACTTATAAAATAGCAAGTCTCTGATCCTTCAAAGATTTAAAACCCTGCCTAAATCTGAGTATTTACTTTGCTAGGACTACTCACTATACTTTAAAAGATTGAGGCATTAGTGGATGGCTTGCTTTTGTTCATACGCAGTAAGGAATAGAAGAGACAAATATTTTTGCTCTTTTCTTCTAGCACCAGCATCTGTTCACTCACTGCATGTCCCATTCATCCTTGGAATTCCTGAGCTAACCTGTTATTCACTGGCATCAACAAAAATACAGCTTGCTGAGATGCCCTGTGAAACTACATCAGAACTTCTCCCAATACCAGGATTATGCTGATGTGTTTGAAAACAAGACTGCACAAATCTTACCTTCACATTGGACCCATGCCAGTCTGCAAAATTACAGCTGAGGGAAAAAGTGCCCTTTGGACAGATTTATGCTGTGTTGGAACCAAATCTGACCATACTCCAAGAATAAATTCAAGGGAATCTGGCCAAGAGATTTATCCTCAAATCAATTTCACCACCCGGAATCCCAGACCTTGTCATTAAGAGAGGACGGTAGTCTCCAACTCTGTTTTAACCCTGAACCAAATATTAATAAGGAACTGGTACCCTCTGCCCTTGATTCTTCAGTTATTAGATTGCATAGGAGCTCCTTGCATAGTTACTAAATTGGACTTCCAGAGAGCCAACAACCTTGTGCACATTAGGGGAGGTAATGCATGGGCAATTGCTTTCCAGATCACTATGGTCATTTTGAATACCTGGTGATGCTGTTTACATTGACCAACACTCCCACTCCCAATACTGAAAAAAAAAAAAAGCTGTATTATAGGGACACAATGCAGAAATATGTAGCAGTTTACCTAGACAACATCCTGGTTTTCTCAGAAACTGGTCATGGCTGAGCAATCCTGGAGCATTTATGGCAGCATAGACTCTGCACTGAGTTTGAGAAATGCCTATTTGACCAGATTTCCAAAGAATTTCCGAGCTATACCCTGATCCCCCAATGGACCAGTTAGACCCCTCCAGGTCCAGGCTGTTCATGAAGGGATCACTCCCCCAGCAAGAACACTTCCTGGGTTTCACCATTTTTCCCCTCAATTTTTCCCACATTGTTCAAATAGGTCAGTCCCCTTATTACCCTGCTCTGGAATGACCAGTTCCAGTGTCGCCCAAAACCCAGCAGCCTTTTGTTCAAATGAAACTCACTTATATCACTGCTCCCCTATTGGCCCACTCAGATGCCACACAACTTTTTCTAGTAGACTCCCCCAGTGACACAGACCTGATCAAATATGACATTCATGTGGCTATGTTTTGCAAAAACTTACCACTGCTGAACAAAACAAAACAACAAGGTCCTGGATAAGAAGCTCCTAGGAGCTTTCATGAGAGGCAACATTATTTGGAAGATGGACCATTCAGTCCAAGTATAAACTGAGCACAAAAATCTGGAATATCTGTACAGGGCAAAGGCAGTTTTGGTGGGCTCTGTTATTTTTCCTTCACCATCACAAATAGCTCTGGCACCAGCAATGGCAAGAATTTTGGTATTGCACTACATGATCCTAGCTAGAAAGTGGCCCACATCCTCCAGCCCTGCAATTTCCTGAATGCTGGTCTCCTATAGGACCTACTGGCACTGATTTGTCCTGCCTCAGAAACTCTGCCTGAGAAAGTAGCTACCACATGGCACTCAAAAGGTGGGGTCACATTTGTGAATCACTGCATTTATATTCCCTGGAATTAGCTAGAGTGGCTGTCTTACACTATGCAACAAAACTCTAAGTGGGACACCTAGGTTGCTTTAAAACTCAGTAACTGTTGCCTCATCTTTTCCAGTGGCCCTCAATCCACCCTATAATTCAGGCCTTTATGGCACTCTGAGGTTTGTGCTCAATCCAAGATGTCATACCAAAATACCTGCAGTTTGCTGCAGTCTGCAGACATTCCATATTGACCCTGGGCCACTACTGAAATGGATTCTATTGAGGAGCTCCTTCTTCTGAAGAGACAGCAAAAATATAGATAAGCCATATGGTTTATCTCCCTGGACGATTATTTCACATTATCTCCAACTCAGGGGCACAGTTTACAGCTTGATTCTGTAACAAGGCCCTATATCTTCCACGCTCCAATGACACCCCTCCTTTACCTACAACTCTTAGTTCAAAGGCTAATCAAAAAGAGTTAACCTAATCTGAAAGCAATATAAAAATGTTTACAATGTTATATTAACTATCAGGGCTCTATGTGGAGTTTGCATACAAAAATGCAGGTCATGTCACCACATGAAAAAGCCACTTCTTTGCCAACCCTGATTTCACACACAGCTGTCTATGACCTCTTCTAACCCAACTGGTTTGGGCTTGGTGCACATCATACCCAAGAAGAAGTAAAGAACCCCCTGGAAAAAATGAAAATCAACTACAAGCAACATGCAGTCAACATCACAACCAGGTCCCACCTATTCGGTGGGACAAAAGGTGTAGCTCTTGATGGAGCACTTCCACATGAACTGACCGTTACATAAGTTGGGCTTCTAATTCCTTGGCCTTTCTTCAATCCATTGCCATGTTAACTCAATCTATTGAATTACACCTATCCTTATCTCTCAGGATCCTCCTATATTCCACATATTCCCCCTGAAACCCATATTAAGAATTCATTTCCACAGAGAAGCCAACCACCTCCTCTACCAGTGTGTGTAGAAGGCCAAGAAGAATATGTCAAGCATAAGATCTTGAATTCTAAACACCAGTGGTGTGAATTTTGTAGATGATAGATGTATGTCAGAGCTTGTGGAAAACATTTACAAACCTGCTCTAAAACAAACCTCTTATTAGAACTACACAAAGAAGCCTAGAGCCACAGCCTCTGGAGGGTACCCCTTGTAAAGAGAATGGTGTCAGACCCTGTGGGTTTTGAGTCCAGGCCTGTAGGGATCCTGGGGAGTCAAACACCAATCCTCCACATAGCAGTTCAGACAGTGGCTTGGAGCAGGGTCCGTGAAGCCCAACTGGGGCACAAGCGCCATGCATACACTCTGACTGGGAGGAATCCAAGTCTCCTCATTGGGCCCACAACCTCTATTTAAACCAGAGGAGGAAACAGGGGGATGTCTGTACAATTGGAGTTCACCCAGACACAGACTATTTAACTATTTGTACCTTCTGACCAAAACCTCCTGGTATCCTGACTTCTGGTCCCTGTCTTCTGGTTTGTCTGATTATGATCTTCTGAAGCTTCAACTTAGCTTGATTCCTGGTAATTGGCTCCTGGTCCCAGGGTGCTCAGTCTGCACCTGATGCTAATTCCTAAGCAAGCCTGGCCTACACCTCAGCTCTGTCTAATTTTTAAGGGCAGGCCAGGCCTCATTCAGCTATTGATCCCTCAGGTGCAGCAACTGATTTATATGAGCTGAACATCTTAATGAGGCAAAAATTCTCATATTACTTCTAACTCCCAAAGCAGAAAAAGTGTCTTTTGATCTCGGGAGATAACTTGTATTTTGAAACAACAAGCAAACATGAGTCGTCAGCCAGGAAATAAAAATTTGTTCTGTGTCAAGCCTGAGTGGACCATAAGCCCCATAAAGCCAGAGTCTGAAACTCAGTTTCCAACCTTCTAGACTCAAGTGTGTTCCAAATCTGGGAAAATATGTTTGTCCATTCCTAATCCTAACACTTATGTTATTCCTCACCACTTGGCTCCTGCCTCAGCTCCCTGTTACTATGAATGGCTGGGTGAAGGTGCTAAGAAAACAGTTTCTCAAACAACCCCCCACCCCCCAGCTGATTGAAGAATGTGATGGCCCTCACTCAGGGCTTGGTCACTGCCTGATAAATAGGGTTTAGGATGGTGGCAGGCAGGGGAGTGCTTGATAAGGGAGCCTGGGACCTCTTACTTTACCATGCTACAACCAAGAGCCCGTTCAGGGCTAATAGTGCTGACAGCTGAGAATGCCTAAATGACTCTCCCTGGGCTACCTTCCTGCAATTGTCCCAACTTGCCATCTGGAGTAAGGTGTCATGAGGGTTGTCTGCTCACCACAGAGTACCTTCTGGCAGAGGCGTGGGAGCTGCCTTCTCCTTGGTATGGCCCAGCCTCCTGGGCCAGCTCGGTCCAAGAGCTTTCCTCTGTTGGGGGAGTCCAAACAAAAATAAAGGGGATCAGCCAAATCCAGAATCCATATAAGAGGCTGGTCATCCCTTTCCTCAGAGCTCAGGTGCCTTTGGGCACCTGCGTAGGGCAAGATTTTTGCCTTTCCTCAACTCGTCTCCATTGGAGCTGTTGGTAGCTGGTCTGTTCTCTTGTATGGGCTGCCTCACAAAGTTGCTACTCCTCTGACTTTTAAGTCATCGTCCAAGCAATACATTTGCTAGAAGTGTGGTGGGATGGAGCTGGCTGTATCCTTAACCCCTTGCTGCTCAGTGTGCATTTTGTACACCCCTTCTCACAGAAGGACACCAAGACAGAAGATCTCACAGTTTAAAGGGTTAAATGTTCACCCCAGGATGGAAATCTTTGGGACCAGATGCTGCCTTTATACACATAGTTGCAAATCTGAAGTAACTCAGCTGATTCCAAGGGAATTTCTTCTTAGTTCCTCTAGTTAAACTGAGACCAGTCCATTTCCAGTATTACCAGTATGTCCAATGAACTGGTTGTTCTGTTATTATGTCTGTTACCATTGCTGGCTGTAAGAGCCAACAGAAGCAACCTGACCTCTCTGAGGGGCACTCTGTCAGGAAAAAAGAAACAGTGAGATGATTGCAGTTGTCAAATTAAGGCAGATTGAGTGGTCATATGTTAGGTGTACACAGGCAACAGAGACTTTTTTTTAGAGTTAAATAGATATTTCATAGGATTTTTAAAGTCAAAAGAGCTTAAGAATGAAAATCAGTTTAAATAAAACCACACTGGATGTGCTGCATGGGGAATAACTTACATAAGTGCTATTGATGTTAATGGGAGATGGATGGTAGTTATTTTCATATGCGGTACGCTGGGAATTTAACCTATCCACATAATGATTCTGATAATGTGAGGTGGAATCTGTGCATCCTAATTTGATATTATGTACCTGGAAGAGAAGATCAGTTAGAAAACAAAAGGGAATATTTTGGAAAAATTACCCTTTGCCAACCTAATATAAAGCTTCTGAATCCTATTCAACTGGAAACAAATGCAAAATGGGTTGTATTAGTTAATTAGAAAGCCTAGTGCTCAATGTAATACAAACAGCAGGTGATGTTGCAGTTCTATTTCCATTGCTTATGAAGTAACATTAAAAACATGGAAGTAACTCTTTTGGCAGTGGATTCACGTTAGCAACTCTGCCTACTGCAGCAAGGACCCCTGTGTGTGCTCAGTAAGACCCAGCTGTGAGGGTGGCAGTATGATGTCTGGCTTGCTCTAATAGCCTGGCTGTGTGTGTGCAAGTGCCTGGCTGTGTGTGTGCAAGTGCATGAGTTTGCCCTCTAGTGGCTAGCCCTCAAACAGGATAAAAGATCTGCTACCAGAAGTTCTATTTGGCTTAAGGGGGTCTGTGTTTCCCAAAGCTGAAGGGATGGAGTTTGGAGTCCAGTGTGAGAGTGAGCGATCCTATTAATAATGGTATCTGCAACATGTAATTCATCATGAGGCATTGCCGAATGAACTATGGAGATCTGTAGGGGGAATGGAGTTCACTAAATCCTGTAGCCTGACAATATTGAAAGGTGCAACAAAACAAATCCAGGAGAGTGAGCCAAAGGTAGAAAATAAATCCAGTGTGTCACCTGGCTCTCTGCTATAGTGCTATACTATTAGCTGTGCATTTCTATCCCTCCCTCCAGAGACACAGTGCCTGGTACTGGGAGGAACATTAGCCTACTTCAATGAATAGCATACTTTCCACTCCGATCACCTCTCACTCACCTGTACCATTGCCTATTCACCACAGGGACACATCAGACCATGTAGACTAATATTAACTGAATAAATAATACAATTCACACACCACATACCTTATTTCAAAGTGGTGCAGATAACTTTTGAACCTGTCTTTTCTAACACAGTTTTTCCTGTGGCACGTTAATATTGATTTATCCAGTGGAAGTAAGTTTAAATAAGGAAAGGGTGGGAGGATGGTACATGGTAAGTTCCAATCATAAAGAATGCTCCTGAGAAGTGAAGGGAACATGGGGAGGACAGTAGAAAATTATTAGAAATGGACCAACCTGGCATACAGAGTCTTGAACATGAATATGAGAAGCTTAAACTAGTTGAGGTTGGCAAGAGGATGAGAGGTTTATGAAGTGTGGGGAGTAACATGATGGGCACAGCGCACCGAATAAAATATATAGCCAAATACAGTCAGAGATCATTCTTCAAAACTTTCAAGAGAACAAATAACTGAACATATTGTCTAAAACAAAACAGTATAATATGAAAAGGAGGCATACGTGTAGTAGCCAAGAGAAAATAGCTGGTAAGAGTTTTTAAAGAAATTCTGATTTGACAGATATCTTATCTCCAGGGGATGCTCTATGCTTGTAGGCATTTCAGGCTATTTCATATTCTTTATTCCTCTAATACTGACAATTTTGATTTTAATCTGGAAATAGTATCAGTATTGTGTCAGGGTATAGCTCCACAACAAAAAGGGGCCAATGAAGGAGTAGTAGAGATAAAGGAAGCAAACAGTAGACATGACATTTGGCCACAAGGCCTTCTGTAAATTGCAGCAAATGTAGAGAGTAAGTCGAAGAGCAGCAGACACCATAAACAGACAGAGAGTTGGAAAGCAATCAGTGGGTTGAAAAGCTAATAATTTCATACACAGAGACTACATTTAGCAAACTTTCAGGTTGCAAAGTTTGTTTTTTGCAATGTTGATGTACAAAGGACAGAGATACAATGCAGTCTTGTGTTATAAGATCACATATGATTGTTTCCACACAGCCTAACTCTCACTTTAATTCACACTTCAGGCAAAGAATGAGACAGAGTTATGTAAATGAACTTCTTCCAGTAATAAAAAGGAGCTGAAGGCATTCTGCACCTGTATTGTTTGGCCACATTAGCAACAGAGCTAAGATTAGAGGTTTCCAGTTCTTGCTGTTTTGGCCCCAGTACCTTTGGGTTTATGATTCTGTGATGGGCCAATACCACCAGCAAAATCCTAACACAGGTAAGGAAAGCAGCTCCCAGTTCTGGCTTCAGTGTTTTACATTAGTATGCAAAACAAAGAGCTTTGAAATTAGGTCTTGGCAGGTAAAAAGCTTCCAAGGTTCTTTTGATATGGAAATAAATCAGAATTTTAAAATGCCAGCTGGGCTTATGTCTGCTCAAATTAATATTTCACCCTATAAACTTATCTGGAGTTTAAATTTAGACAAGCTTGTCCAGTGCTCTCCCATCCTTAATTACAACACTGATTAGAAAAGGATGAAAGGTAACAGTAAATAATTCAATGAAAAAAAGAAAGTGAGAATGTATATATTTTTTTCCTGATAGCACACTCCCACTTTGAGCCCTGCTTTAAAGACCAGCTTTACGATGAAAAATGACTATGTAAATAAAGCACCTTTTTTCCTCAACAGATCTGCTCTTGATGGGTATTCAAAGTCAGATCTACTGATTTTAATGACTAAAATAACTTCCTACTACTCTTTTCACCTGACAGTGATAACTCATCTCAGAAAAAAATGAGGTGGGGATTCTGTTGCATCATGAGTATCAGTAGCAGGACTCTTCACCAAGTTCCATGGAGCTACCAGGTGTAATTGAGTCTTTGCTGTTGGTGATACTGAATAAGATGACAAGATTTGTTGGAGTCCATATTCAGTGTGCCTGCCTGGCATTCAGGGAAACTCCTTATACTTTTACTTGTAACTGAGACTTTTACATACTGAAATCATTAAAAGATCTAAATACCCTAAATAAGTTTTTAGAGTAACTAAATAAGTTTTTAGAGTAACTTATCAAAGTAGATGTGTATTTTTCAGCTAAAGCTGTCAGCCAAATATAATTCAAATAAACATAATTTGCTAGCCAAATATAATTCACATAGAGATAATTTATCATCATGTTCTCTCACACTTCTGATTTCAGCAATAAGCTGCTTGTAAGAATGGCTGTTCAAAATAAAAGTTATCTAGAAGAACTCAGGAATACTCAAACCTGTAAGAGAGAAATAGGAACCTTCCCACTGCACAACACCCCACGGCTGGCAACAAAAATGATTAGGGGGGCTGGGGCACATGACTTATGAAGAGAGGCCAAGGGAACAAGGCTTGATCAGTCTGAAGAGAAGAGTCAGGGGGATTTGATAGAAGCCTTCAACTATCTGAAGGTGGTTGGTGGGGGAGTCCAAAAAGGATGAAATTAGGCTGTTCTCAGTGATGGCGGATGGCAGAACAAGCAACGGTGGTCTCTAGCTGCAGTGGAGGACATATAGATTGAATATTAGGAAGAGCTTTTCCCTTCAGAGGGTGGTAAAGCACTGGAACGGGTTACCTCAGGAGGAGGTGGAATCTCCATCCTTAGAGGTTTTTAAGGTCTGGCTTGAGAAAGCCGCTGCTGGGATGATTGGTCCTGCTTTGAGAAAGTGACTGGACTAGATGACCTCTTGAGGTCTCTTCCAAGCCTAACCCTAATCTTTTATAGTTCTACACTTTCTGTAAATTTTTTAAGGTTCTGAAATGCCTCAAGAAGCTTTTTGTTTTGCGTGCTTTTGGAAACCTGTACTTGGAGTAACCCATGCCATTTTTGCAAGTCCCAGAGACCTGGATAGATCTTTGGTCTTCAGCTCAAAATGTCCACTTTTTTTATTTTTTTAAAGCTAATCATTCATAAAGTAATCAGTTTCAAGGGAGGACCTTTATCAAGAGCACTATAACAATACCCTCATGCTCCACAAGGCCATGTGAGATGATGCTGTAAAATCTGCAGTCACAGGGGGAACCCTAGAGAGAAGGGACCATATTAATGCTTGTGGGTTACCTCATGGGCGTATTCCACTGTCACATGACCTACTTTGTTTTAAATAAGCACAGTAATGTAGACTGCTTGAGCACCATAGGAATTAGCATACCTCCTTCTGTACCACGGCTTCTAGGTCCACTGTAACACAATGGCATGATCTAGAATGCCAGGAGGGCTCTTCATGGAACTAGTATTACTGGGAGTTGGAAACCTTGGATAAAATTGTTGAAAAAGTTCTTCTGATTCATTAGGGCAAGAATGGCACATTAACACTACCAAGATGTAAGAGAGACAGAAGTTCTGCTCTAGTTATAGGATACTAGAGTTGGGGGCAGGTTGGTCTTGCAGGAAACCATAGGAATTGCCAGGCTTGGGGAGAAAGCTTCAGCTGAGGGTTGTCTCTTATTAATTCAGTTAGCAATAAAGCTAAGCCCTTAAGTGGCACTTGTAGACTATATATAGACTGGAATATTAAAAGAACTGCAGCAGATCATATGTTCTTCAGTCTTCCTGTTTAACTGGAAACCTCTGTCTACCGTTACCCAACCCCTTTCATAAACAAACATCCATCAGTTCTGGACACACCTTCTACTCTTCTCACCAAGGGACTGAACTCCATGTGTCATGGCATGATAATTTGCTACAGCAGATAAAGTGCCACATTGAACCGTTGGATTAGTTGGGTAGCTTTTCACAGGAGCCTCGGATTGCCTTTTAGCAGCCTTGTTCCTAAACTAATAACCTCTAACTCTCTTACAGCTTGAGTGCTCTTTAGCTTGTCAGCTGTAGAGCAGTTCGTACAATTTTAAAGGTAACAATATAATTAACTTCCATAATGACATTGCAGATAAAAAGTGTATCCTGAGATGGCCCCAATGAATGGATTTGATAAATTGCAATCCAAAGTGCAATGGCTAGCTGTTTTGGAGTGGAAGCTCCTGTTTATCTGAGCATGTTTCCTCTTGTCTGGTTTAAAATATAATCTAGTCTGGATTAGAAAAGAGGTCACACAGGAATGTTTGCTTCATCAGGACTGTTGCTTCTTAGTGTTAGCTGTGTTTGCTCTAGCAGCATTTTTATATATTTTGTAGGAATATTTTACTTTGACAGTTTTATAAATTGGATGTTTTGCCTGGGGGCATGGCACTAATCCTTCTGGATTTGATTTCTTTACTACTTATAGTCCATCCCAGATCTTCAATGAACATAACAGGAATCAACTAATATCTTGGAGTGCACTCAGAAAGACAGCTGCTACGCCATCTCCTATCAAACTGTGCTTGTCCATTCTGGTTGTACTTTTCCTTCACTTTTTAATTTCTCTGCATTTCCATGAAGATGACTCTGTACCAAATTGTCATCATGGTCACCTGTTTACCATTATCTTATCATATCTCCCTCAAGTGGCTATCACTGAGAACCATAAGAGTCTGAAATTTTCTCATTGCAAAAGGAATTCTCTTTCAGCCTATGCAGTGCAAGCTTTCTTTTGGTTGCTGAAGGTTCCCAGTTAATTGCTCCTACTGACTTGGGTGTTTGTATAAATGCGGTCATGGTTCATCATCTGCTGGTTATCACAGACATAAATAATCCTTTAAATACAGATGAATTTACTTTAGGTACACAAGCGTCATGATTAAACACCTGCTGAAAAAAGGCTTCTGAACCCTGTAAAGGAAAATAGCTACCTCCAAAGTAGTTGGAAGGAGGAGAAGATTTTTTCATAGTGAGCCAATAGATAGGTGTGAAGACATTTCATTTGTTCCGGGAAATCTACCAGTGCATCAGGGGCATAACAGGTCCCCATTTTCTGTCCAGGCTCCTGAATCTTCTGGGGGGGCCCAGCCACTCCTATTTCTGGTCATGTTACTGGAAGCTTCCTGACAATGATCCACTTGCCTAGTAACAGGAGTGTTGGGAGGGGAGGGCAGGGAAGAGGCAGCCCAACTACCACTGAATAAAGGTCCAGCAGCTACCTGGGGCCGGAGCTGTGCCAGTGGAGAGCGACCCACCCCCACCTATCTGCTCCCAGCACTGCCGCTTGTGACCATGGCAATCCACTGCTGACCGGTCCGCAGTCATGGAGGTGAAGGTCGCACTGCTGCTGGGCGCTGTGGTGGGTGTGGGTGGGCATGTGCCCACGTGGGCCCACCCATAGTGACACCACTGCAGTGCATGGGTGTTGACCTCCTCACTCAGGCTATGCCTATACTTACAAAATTAATTCAAAATAACTACTTCAATTTTAATTTGAAGTAATTATTTTGAAATAGCACTGCTTTGAATTTCTTATATTGAGTTAGGAGTCCAGGTAAGACTCTCTAATGCAAAATAAGGTAGGAGGTTATGGCTATACTTAGAAGGTTAGTTCAAATTAACTTAATTTGAACTAATTAATTTGAACTAATAATGATTAGTTTGAATTAAGTTAATTTGAACTAACATGGCCCCACTAGGAAAACCAATTTGAACTAGCATGGCCATGGACAGGACTTGCTAGCTTGAATTAGGAGAGGGGCAACACGGGAGGTATGGCAAGATAGCCCCCAAGCAGGGCCATTCCCCCACCCAATATATAGAAACAGGAAGGCACCCTGGGACAAAGAAGGTCAAAAAGTGTTAATTTGAACTAATGGTTAGTTTGAATTAACATGGCTATACTAGGTTAATTCGAAGTAATAAGTTTGAATTAACCCTTACCTTCGAATTGACCCTACCTTTCGAAGTTATGCGAGGTTTTATAACTTTGAAGTAAGCTTTAATTAATTCAAACTAAGGAATTCCTTAGTTCAAATTAATGAAAGCCAGTGTAGCCATGCATTAATTTAATTCAAATTAATTCTCATTAATTCAAATTAAATTATAAGTGTAAACATACCCAGAGTTATTATTTGGAAGTAGAGAGTCTTCACTAGACTCTTTAATTTGAAATAGAGGAAGGCAGGCAAAAGAACAGGGCCATTATTTCAAAATAAGCCTATTCCGTGGCTTAGAATGGTTTATTTTGAAATAATAATTTTATTTTAAGCATTATTTTGAAATAAAAACACTTTTATTATTTCAAAATACTAAATACTAAACAATAAATAATAAAAGTGCTTTTATTTGAAAATAGTTCTTTGTTATTATTAAATAAAGAAATGCTTAATTTGAAATAATAATGTGCAGGCATAAGCAGGAAAAAAGTTATTTTGAAATAAGCCTCCTTATTTTGAAATAGCTTCTAAGTGTAGACACCGCCTCACAGGAGCATTCCCATTGACATCAATGGGACTAAGTAGGTGAATAAGTACTACCTACATGTGAGTAAGAGTTATAGAGCAGGATCTCATAACAAACTTATAGTAGCCTCAAATCATAAAGGAAAATCAGGAAACATGCTGAAGATATGATACGAACAAGCACTGTTGCAAACAAAACATCTCATGGAGTCTATCTCTTCAGACAGTACATAAGACCTTCAGGGGAAGGCACAGTAAAGAGCTTAGCTTCTGTTTTGAGTGATGTTCACATTATTTAGTGTCCACACTGCAACCCAAGGTGCAACAGCAGCACAGATAGACATAACTGTGCCGGTCCAGATAAAAGTAACAGTGTACATATGGAGGACTGGATGTCAGCACAGACTTTAGAAGCACGTCGGGCACCTAGATAGGTACTCATGTTAGCCTGTTCTGAAGTCTGGTGCTGCCACATGCACACTGGGACTCTTTGCCACACTAATGTGAATGAAGCTACTGTGTATGTTCACCCATGCCGCAGTCATACCACGATTATAGATATATCCTTAATTAGCAAAAAATTCCTCCCTTTGAAAAAAGAATTGTTTGATTTAACCACTTTGGTACCACAGAAGGCAATCTGAGTGCTAGAATGCCTGTAGTTCAGATTCTTGGTTCCCTCTGGGAAATACACCTTTCTTTATAGTTACAAAGGGCACCTTACTCTGAGTAACTAGTTTAAAGTTTCTGAGTCGTTTTTTCTGATAGTCTGTTTCTATTCTGTGACTTTTCCCATTACAAAAGGTAATTTGACTTCAGGCTTCCCAGGGTTTGAACCTAACAACTGCTCTGATTTGCTGTTACTTTATGACCTGATCCTATGTTTTACACCCCCTTGCATTTATTTTCATTCCATTCTGTAAATTCACCCATCTTCGAAGCATCTGACGAAGTGGGATTCTCTCCCACAAAAGCTCATGTGAAAAATAAATCTGTTAGTCTTTAAGTGACAGACGACTCCTTGTTTTTTTAAAACCACCTCATTCTTTTTTCTACCTAAATGGAGGCTTGCTCTCTTTTTAGTGGGCAGAAGATTCCCCACAGATGAGGCTGGCTAAAGTGCTCTTTACTCATGTTTCTTCCTCTTTGCTTCACTTTTCACAGTCTGCACTAAGTGGAATGGAGAAACAAAAACCAAATAATAAAAAAAAAAAACAAATCCAACCATATACACTTTTGAATCAAACTTTCAGACTCACAGAGTTCTAAGTGGGTTCAAAATGAGACAAAATAAACATGCTTATCTCTAACTTATATCCTGGTAAAAGTGATGTTTTATTTAATCCATTTTTTGATTGATAGATTAATCTATGGGCACAAGGAAATACAGTGTTTGACACTATGAGAGGTTAGAGATATGTTTTCTGGCAATAGGCCCTTCCCAGATCAATAACTCTTATTCACTGAGGATTCTTTATGTGTTGATCATTTATATTAGCCCAGCTTTTCCTTGTAAGAGATGCCTGTTGTCACTGTGATATACAGATCCTACAACAATTTAAACTCAAAAAGCCTGATCCTAAGCCCCCTAAAATTAATCAGAAGCTAGTAATTTAGGCAATAGTATTTAAGGATTCATTCTCTCAAGGCTACCAACATTCATGATCTTCGGCTTTGCGTGATTTCTCTGAGGAGCAATTTTCAATTCTCAGTTGATGCTTCCCTGAATATAAACATTTCATTCAGTCTTTCCAACTTAGTACTGTTCTTCATTCTTCCTGTCAAGCTTAGATATGTTATGATTATCCCAGAATGTTAGTCCAAGTGAAATTACACAATTCCACCTGACTTTTTCATTTTGTCATTTATTTGTAAAGGTGTAATAGCCAGAAACCAAAGTCATTACACTGTCACAGCTACATACACCACACTGACTACCCATAGGGATAAATGTCTTGAAGAGTTGCATGGGTGGGCTGAAAGAATTGTTTTAGGGCTGTTATGCCATTATTCCACCTAGTGAAGCCTGCTTACAAATCCTTGCTGACTTTTTTTTTAAATGTCTCTTTTCCTTATCATCATATTTGGCAGCAGAATTTCTATATTGTCCTTCAGTGATAATGTAGCTTGTTATCATGGCTAACCACATTTGTTCTATACTTTTATCAGCAGGAACAGTGGTACCTCTAGGACTATTGATAATGATGCTTCTAACTAGTCTTTCCGGTATCCTCTTCCATCAGACACCACCTCTTGACATTCGTTTACTCCCCACAGCTAATCTGCCCTCGCTACTCAGACTCTTGAGAGTACTGAAAACCTTTTATTTGTTAATAAAACAAAAGCTTTCTCCCTATGCATGTCATCAAAAGGGATGCTTTTTCTACTTTCACCATTTTGAGTTATTTCAGCTTGACACATCTTCCCAGAATTACTTTACATATCTGCAGCAGTTGCTCCTCAGCAACTATTTAACTCAGATTGATTGCAAATATTCAAGCATCTGTGCAGCAAGCAAACTAGAACAAAGTCTGATGATTTCTAAAGATGCTCTGGGTGTGTGTACACTGTCGTTGGAGGTGTCGTCTCTGGCTTTAGCAGATATAGGGCTTGTCAATGCTGAAAATATTAAGTCAATCCCCACAAATCGACACAACGGGATCGATTGAGTGGCCAGCATAGACCTGCTCGATCGATCCAGAAGTGTTCTCCCGTCAACTCAGTAACTCCACCCCTGCAAATGGAGTAATGCTGCAAGGAATGGGGAGCACTTCAGGCTGACACAGCCACGTAAAGACACTGTGGTAAGTGAAAGTAACTAAGTCGACAGGAGATACACATTTTGCAGCATGCAGATTGCAGGTCTCCCATTGACAGCCTTGCAATGTAGACTATGCCATAGTTACACTAACTCTGATTGAGTGAGTGCACTTAGGATATGTCTACACTTAGAGCAGAATTTGAATTGATTGTCATCAGTTCGAATTCTATTAAGTGCATGAAAATACCCGGCACTCCTCAGTTCAAATTGATGAAAGCTGACTTCGAATTCGTCAAACCTTGTTTGACATCGAAGTCAGGGTCCATTCGAACCCAGTAGTTCAAATTGACCCAGTGTGGCCATGTCAGGTCGAACTCACTGAGTTCAGATTGACAAGGTATAACCTATGGCACCTTGGGAAGAAGACCAATCCTTCAGCACCTGGGGCCAGCAGCCCCAAAGCTGCCTTCAACCCCCCCAGTCACAACAGGTTGGGGGGAGCAATGGGGTTCCTGGCCCTTGGCTGGAGACAGGGATCTCAGCCTCTGCTCCAGTCTAGCTGGCCGGCCACTGGGAAGACACCCAGGCAGGCAGCTTCTGCAGCGCTGGCCACCAGTGCGAAACACACCCCGGTGGGCGGCTTCTCCCCAGGGAGCCGTGCACCAGCAAGGCACCCGGGCACACAGCTTCTCCCCAGGAGGCTGCACGCCAGCAAGATACCCTGGTGCTGGCCGCAGGCACAGCCAGCTGTGCAGGAGCCATGCGCCCAGGTGTCTTGCCAGCGCGTGGCTCCCTGGAGAGAAGCTGCGCACCCAGGTGTCTTGCCAGCATGCAGATAGCTGCGTAGGAGCCATGCACTGAGGTGTCTTGCCAGCGCATGGCTCTTTGGGGAGAAGCTGCAGTCTGAGTGTCTTGCCAGTGTGTGGCTCCCTGGGGAGAAGCCCCCCCCCAAAGCATGGGGTAAAGCATCCCCTCCCCAGCTCTAGCCCCACTGTGGCTGGAGCTGGACAGGGGATGCTTTTGCCTGTGTCCGGCTCAGAGTGGTGGAGCCTGGCAGGAGACTGGCTGTGGCCGTTTTACACGGCCATCTTGCCACACTTCCCATGGTGCCCCCCTCCAATTCGAATTGGCAAGTCCAGTCCATGGACATGCCAATTCAAATAGGAGTTTCTGGTATGACCATATCAATTTGAATTTACTGAATTCAAATGAACAATTATTAATTCAAATTGACTAATTCGAATTCAGTCATTTGAATTGAAATGCTAAGTGTAGACATACCCTAAGAGTAAAACTGTTTCAATGAGGTCATGATTGCTGGGCAGGATCACCACCCAGGTAAGTACCTAGAATTTCAACAGGGATTCTTCTCAGGGCAACTGGCTGAAACCCATATCTCAAGCCATTGCAACGCCATTTCTATTTTCAGCTTGCCAATCAGCCTCTAGGAGGTATGCTGTTATGCAGGCATGCTATCCAGCAGGTATGTCCACACGAGCTGCAGATTGCACCTTTCTGCTTCTGTGTAGACATGTCCTATCTTTTCAACCTTCCAACTAGTTTATCCTCTTCCAAAGTGCCGTGATTGTTCAAAAATGTTATGGCTTAATGGACCTGACAACTAAACAAAAAGTATCACTCAAACCCTGCAGTATTCCTATGGCAAGATACGACTGTTGGTACTGTCACTGTTACAATACTCCAATACTTTTTATGACCAAGTTTCTCAGGTTGTCTGCCAACTAACCAGCCAGTGTCCTGCTCTCATAATGTTGCATAATTTATTCATTGTTAGAAATATTTGCAATGTATTTCTCTGTTTATAACATTTTTCCATTTAACGTTGTTTAAAATGATCATTTATTAACCCATTGTGGCAAATTTTAGGACTTTTTTTTTAATCTGTCAAGATCCAGGATCAAAATATTATTGGCTTTAACACATCCCCATGACACCCAGGTCTCAGGAGAGCAGGGAGATGTGATGGCTGGGAAGAAGAAAACGTTGCTTGAGAAAATACAGGAGTTTGGCAGCTTGGTCAGCAGTCAGCATGAAATCCCCACCTGCCCATGAAATGTTAATACAACACAAGGAATCATATGCTATTATCTAAAACAAAGTCCTTGATTAGTTTGAGGTTTATCTTACTCTGAAATGCAATCCCCACTTTCATTCCTTGTAGATTTAAGTCTCAGTCACCAGCCTTTCTAATAGAGATGTTTTCACAAAGGTCAGTTTGGCTCATTATCTGTGGTATCTGAATCCTGAATTTTAGAAATGGAAGATTTATTAGGACATCCAATCCTACCCAATGCCCTGCCCTCCAAATGACTTCTAGAGCAGGACTGATATACAATGGTTTTTAAACATTTTTTTGGGACCCAGTTAAAAAAAAATTATAAATGCCCGTGACATGACTACATCTTTGAGCAATGCATTCCAGTCTTGGTCGGATGTGAGCAGGGGGTCTGTGACCCAGTACCTGAGTCCTGACCCAAAGTTTGAAAACCACTGTTACAGAATCTCCCCTAGTGTTTGGGCCAGGTACAATCTAAATAAGTTCAATGACATAAATTCCAAACACTTCTGCAATGGATATCACTGTGTTAAGAAATTGCCCCTAATCTGACCTAAATGGATCCATGAATGGTGTGATCCTATTATCTCTACTGAGCTTTCTGAAATACCCGTAGGAGTTTTTTCTTAATGCTGAGGACTTTAAAATATTCATAAACCACTATAGTGGAAGATGTTATCCCTAGTTGTATTTATAAATAAGAACTGGAACCAAAAGCCTGAGGCCTATTTAGGTCTAAATGTTCTCTCGCCTTCTTTTAGTGGAAGGGAATAGACAATATCGGATCTTTTCCCATTTTTTCAATCCCCTGCTCTCCTAATCCACCTGTGTTTCTAGATTGTGGTCAAGATCCTACCTGAGTGAAAGTGCCAAAGTACTATGTGAGAAGCTTCTGTAATATTTGTGAGTAGAGCAATATTAAGAACTGCAGGATCTTGCACAAGAGATTTTCTATTTGGAAGGTTCCCGGTCAATGTCTGTACATGCATGAGTTTAGGAGAGTTTACCTACGTTTTGAGAAGCATACACATTTTTGTATGCATATTGCAACCTCCAAATCCCTTCATATTCATGTTTCAGAATATTACGGAGCTCATTGCTGTTGCTTCAGTTGATTCCTATAGCAGCAAAGTTTGCGCTGCTGCCAGATGCTAAGTTTTACAGGCCTAAGGGCCCAGTGTGTGAGCCCTGGCTCACCTGGGCCTACACATGGCTGTGCCCCTGGTGTATGCAGATTTAAATGGTAATTAGGCATCAAGAAACAAAAACGGCTGCAAAAAGCAATAGCTTTCTAACCTGTAGTGCTGACTGAACCACACATTCAGAGGGACATGGCATCTTCTCATATCTCAAACTGGCAGGCCACACTTCCTCAGGACAGAGTTTTATCTGACTCTCTAGAGAGGTACCTTGCCATTGCACATTAGTGTAACAGAGCAGCAGCACAGCAGCCAGCAACTGGCTAGAAAAAGGAGAATTTGAATCTGTTTGGAGGAAAAAGAAAGCAAGCCCTTATTCCTTTCAGTGAATTCCTGGAAGTGTTTGGTTGCTTGTTATTTAACCTGCAGGGGTTGGGGTTGTGGGCAGTGTACTGTTAGAGAAAAGGAGTCTTTGATCACAGAAGGACACTGATTAGGGGGCCTATAAAGGCAGCCGAACAGCCAGCAAGTGGTATAGGAACCAGTGAACAGCCAGAAACAGGTGAGTTGAAGTGGGAATCTGTAAGAGGAGTTTTCATGAGGGAATGTGTCATGTTCTGTTTGACTAGATGTGGGATCTGAGGCATGTACCTTACCTTCAAATGGGTACTTGAAAATTGCTTCTTTTGTACAAAGTGCTACCTGAGAAAGTTGATGGAAGAGAAGATTCAAGGCTTGATGATACAGGTAGATATGGCTGGGTTTGGAAGGGGATTTGAGCCCGTGATGGAGGGAAGGCAAGAGGAAGCTGAAGGGAAAACTCAAGACTCTCAGGCTATGTCTACACGTAGGCAGTTAAATTGATTTCCCTTAAATCAATTTAATAAAATTGATATAAAAATCATTAAATCAATTTAGGTTAAATCACCCCTCCACACCCAGCTCCCCTGGTGCTAGCCAGGTGGCAGGAAGAAGAACCTCCCCATGCCTGGTTCCTGGCACACATGCACCCTAGGAGGAAGAAGTTCAAATTGTGTTAACCCCGTATAACATTTACATGACGATAACACCTCCCTACAGTGTTATATCGATATAACAGTTTTCATTTAACCATCATATTGATATAAAACAAGGTTTTATTGTATTGGTTTGACTTTCCTTATATCAAAATGAGGGAGGTGCGCAATTCGATATAAGGAAATGTCATGTGGACCTACCATTTTTTAAACTGAAATAACCAGCGTTCTTTCAATTTAAACAGTGTGTGGGGACATGCCCTCACAGGCAAGCGAGAGTGGACAGCTGTGAAGATAGCCTGCTAGATGAAAACAGTGGCCAGAAGAAGCACATATCTATGGCCAGGTTTATGTGGGAGGTGAAATTTGGCGTCAGTCAGCAGGAGTTACACAAGCTATGCAGAGCAGCTTATACACTTCCCATTGACCTTGTAATTTCTCTTCTACATGCCATCTACACTGCATTGCACTGATAGGAAATGCACTCCCGTCACCACAGTGCTATGCCACCCAAGGAGGTGATTTTACTAGATTGACTTCTGGTTAGATTGAGTGGTCAGTAAAGACACACTCAATCATACCAGATAAACTGATCTTGCAATGGTGAATTTGCTGCTGTCCTTGTAGACATAGCCTATAAAAGCAGGCAGAGGAAAAGATCAGCTAGTGAGAGAGAAACAGAGCTCAGGGGACAGGTTTTCTAAGTTGGGAAATGAAGAGGGGAAACAGCAGATAGTGACAGAAGGTGGAAGAGCAAGGAACAAGAGAAGGGCAGCTAGTCCTACAAGAGGAGGAGAAGAGCCAGTGGAGTACCACGCTTTGACTATCTCCAAGAGGATGCTAGGGACTTGCAGAAGACTGCCAGTGAAAACAAAAGAGGACTTGTAGCCAGAATGAACAGAAAGGGGAAACCTAGAGGGTTGCATCAGTTTTCAAGGCCCTTTGATGTTCTTGTATAATATGCCAGTCCTCCTCTATATTGGCAATACTTTTCAACTTTGTGTCATCTGCAAATTTTAGAACATTCCCAACTTTTGTGCCAAAGTCACTGATAAAAAGCTAAATAAAGTTGGTTCCAACACAGATACTTAAGGAACTTTACTAGTAACCTTCATCCAGCTTGACAGCCCATCTTTTAGTATGGCCTATTGTAGTCTCCCCTTTAACCAGTTGATATGTACCTTTCAATTCTCAAATCCATCACTATGGTCTCTAATTTTCTAATAATTTCCCATGTGTAACCATACCAATTGCCTTACTGAAATCCAGGTAAATTAGATCTATTTCATAAACTTTGTCTAAAAGAATGTCCATTGTTGGAGGAAGATAAGGTAAGAAGGATGAAGTGAAGTCGTGTGCTCATCCCAAACAAGGCAAGATTTTGCTGTATTTTTTTAACATTAGAAGTAACAGACTGAATCCTGAAGTTCTTATTTGGTTTTCTTAGGAAAAAATTCCATTGAAAGCCAAGAAGACATCTCCCCAATTTATGATTTAGAACTGCAGGACTTGTCCCGATACTAAAAATACTTATTTAACGGGTGAGAAAAACTGAAGCTGAAAAGTTAGCTGTGTTGATAACTCTCAATATTTTATTTTAAATCATGCAATATTTGTTTTTTTTTTCTTAAAGTTGCAAGTAGGATTGCGGCTCACTTTAAAAAAAAAAGTTTCTAAAGCTCATAGCTGTGAAGAAAAATAGACAATGTGTGTAACCTACAGGTTCAGAAACCAGAAGGAAATTTGAATGAATCCAACCTTTTTAGAATATTGGGGGTTAAAATCACATTTTTTAATCTGATGATTTTTGAAAACTGACTCAGTTTTTAAGTGCTTGGGTTGGCAATATTGGGTTAAAGGCCTTATTTATAGTGTTCCATAATTCTAATTAATGGGAGATACAAGTAAAAAGCTCTTATGGAAACCATCTCCTAATTGACTCACCAAAAGCCACAAGGAAAATTGATAATAAGCGAAAGATGTTCTTCATTAAAATAAGACACCTGAGTTTTTCACTTGTGGTGTTGATCAAATCCATTCCCCCCCCGCCCCCAACCAAGAGTAGGTGATAGTGGGAAACTCAATCTTTTTTTCTGTTGTACAGTAATGTTTTTAGTAGAAGACCAACAATTTTTCAAGTGACAGAGAGCCAAAACAATTCCATCTCCTAGAATGAAACTGTAGCATTTTTTTTATATAACCATATAACCATTTAAACTATAACTATTTCAGGAAGAATCTCAAAATGTCTCCCTTGATCCATTTTCTTGTAACACTCTTTGTTAGAATCTTAATACATACCTTAAAATTTCTCTCATCATGATTCGAAAGAATCAATACACTTCAGACCCACTTCAGTCTATCTGATGATCTGTGTCCTTTCCAATACAGAGAAGGACATCAGTAGGCAGGAAAGACAGAACAAATCAATAGACTTCTGTTCACAGAAAGAATTGGATTATCTGATGGAGTGGTTTAGAAGCGTATTAATTTTTTATTTGGAGGAAAATAATTTCAAAAGCTAGATAAGTGGCTGTAGAGCTTATTAGACTAATGTGCTGACCTTATTCACCAGAGCAGTCCAAATTAAGAGGATGAATAAGAACGTAACGAAAGACTTTGGCCTGCATTATTTGACCCTTCTGTTCTGACACTCATTATTCCATTAGTTGTTACCTTTCACAAACTTCTTTTAGGATTGCCTGAACAAGTGGTGGTCTCCATCATGAAAAGTTAGGAACATAACTTTCAGATATTGGCGTGTCTGATTTATGCACATACCTGCCATGACTAAGGGCACAATCTGTGCTTGCAGTTGCTGATCTCCAAAATAAGTTCTAGGGGTGGAGATGATGATTAGATACCACAACAAAAAGCATATTTCTAACCATCTGTGCACATCCTTTTTTCTGTTCTCCCAATCAAACCAATCAAGGGCTACAATTAGAGATACATTCAGAAGATATATTCTGCCTCCAACAGCTATTCTGCTGTAACTCATTAGCTTTCTACCTATACAAACTCACCAGTTCCAAACTCTTCCTTTCACTCACACACCCATAGATTGGGTTGCCAACAGTCCAATATTATACAGAATATCCCTTAAAATATTGCCTTCCCCATATTAAATTAGCACTGGACATGTCTTATGCTCATTTAATACGGGGAAGGCAATATTTTGTTTAAATAAGGGACATCCCGTGTTGTGTTATGCTAAATAGCTTGAGCTCCTTAAGGGCTATGCCTACATTAGGACAAGTTAGTTTGAACTTGCTAGTTTGAACTAATAAGGTCAAGGTTAGTTCCAACTAACTTTGAATTTATTAATTCAAATTAATAATGTGGACTAGTTCAAACTAATGTTAGTTTAAACTAGCCCACTTTGTTAATTTGAACTAACTACCCTTAGTTCAAACTTATTAAGTTCAAACTAAGAGTTGGTCCTGGTCTCCACTGTACTTAGTTCGAACTAACACTTGAACTAAGCTTAGTTGGAACTAACTGATGGTAGTTACTAGTTCAAACTAAGCATTCATTAGTTCAAACTCAGGAATTCCTTAGTTCAAACTAATGAAAGCCTGATGTACATAGAAAAATGTTAGTTCAAACTAAGGCTCCTTAATTCAAACTAACTTGTTCGTGTAGATGTAGACCTTGTGTCTATAACTAGCATAAGGCATATCTTCTAATTCTTTAATCTCTGATGGTCTCCAATTCATCAACATCCTTCTTGAATTGCGGGCACCAGAAACGGCCACAGCATTCCAAGCAAGGGTTTGAAAGATTGCCAAATACAGAGGTAAAATAATCTGTCTACTCCTGCTTCAGAGTCCTCTGTTTATTGCCTCAAAGGATCACAAGAGCCATTTTATCCATAGCGTCACACTGGGAGCTCACTTTCCTGGATGAAGAAGTTGTCCGTGGGTGCAGAGCCAGCATATCTGAATCCTATGCAGGGCTGGGTCTACTACGTAAGTGAACTAGGCTGTCTCCTAGGGCACCAGACTTTAAGGGGCACCAGACTAGGTGGAAGTGGGGTTTTTTTCTATTTAAAAAAATATATTTCTATGTTATCTCTTATAAATGAAAGAACTACCCCTTGATGGGGGTGCCAAAATCACAGTTCACCTAGGACGGCAAAAGCCCTTGGGCCGGCCCTGATCCTACGTCTCCCTCCCTGCTACCCCTGGTGCATGGGACTTGAGTACAGAGTGATTGGCACATGCTGGCATACGGCTTTGTAGTTGTGGAATAAGCCCATAGACAGCTGGTGGAAGACAACCCTGAGGCTGTTCTAACCTGTGCTGTGGAAGAGAATCAGCGAGTCATAGCTGGTTCTCAGTATCTCCTCCTTTTCCCTTGTCCTGAGTGACTGTACTGGTGAATGGCACCATTGTTTGCTAGGAGTTACCCTAGATTCAGAAAGAGTCAGATGATCACCTCTTCTATTCTCTCTGGGGAACCCACAGCTTTCTCTGGGGCAGTTAAAACTACTTGGTCTTCCTGGAAGGTGACCAGGGAAGAGACAGCAACTGCTTTGAGCATTCCAGGCTCGCACCAGGAGCTACTTCCATGGTTCCAAGGAAAACAAGGGAGAGGCAGTTAAAGGAGAGTTTTGGGTAAGTTCCACAGGATATTTCTCCATCTCCAGTTCTACTGTTATTTACAGCTAGAGCAAATATAACTGCATCAGCTGTGATCAAGTTAGTGCACTCAAAAAGGCAGTCTTATTGAAAGTGCATGGGCAGTGGGACAGGCTAACTGCATCAAGTAGAACCCCACTGGAAATCTGAGGTACATACTCAGACTAAAGTACACCTCCAGCTCAAGTGCAGACGTATTCTTGTCTCTGACTCCTTTTTTTTTTATCTGTAAACTAGAGACAACACCATTTCCACCTCTCCTGGGGTGTTGAGAGGCTAAATACAGAAAAATCATGCAGAACTCAATTACTGTACTGTACCCTTGTATTTACCATGACATTAATGTACTATGTATTCCTGAGGTGGTCTGGGACAGTTTATTACATATAAAGTCAGGCCAGCGTTGATGATGTGCTACATAAGTACAATCATCTAAGCTAAAAGTGCTTGTTAGACAGAATTATTGTTGAATTCATCAGTTCCCAGTTTTTCCCTGCATGACCCCATTTTCAGATGTGTTACTTCCCAATACCCTGGACAGCGTGGAAGTTGCTGTGCAAAAATGGTTCCCTCCATGCAGTGTGACCTCACACATACTGTACATATGGCATGACATCGCAAAGAGGATGCCATGTATATGACATCATGATGTAAGAAGAGCACCATTTTGTGGAGCAAAATAGCATCCTCCATGAGATACAACCTTGTGCATATAGTGGATGTGAGGTCATGCTGTGAGGGGGAGGCCATTCTGTAACATGCCATCCTCTGGACACTCAAGGTTTCTGCAACACCATCTGCTGATGAAGGGACCCCCACCTGGGATCACAACCTACAGTTTGGGAACTGCTGGTTTAACCTGAATTCATATGTTTCCTGGTATTGAGAAAATGGGTTTACTATTAGTACAAGAATAGGAAAAAGTCTTTATAGGTCTTTTGTCATATTTCCAGTTGGTATCAGCCATTTTTTCTAGAATATTTTTCAGTGAGCTGAGTTATTTTTTTTCAATTTTGTTAATGAGTTGCCCTTTTCTTGGTTTACTTTTTAATATTACTCAAATAACTATGGAAAAAGTATGAGTTCAAGTGTATTTTCTAATTAAAGTGTTCTTTTGTGGGAGCTTAAGTGCACTCTCTTTATCACATACTTTTAGTACTTCAGTTTGATTCTGTACATGAAAACCTCTAAAAACAACCCAACTACTTCCTCCCTGTTTCATTCTGATTGCAAAAGAGCAATTATATCTATAATTATTACTGTGGATTAAATATAAAGCTGTATCTTTGTAAATCTACTTTGCATCTGTGGATTATGCACCACAATTTAATTGAATTCATATTTTCTGCCATCTGTTAATAATCTTTTCCTGTTTTTATTACCCCACTGAAAGAAAAATGCTCTTAGCTGTAAGCAGAATGTAGGAAAGCACGTCCTCTAACACACATGCCGTATAGGTGTTCTCCTTCCACTGAGAACAGTGCTTCAAGACCTCCTCTGCATTCCTCAGCAGATCCAAAGCATACCATGGTTTTTGAAGACCTACATGATCCTCAAGTTCATTGAAGATGTGTGGAAGAACTCTAAGCTGGTAGACTTGGATTTGCAAGAAGAATGAGTCTGATTCCACAGCTGATCCAAGTTCAATGGAAGAAATGCCGGAGGACAAGAACATTTTCCTAGATCAGCTCAGCTCTAGCAGACGCTAAGTGATAAAGTCTCCTTACAGCAAGGATTCACATTTTCTTGCATTGCTTATGTTTCAAACCTTTGCTGACCCCTGTGCCGGTCCTTCCTCCCTGACCCTTGGCTGGTGCCGGTGGCTCCCTCTGCTGAAAAAGTGTGGCAGCTGCCTGAAAATTCAGCAGCAGTCATGACTGGTGTGGGAGCGCTTCCTAGGGATGCCACAGAAAGAAGTCACCCAAAGTGGCTTATCTTGGCAGTGTGCCTGAGGACAGGGGTCCCCAGGCATGCCACAAAAAGAAGCAGCTCCTTTCAGGGGTTTCCAGGCATGCTGCAGAAAGAAGCTGCCCAGAGTGGCTCCTTTGGGGAGCATCCCACTACAGAGAGGACCTACTCTGGGTAGCTTTTCTCAGTGTCACATGGAGACATAGGCCTCTGTCCCAGCTGAAGTGAAGGAAGCCACCCAGAGTGGTTTTCAGTGGTAGGACTGGCAATTTCTGCGGTACCACAGAGGGTGCTGTGTGCCTACCCTTTTGTTAGTGCTTATGGTAGAAACACAAAGTGGTGAACTTAAGGACTGAATAGTTAAAAGGAAAATGATATGATTTTTAATAAACAAGTAAGACCAGTTGTTTAAGACTACAAGACATGGAAAAGGGTCAGCTACTAAATGGCGCTCAATTTTGGGCATGTAAGTTTGTTTGTGTCTCCAAATTAGACTTGAGTCACCCATAGCTGATTCTTAGAAATTTAAGTCTTGGGTTCTTGACATATCTTGCAATCACTGATGACATCCTTGTAACTCATTAAAGAGCTGGGGTGAAATGCCAGCTACTTGGAATTCCATAGGAGTTTAAGTAGTGAATGGGGGGCAGGATTTCATTCCTGGAGTGGTCTAATTTACATTGATTTAAGAGTGACTATTGTCAGATGGGGATGGATTCCCGGGATTAGGCAAGGAGCCCCAGACGGCAACTCCAAAGGCATTTCCTATATATAACACAAAGGTCTCACTTTGCTGTCAATCCTCTGACCGGAGTCACATTGCATTTCCAATGATTTCCAACATAAGGATTCTTAGGGGTTGATATGAGACCTACTAGGAGCAACAGGAAAGGCTGTGTAGGTGAATTGCAGTTACATGCTTCTAAGACACATAGATAAGCAGAAGCCCACTGACTAAGGAACTGTAGTATGACATGAACCTATACATATATACCAGTATGGCTTGCACACATAATTCATAAGATCATGGTGATTATTTACTATTTATTATTACAGCCAGAGTACAGGGGAACCTTAGTTATGGATCAATACTTCACTGTAGGTTCTGTAGAAACACAGAAGAAAAAAAACCAGTCCCTGCCCCAAGAATCTTACAATCTAAGTGGAAAGGACAATAGATGGATACAGACAGATGGAAGAGTACAAGGAAACAATGGGACATTATTGTTTAACAAGACAAGACAAAACACAACTTGAGAAAAAGTAAACAGTGTGATGGTGGCAAATGTTAGTGCCACTTTTGTAGGATGGGAGGGTTATTTAGGAAAGGATCAGTTAAATGGAAAGAAAAGGAGTGAGGAAGACAGGGCAGAGAATGAGAGGGAGGAAGTGGTAGGAGTGGAGTGAACCTGAGATATAAATTGCACCATCCTGTGCTAAATCATTTACCATGCACTCTTGACTCCTTTCCAGCATTCTACATAAAGCAACCAACACTTTTCCATTTTTGTCTGATACTGTCAGTGAATTTCCCCACTTCCCATCTGTATTCACTCTTAGAAAGAACATAAATCCAGCACTGTCCTTATGCACATTTGAATTAACTTCCAATCTTCAAAATCTGGCCAAGAAAGATTGCATATCCAACCTGAACACTGCCTTTTCCATGACTGCAGTAGCTGAGGAAAAACATTTATTGCTTTTACTTCTCTTTCCCTGTCCCATCTATTTCATTTAAGAAACTGGTGTTAGGATTAAATACATCTTAAAAAGTCTACCTTCTGCAGAATTTTTTAGCTTCAGCAGCACCCCGAAGTAGCCCCAACCAGATGAATTCATCAAAGATTTCCCTTCCACATCTTCAGTAAATGTCCCATCCCTCCCTAACAGGAAAACCCTTGAAAAACAGTTCCAAAAATATAGTTTATACTGCAGTAGCTCCTAGGAACCCAAGTCCTGGACCAGAGACCCATTGTGGTAGGTACTGTATAAACACAGAACAAAAAAGATGGTCTATGACCCAAGGAGCTTGAAGTCATGAAACCCATGCTCCTGCTAACTAGTGCGGGAAACACATTTAAGAACCATAGACCCCTCAGTAAATGTGCCCTGCCACTAGTGAGCTCCTATTAATACCAAGGCGGGATGGTGTATACAAACCACACAACAGCCAGGAAAGGGTTAATATGTGCTATGGCCACAAACAGCCCTACCTGGTGACACCTGCAGCAGGTGTAAAGCTTTGGGAGAGCGGCTAAAAGAGGGAGAGGCAGCTCACTGGGGGCTGGCTGAAAAGGAGAGCAGGTCTCCAGTACTGTGACAGCTTAAATGGGGCCAGGAATTTCCTGAGAAACGGCTCATTGGGAGACTCTCCTTGAGTGAAGGTAGCCCCGACGTCAGAGTATTGTTTGCTGCTGGAGCCTTGCTCCTTGCTGTGGAGTCAGGTTGTGGCAAGTGGTGCTCTCTCAGAAGGGGCTTGCAACCCTGTTCTCTTACACTTGCCCAAATGCTCCATAATGGTTTGTTCCAAATCCAGCAACAATCCTGGTCACACAGGATCTGTTAGCTTAAGTGATCTGGATGTCCATGCCTGCCACAGTAGCATGTGCGGTTAGAGGCCATCTTGTAGGACCACAGGAGCCAAACAGTTTAAATGATTAGTTTAACCAACTTATCAGACATCAGAAGTTGGCCTCAGCATGGAGGAGAATCAGTGTTTGTCAGAGAGTTTATTCCCTCGCGCGCAGATCTGGTTAAGTAGCATTCGTTATCGAACCGACAAAGGTTACAAGAACTCCACCAGGCCTCATGACACAATTAGGTTTGATGTTACAGCTCAGCATGACAACCAACTGCAAAAGGGCAAACTCTAAACTACAAGGAGGAAGGTTAACACCAAGCTAAAGGGTAAAATAAAACGAGTCATTCTCATGATGAGCACAGAATCAGCATTTTTTGTTATTTAAGGCGCTGTCTGGGAGGCACGACCGCCTTGTGGCTATGAGGAAATAAATGAGTGGGAAAGAGGGCAGAGTGAAGCCTTCAAAGTTAAGTTGAAAAGTTCAGGTATTTGTTCGGAACAAATGTGCCTTTAAAACACATTGAAAACCTAAGCAAATAACCAAATATAGGTGTGGTATGACCTGGTAATAAAAAAAGCAAGGAGATGACATGCAAAATGAGTAATGGAAATAAAAGTTGTGCTAAAATGTTATAGACATGTGGGGGAGGGAGGGCAAACAAGGCATGGGCCCCTGAGGGAGTGTGCTTCTCCAGCCCATGGGACCCAAGCGGGGAGAGCATGCAATCGTCTAGCCCTCCAGGGGAGCACAGAATGAGCTCCTCCAAAACCACTAGAATTTAAATTCCTGCACATGCCCCTGTAACATCAGAAGCAAGAAGACAAGAATAATATATCATGTAAGGACTCCCACATTCACACAACACCAAGGAGAGAAGTTGTATTACAGAAACTGGAGGAAGAGCAGGAAAGTGTAATGGACTTCTTACACCAGTGTTTATTGCAGATGGGCTAGGGGAAACATCTGCTCCATAAGTATTTTTTGTGACTGAGCTGAGTGTGTCTTAGATGGGGAGTGAAGTCCCTAAGGAAGGAGTCATGAAAGAACTTGAGTATCTCAGGTGCAGCAAATCAGCAGAACTAAATGGTTTTCATCCAAGGTTTCTGAAGGAAATGAACCATGAAATAGCTGAGCTACTGGTTAAGGTCCTGCTGCTTTTCACTTACAAAGAGATGCACAGAGCTCTCTAATGCACTGAACTCCTAATTTCATTAGAAATTTCTCACTCAGACTTACCACAATTTTGTTAATTGTTTGCTCTAGTTTTTGCAACTGTACCAAACACCTCTTGTTTCAGAAGCTCCTTCTCCAGACCCACCGGGCTACTCCATCTTCCCCTGTTTATATCTTCTGTTTTTCCCATTTCTCTGTCTCCCATCCATCCTCAAAATCTCCTAGACCAACCACTTCAGTTATCCCTACCTCATTAGTATCTTTCCCACAAACAAAACACAAACTGAAAAATTCATGATGTGCCCCTTTCTCCCACCAGTATTTAGACATAGCATTTAAACTGTAAGTGCTCATGGACAAAGGCTCTCTTTCTTGCTTGGACACCACCTGACAAAACACAGCCTCAATACTCTTTCATAACTAAAGTGTTTCTGTAACATAAATACAAAACTGATATTAACACAGTCACTTCCCTCGCCGTACCAAAGGGGCAGCCACGTTAGTCTAGTTCAGCAAAACAAACAAGAAGTCCAGTGGCACTTTTTAAAACTAACAAATTTATGTATCTCATGAGCTCTCATGGGAGAAAGCATCTGATGACATGGGATTTTCTGCCACCAAAGCTCATGTGATAAATAAATTGGTTAGTCTTTGAAAATGCCAAAGGACTCCTTGTTTGTCTTCCCTCACAGTAGTTCTCAGTCTTCATGCTGCAGTGTTTTCTTTAGCAGGAGTAATTTAGATCTACCCCAGCTGAAATGTGCAAAGACTCATGGGACTGAAAACAAACCAAACTCTTTCATATTCATTTTTAAATACATACATGAAAAGAATGAAGCTAATTTGTTTGAACTTCAGCTAAAATGAAAATCAGTTCAGAGTGGGCAAAGCTGTGTGGATTTGGAGAGGATTCTTTTTAAAAAATCACTTTACTTATCCCTAATTAAAAAGCCAAGCATCATTCTGTATCTACCCTCTCCCATCTCATAGATATTGGGGAATTTTAAGTCTGTAGTAGCCTAACTGGAAATCAGTGACATGACAGCAGAGTGGGAGTGACAGGACTTCATATCCAGAATGTTCCCGACACCATCCCAGCCCCTGCAGTGTTTGTTAAATAACATATAAATAGTACAGAGCGCCTGCTAAAAGCAGCTCTAAACAGATGGTTTAGGAGAGGTTAATGTTGTGACCACTGAAGTAATGCAGCAGGCTGATTTCATATCACAGGACTCAGTTACATCTGTTCTTGGAAATTCTTCGGTATTACTTGCCATCCGCAGCACCAGTCTAATTAGGGCTGTAGGAAGCTGCTTTCTCAGTTTGCAAACTGAGAAGGACAGGTCCATGCAGGCTATTCTTATAGGTTGCACCCATCACAGTGGTATCTTGTCAGTTTTACTCTGTCTGCTTTACACAACAACCTGCTTTTGCTGCTTCATGATTCATTATTATTCATTTTTAATTATCTTTACTATTAGGATGGCCATAGCGAGTGAAGACACCCCATAAAAGCCTCCATGCAGCAACATATTGAGAGGGGAGAGGGTGTGAACTAGTTTTCAAAAACCTAACATTGACCTGTTGTGCAAATCATAATCACAGAGGTTCCCTCCACATATGTGTGCACAGACTGGCTAACTGTGTACATCTGATAGCCATCTTGGGTCACATATCAAGCACTGAACCAGAGATCTCACCATTAAAAACGAGCTGCTATATAGCTTGAGCTAAGAAGCCCCCAACCCCATAACTCCTGTCCTCGCCACACTGACACAAAAGTTAACGTGTAACACGCACTCACCAGTGGGTTACACATGCAAACTGAGACTTGCAGATGTAAATCCTTCACTACAAAGATTGAGACCTACAGGCACACCTCTCACAACTGCTTTCAGTCACTTGCAAGCCCACAGTCAAGGGCCTCACCCTTTTTTAAAGGAACAATTCTTATTACTATGCTTAATTTTACCAATAACAGTAATTTTAAAACCTCCTTAAAATAGCAAATAAAATGGTAAAATAAAAATAAATACATTACTTATAAATCAAGACTCATGCATCTGATGAAGTGGGTTGCAGCCCATGAAAGTTTATGCTTAAAGAAATGTGTTAGTCTTTAAGGTGCCACAGGACATCAAGACTCAGTGTCTCTTTAAGAGATATAGATTAATAGATTCAAGGCCAAAAGGGACCCTGATGATAAGCTAATTGGATTTCCTACATAACACAGGCCATAGAACTTTCCCCAGGATAACTCCTAGACCAGATCTTTTATGAAAACATCCAGTCTTGAGTTGAAATGGCCAGAGATGGAGAATCCACCACAACCCTTGGTAAATTGTTCCAGTGATTAATTACTCTGGCTGTTGAAAAATCACACCTTATTCCCAGTCTGAATTTGTCTAGATTAAACTTCTAGCTACTGGGGTCGTTATATTTTTCTCTGATAAACTGTAGTTCCCAGTATCAAATATTTGTTCCCCAGGCAGGTACTTAGAGCTGATGATCAGGTCACCCCCTTAACTTGCTCTTTTTCAAGTAAAATAAACTGAATTCTTTAAATATATCAATATCAGGCATGTTTTATAGTTTTTGAATTATTCCAATGGCGTTCCTTTGAACACTTTCCAATTTATTAACACACTTCTTGAATTGTGAACCCAAGAACTGGGCACAATATTCCAGCAACAGTCACAACAATGCCAAATGTAGACGTAAAACAACCTCTCTCTTCCTATTTAAAAGTACCTTATTTAGGCATCCAAGGATTTCATTAGCCCTTTGGGCAGAACATCACACTGGGTGCTTCTATTCAGCTGTTTTATCCATCATGCTCTAGTTCACCTCAAAGTTACAGGCTTCATGGGGGAATTAGTGGTAAAATCTAGGGTCTGTTTCGTGCAGAAGACCAGGGACCGGCTTACCACAATTAGCCTTCTGACCTTCGAATCTTCTACTCTACAAACAATAAAATGCATAGTTAAACATTCAAATTCACTGCCAACTACAATGATCCACAGTAAAAGGCCATCTCAACAACTCAACTGATTCAAGAGCCCTCACACACATAGACTTCTGTGGTAGCAAAACAGCCTGTACTTTCTGATAATGTTCCCTGCAATGCTTTGAGCACAAGGACTGACTGAGGTTTACAGACCAAAAGACCACAGTGAGGAACTAGGAATCCATCAGCATATTCCTATGATGAGTATGGTTCCTACTGAGGTGGGGTGGTGCAGTTTAAACCAACCTGAAGCTGAACTATTCAAACACATCAAATACAGGAAAAAGGGAATAACGTAACCAACACCACTGCAGAGTGCTTGCTTTCCACACTGTCAGGATGTAGACGGGGTGGTCACTTTAACTATGCCAGCAGCATAGTAAAAACAACAAAGTTTTTACGTGTAGGCCTGCCCGGATTGACTTACCCTAGGTCACAGAGCAAATCTATGGCAGAAGATGACCCAGATGTCTTGAAATTCAGGCTTGCTCACTCACCACTGAACCATCCTCCTACTCCCAACAAAATACAAGTTCAGCTGGGAACCATCTTGTTTGAAGGCTATTTCTGGGCCTCCCTGCCATAGCTCCTGCCTCTCCTCTCCTCCCAATATGAGCTCTTTCTCAGCCCAGTTCTCAGCTTTCCAGCCTCAGTTGTCCAGTGGCTTGTGGACTGTCCTTTGCTTCACTGCCAGCTCCAAGGCTGATGCCTACAGCCTGCTGCTCCTGTTCACAAGCAACCACCAGTTGCCCACTGAGCCCAGTCCCCCCTCACCTCAGATCAGTGTGTTTCTAGTGCAGCAGGGATTTTCGAACCCTGTGCTCCCTGGGTGTTGAACAGGGAGGTGATACAGTGCCCAGCAATGAGCACTAAGTGTAAAGCAGCACATTTAAAAAAAAAAATTGGGAGCCTGGAGTCACAAGACAATTTTAAGTTTTTTTCCTCTTCACATACAGCATACAAAACCTTAAGGATCTTTCAGATCCATCTGATATTAATGGGAGATTTTTACATATAGCCTAATACAATGGTACCCAATCTGGGGCCCATGTGTCACCGGTCTTCCAAAACAACCTGCTGCTCCCCTCCTGCTAACTGCAGAAGAAAGCTCCTGCCTAAGGACCCAAGCAGCACATGTTGCTGCAGGGCTACAAGGCTAGTGCAGGTTCCTTGCTACAGCCAAGGGGACCGGAGGTCAGTGCTCCCTTCCCCTGACCGTAAGAGAGAGCACAGCAAAGTGCTCCACCTGGGCCGATTGGTGCTTGGGGCTCTGCTGGAACGAGAGGGATGGGAGCACTGATCTCCTGTTCCCCCCGACTACAGAAGGAAGCCACTGCCTAGGGACCCAGGTAAAACGCACAGCACTACAGGATGTTTGCAGTGTCCCTGCTGCAACCATGGGGACAGGAGATCAGCGAGCCTACAGCCTCTGCATTGAACATCTACCATCTGGGGAACAGGGGCATGATGCTTGAGGAAGGGCAAGACTCTACAAATCTGTGCTTTCCGGTTTTTCCTGTACATAACAGGCCACCCACCGTGACTTAGCTGTCAGACCATGCAGATGTGTGAAACTGGACAGACGCTGTAACTCTGTAACAGTTTTTACCAGTTTAATTGTTTTTACATTTGTTTTGTACTGAGTGTTTCCTTTGTATATGGTGTCCTTAATGGTACACACGTCAATGCAGTTTTTATGAGCTGATGGACTCTTGGTCCTTCAGGGTTGTAAAAATTATATTTGTGGCCCTCAAGCCAAAAAGGTTGGGGACTACTGGACTGAGAAATCTGAGAGTAAAATATACTCTAAGAGTCTGATCCAAAGGCAACTTCTGTGGTTTTTGAATCAGGCCCTAAGATAAGTAAGTAGGGGTCAGGGATCATGGAATTTAAGACTCTAGATACCATTTGTGGGTGATTGCTCCACAAGGTGCATGTCATAAAATAATAGTTAGCCACAAACCACCCAGCAATCTTACATACATTTATTCTCTTTGGAAGACTGTTTTAGAACCAATCATCTAGCAAATAGCACTTCTATGTTGTGCAGGGATTTGTATGTTTGTTTTTGCTTCTAAATCAGATGTGAGAGCCTGACAGCTTCTCTTTTCATCACAGATTTATTTTATATTCTCTGACTGAGATCACTTGGGGCAGAGCACAAAAGAATGACTTTTGATCCTAAATTCAGTGGTGAAGTCAGCATTGAGTTGCAGAACACAGTCAGACCAACTGAAAAGAGAAGAACAGCTGGCAACAGTTTATTTTGTGTACAATGGCCACTGGCTCTGACCTTTGACCATTGGACACAGTTGAATGGAGAAGTAAGGCATGCTGCATTGCAAAAAGGCCAGCTTTCTTTTAACCTTTATGACAGTATAATAATATTTTTAGACAGGTCGCCTACTGCACTGAGGTTTTTAGAATTAGAGCTGCAGCTCAGGTCAGTTTCTCTCAGTAAATTCCAATGCGACATATTCTACTTTCAATTGTCGGAGCTGTCAGCTACATTGTCACTTTTGATTGCTTCTGTATAGTCGCATGACATGGCTCAAGCCAGTGCAGTCTGGTGACAAACATACCAATCAGCCTTCTGCAGTGCTGGTGTGCCAACCACAAAACAGTCTGCCATGAGCCACCCTTCAGAGCTCAAATCAACAACCCATTTACAGAGAGCAGTTTTAAAATCAGCCCATGTAATTCAAAACACAATTTTAAAAAAGCCATTATACATGAAGGCAGACCTATTATAAAAAAAAAAAAAACACCCATACTTCTCTTGTAATTCTTCCATTTCACATAATTGTTCCCATAAGTCTTAGAACTCTTACATTAATTAATAATTATTTAAAAACTTTTTTCCCCACTCATTTTTGATGGGGTGTACAAACCTTGTGAAAAGCAGGGATTAAAGAGCTACTCTGGGCGCTGGTGGTCCCAACGTGACTCCTGCAAAACCTTCATGGACTAGAGAAGGAGCTTAAAATGGGGAGAACAGTAGATCACTTGCAGGAAGGAGAGATGAGTTGATCAGTACTCTGACCTCTTGTTGCCTCACGACTGGCTACAGCAGCTGGACCAAGTCTACAAAGAAGGGATGTGTGACAGTCTGAAGGTTAAAGATTTTATCTTTGTGTTAGCTCTTTGCCCTATTCTGGAGAAAGAGAGGGAAGCTTATAGGAAATGAACCAGGGAGGAAGCAGCATGGAGTACCTACCTACCATCAGGCCCTGGATTGAAGCCTAGAAGGACAGGCTTCGGCTTCTTTACCCACCTCTAACGAGTGAGAACTATGGAAATCTGTCCCTCACTGGCGGGAAGACCTTGAAAACACAAGGGTCTGGACCATCAGACTCTGACCAAAGTGACCCTGACTCTGACTTCCTTTCCTAATCCTCAAGGCTTCCATAAAACTGGACTCTCATGTATCCCCTGGAAGAGGCAGATATGAATGTGTGGAGGGATCCTGCACAGCACAGATAGACCATCACAGCAGGGTGGAGTGGTCTTAAGAAAGGTAGATGCCTGGGAGGAACACAGCCTGTCACACCTCTGCCACACATGTAGGAGGCACAGGGAGTGAGTGTTCCCCTTCACACCATCTGTTCTGCATTCAAGCATTAAGAGAATCAGGGACAATGCAGTGCAATATTCAGGCTTTATTCTTTCCTCCAGATGTACTGGCTGTTCCCATCAAGCACATCCTGAAAGATTCCTCTAACTTCCTATTCATAATTACATGGTACTGCCCCTTTTGGGAACCTATTTTTATCATAACATCCCTCTTCACATTTATCTGAGATCACAAAATTTACCACTAAAAACATAAGCTGTTTATGCACTTAGCATTATAGTATACCCATGAAATCTGTAGCATCATACCTATTGTAATTTAATCCTGGCTCCTTTTTTAATTCTATTAACTCTTAACTTGCTTGACAATTAAGATGTTTTTTTCTGAGTTTGAGAGGTTTGTTCTTTCATGCCTTACAGGCATGGCCAAACTGTGGCTCGGGAGCCGCATGAGGCTCTTGAATGAAAAAGTGTGGCTCGCGGAAGAAAGCCAGAGGAAAGCAGCCCCAGCCTAGAAGTCTTGAATCTCCCGTCCTGAGCTCCAGCCTGTTCCTAGCTGCCAGACTGGATGCTCAGCCCAGGCAGGGCTTAAAGCAAGAGGAGCAAGCCCCAGCCTGTGCCTTGCCGCCAGAGTGGTCAGGTAAGGGGACCCTGGAGGTGGGGGTTAGCCTGGGGAGCCAGTGTCAGGGTCTGGGGGTTAGGGAGGGGATGGCAGGGAGAAACAGTGGCATGGTCAGAGAGAGCAGTGAGAAGCATGGCATGGTCAGAGAGGGTGGAGAGAAACGTGGCATGGTCGCAGAGGGTGGGAGAAGTGCAGCATAGTCAGAGAAGGTGGGCAGAAGTGGTGGCATGGCCAGGACAGTGGGAAGAAGCTAAGTTTTTACTGTATAGGTAGGCCTAGTTTTCATGGTAAGCTTAAGTAATTATTAGAATCTGATATTATTAGGATCAATATTTGCCCTCTTTTTATGATAAAATTAAAGAGTGCAATGAATTTTAAACTTAGTAATTTTGGAGAAGGTAAAAAATGGCTATATGCCTCAGTGTGGCTCTCGAAGGTTTAATAATCAACTTGTGCAGCTCTTGAGTTCCATAAGTTTGGCCACCCCTGGTATAGTACAAAGTCTTGTGACTACCTTGTGAGTATGAGTCTATCCTGTAAGGACAGAAGAATGTGTTGCTCTTGGGTCTTCTTGTGGTGGGGGGTGTTTTCAGAGTCTATTTCCTTCTCTACCAGGCATCCATTGGGCAATGTAGCTTTTGTATCCTGCTCATCAAACCTCAGTACAGCGTATATTTTATCATCCTCCATGTTCCTGCTTCAGTCGTGTTCACAGTGGGTGAATGTTATTTTGGCTTCAGTGAAATAGGTGCCCATTCGCTGTTATCTAACATGCTGAGGTAACTGTATCCATGCTGCATTTTTGTCCAAGAGTGCCATGGAATCATAGATTATTAGGGCCGGAAGGCTATGTCTACATCTAACTGCTTAGTTTGGACTTGCCTAGTCTAAACTAAGCAGTTCAAAGTTACTTCAAACTAACCATGTTTTTTAGTTCAAACTAACCATGCTTTTTTTTTTTTTTTTTTAGCTTGAATTAACTTTTTATACTGTCAGGTAATGTTTCTTCAGTTGTAGCCATTTAGTTGAAAACTCTTTGTGCTGTGCTTAAATCACTTGGGTCTATGTATCTGCTCAGCTTGCCTGACTTTTGAAAGGTTAGAGTGTTAATTTTCTAACTTGTTAGCTCTGACTTAAACAATTATGCCTTTTTTTTCCATTCACTTTGTAGATTCCACTGTTTTTTCCCCCCCTCTTAATGCAACAAGTGCTGTCAAAGCAGGGCCTGTTCTGTCCAGATCATTTTATCTGGTTCCAGATGTAACATGTCTAGAAGACAACCCAGTTCTTCATAAACCTCTTGGTAATTATTAACAACTTTGCTGCAGGGATGTCACAATGTGCTGTCTGCTCTTGTGTATTATTATTTTTGAGGTTGGTATATAATATGAATTGTTTGTCCCAAGTTTAGTGTCACTAGATTCTTGCATTTGCTTGTTTTAAGCTGAAACAATGGCTTTTGTGTTGTCTGTGCTACCTGGAATTTCAGCCTGTATATGTATTTTTATGGTATGATCATGGCACTGTATCCATTTAATTTGACTTTGCTCATTTACAATTTGGCTTTGTTCTCTTGCGTAGGGCTGAAGAAGTCTTTGTAGCGTAGCATGCTCAGCAAAACCCCACTCTCTCTTTGGCACTCAATTTCCTGTTTGATTGTAAACAGATGTCTTGTCCTTAAAGCGGATGCTAGCCTGGGCTTGATAAACTACCCATTTGTTTCTGTTTTGCCTTGAATTAATATCATATATGTGCAAAACAGTATCCCCTTAGTCAGTGCCCATTTCCTTGGGAGGTTGCTTTTTGTTGTGTTTTGAGTTTCTCTCTGCTTGTTGGTAAGCTTTGGTATAAGTTCCTTTTATCATAATTATTGCATATAGCCCCATATGCAAGGCACCTTCCACTATCATGAATTAGTTCCTCTTTTAAGGGTTGATAAATTTCATGAGTCAGCCATTTTGCACAAGTTCCAAGGGAGTATAGCCATGTCCGTCTAATTAAGTAAAACAAACAAGGAGTCTTGGGGAACTTTTAAAGACTAACACATTTATTTATTTAAAATTTATTTATTTAAGGTGGGATTTTTCTGCCATGAAAGCTCATGCAATGAATAAATTAGTTAGTCTCTAAAAGTGCCATAGGACTCCTTGTCTATTTTGCTCAGTTCAGAAATGTATTGATTTACTATTTCTCCACAATCTTGATTACACTTAGTCCAATGATACCTTTTTGTACTTAGGTTTTTTGGAAGGAGGGGGATGGTTTGAACAAGTCTCTGGAGCACTTCTAGTATTTTATGTGGGTCTTCTTGGTCCATTGCTGAGCTATGTCAGTGCTGTTGGAACACGTGGGAACCTTCGTCCAGCGAACAGCATGGGCATTCCACTTGATATACTGCACACGCTCTGGGCATATACTCCATCAGCCCCAAGATTGACTTCTCCCAGCCCCTGACAGACTCCAGTTGCCCCTTGCCGACTCCAGATGGCTGTCTTGAGCAGCACCTTCCAACCTACAGAGATCAAACTTTGAGGTTAAGTCATGCTCCCTGGCCACTGCAGGATCTGTCTGGAACCATCATCCTGCAAAGACATCCTGCACTGGCTTAACTAATTCTCTGTGGGATCATGGCCTAAGATAGGGAAGAAACATAAATTGAAAAAAAGATGGGATAACAGATCAGGAAAAGGCAAGAGAGGATGTACTGGTTTTTAGGACTGGATCAGCATCCATTTGGCAGACAAGAACTGGGAGTGTTTTTCAAGTGACAGCAGGCTCAAAAGTGCAAAGCCAGAAGGGGACAAAGAGACATAAGAAGCAGAAAAGTGAAAAAAAAATCATTGGAAGATTGCGTTTAAGGAATAACTATGCATTGGCCAGAGGATGATAAATAAGTCTATACATTCCTCATTTCTATCATTAGAAAAACACAGCAGTTGCATAAATTTTTACTCTGTTGCACTATAATTGATGGAATCTCAAGTTCAACACAGTAATTATATTCCATCTGTGTTTCTGTCTAAATCCAGCTGAAGAAGAGAAGATGGCACGGGGAAGTGTAGACCAATGAAACTCTGTCCACCTATCTGACAAAAAAAGCAAGGAGTCATGTGGCACTTTAAGACTAACAGATTTATTTTTCACATGAGCTTTCGTGGGAGAAAATTCCACTTCGAACTTTAAGATCACCCATCTTCGAAGCATCTGACGAAGTGGGATTTTTTCCCATGAAAGCTCATGCAAAAAATAAATCTGTTAGTCTTAAAGTGCCATACGACTCCTTGCTTTTTTTTGCTGGACTAGACTAACATGGCTATCCCTTTGGTATCTGACAAAAACCATTGAAAATCTTTGACTTTGAGGTACTGCAATAACTGTTGAGAAACATGGCATGTAGAAGGGCAGATTAACACAGGACAAAGCCAGAAATATGTACAAAATTTAGACCATAAATAATTGATGGCAGGTAAGGGAGAAGATAAGCAAGCCACACTTCTATAATTGTATCTGCTTTCTTGATTTTATCCAGGATTATTTGATTTGCTTCTTATTTCATAAGAATCTTTCCTTGCTGAAAGCCTGGGCTGTTGAGCTATATTACAGAATATGTTACCAGCAATACATTCAAGGAGCTACCCCCTGTACTGTTATCCAAAGAGCAACAATGAGTTCAGAATGCAACAGGTAAGGTTCAAAACCAATGACAAGAAAGAAAGGTGTGCAAAGCATATAAACAAGAAAGGGTAAGAAAAGAGTAAGCTTGAGAGACAATGACTTTTGTGGTTCCTTTTCTTATTGAATATAAAGTAAAAGATGCCCATGAATTCAAATAAAAGTAGGTCAGAATGTGAGATTATATATAAAACAATTAAAGGCTCATAGAAACAGAAACTTTAGTCAAAGAGTTCAGATCATCATTGCAAATCTACTGAAGACAGAAAAGAAAATGCATTGAGGCTAAGGAAAAAAATATTGTATTCAGTATAATCATGAGAGATTGTATGTAGAAACTCTTCCAAAGCTGTGTAAACATTTAAGAAGCTGTAGAGAAACCCTGCACAGCTGTATATCCATGTGGAAAGTTAGACTGAAAGTACACTTCTGTAGGAAACTTGATTTACTTTTTAATAAGTGCCTAATACTCTGGTTCATAGCTTCATAGAGCTTAAGGTTAGAAGGCACCATGAGATGATCTAGTCTGATCTCTGCACAGACACCGACCAAAGAATTTCATTCAGTTACTCCTTTAGTGAGCTGAACGACTTCTGTTTGACCCTGCTTAAAATTTCAGACTCCACTCTAACTCCATTAGAATCAATGGGATTTTATCAGTCCTTATTGCTAGTTTGGAAACATCAGTATAAAACCCGCTAATATCATCAATATAGATCAGATAATATTTGTAACAATACCTGAAACACTGCAATACTGAATTTGATTCCAAGGATCTTGGTTAAATTCTGTTCTGCCATAGGGTATGTCCACACGTCTCTGTTATTTGAAATAACACTGGTTATTTCGAAATAAAAGAGATTTGGTCCACACAACGCTTTCTTATTTCAAAACGATGGGCTCCATCATTTTGAAATAAGAGCCGTCGTTTCGAAAGAGCTTAAATACAGTTCCCTTCTAAATGGCTGTTATTCGAAATGGTGGTTTCAAAATAATGCCATTCGGACACATTATTTCGAATAACCATCATTTCAAAATAACGCGTTTGACCTTCCTCCCAGAATGCATGGTGCCCTGGGAGGAAGACCCACCCCCCTCAGCACCCTGACCAGGGTGCTGAAGGGAGGTACAGGTGCACGCACCAGGCACCCCCTGCCTGGTGGCCGGAGCTGCAGCAGCTCACCCTGCTTGCCCCGCTGCCCCCGTGGTGGGGCAAGTGGCTTGGGGAGCCACGGCACTCCCAGGCCCCAGACTTGCAGCTCCCACTGCAAACCTAGCTGGGGGAGCCATGATCCCCCCTGTCTTCCCACAGCAGGGCAAGCAGCTTGGGGAGCCACTGCACCCCCAGGCTCCTGGCAAGCCCCTTGCCAGCCAGCCGACTGGTGATCTGCCCCCTCCTCCCCACACTAGTTGCATTTTCCCCCGTCTGGCTTTCCAGGTGACAGCGAGGCAGGGGACTGGCTGGCAACATGGCCCTGCCAGGGGGCCATGTTGCCACACCTCCCAGGGTGCCCCTCTCAGGGAATCAAAATAACATGTCCATACACAGGGCACGCTATTTCGATTGGAGGGGCTTGACTTATTTCAAATTAATTTTTTAATTCAAAATAAGTCATTTTGAAATAAGCTTTTATTTTGAAATAAGTCATTTCAAAATAACTTATTTTGAAATAAAACTTTGTGTCTGGACATAGCCATAGACTTTCTGTGACCATTTATTTTAATGTTAGAAGTGGTTGGAAATTTTTCAATGAAATGTTTGCAGGGTAAAAAAATGCTGATTTATTGAAAACATAACTTTTCATGGAAATGTTGGAATGATGAACATTTTGTCATGAAGTTTTCTCACTTACCCTCTCCTCAACCCCATGGTAGGAGAACTGCCATCCATATTCACTACTTCCTTGACCTAGCAGCAACCCTTCTCTGACTCCTGCTGCCCCAGGTCTTTTTCCTACCTGGAAACCAGCAGCAATAAATTGCTGGCTCCCACACTCCATTGCTTCTTGATGTTTTGGACACTTTATTTGCTGGAGGGACTTGTGTGAAAGAAGGACTTAGTGGCAGGGAATGTCTGTCTCCTTAGCCCCAGGGCTCTTGAACAAGCTCTGCCCATGTGCTCAGTCCTGAAAACTGCAGGACTAAAGGAGCTTCTCAAGTCATCATGACAGCTCTCCCTGTAGTTTGCAAGTCAGCAGCCTCTCAACACCTCCTTCTCCTGGCTGCTCAACGGGGACTTGCATTTCCCACCATTCCCACCCAAACTGAGGGAATTGCCATCCTATCCCATACAGCTCTGATTCTAGTGACTCCTGAGGGTCTGTTTGTATGTCCAGCCACTTGACCCATAGCATGTCAGCCATTTTGCCTGTGGGCATGACTTTAATCTAATTAAAAACATTGGTTGGTGACAACTGCCTTAATATTAAAGACAGCTTCAAAACGGTAGCCAAGCTGGTCTATTTCAGCAAAACAAATAAGGAGTCCTGTGTGGCAATTATAAAGACTAACAAATTTATTAAGGCATAAGGTTTTGTGGACATAACCCACTTCCTCAGATGTAATTTCTCAGCTGAGAATCTGGAATGTAACTTCAAACGAATTGAGCTAAAATCAGTCAATTTTAATATCTTTAATCAAAAATACTGGAGTCAGAGGAGAAATAAATGATTTTAAGAGTTCCCCTGAAATTAAAATGCTGGGGCTGACTTAACTATGGAACTAGCGTCAGCTAAGTAGCAGCAGTGTAGAAAAGGAGCTGGGGGTCATTGTGGATGGGAAGCTGGACATGCGTCAACAGTGTGCTCCTGCTGCCAAAAAGGCCAATGGCATACTGGGCTGCATCAGAAGAAGTGTTGCCAGCAGATCAAGGGATGTGATCGTTCCCCTCTATTTGGCACTGGTGAGGCTGCATCTCAAATACTGTGTCCAGTTTTGGGCTCCCCACTACAAAAAGGATGAGGAGCAATTAGAAAGAGTCCAGCGGAGGGCAACAAAAATGACCAAGGGGCTGGAGCACAAGACCTATGAAGAAAAACTAAAGGAACTAGGCTTATTTAGCCTGGAGAAAAGAAGACTGAGGGGAGATTTGATAGCAACCTTCAACTACTTGAAGGGATGCTCCAAGAAGGATGGAGCTTGGCTGTTCTCTATGGTAACAGAGGACAGAACAAGAAGCAATGGTTTCACGTTGCAGCTGGGGAGGCTGAGGTTGGATATTAAGAAAAACTTTCTTACTAGGAGAATGGTGAAGCATGGGAATGGGCTATCTAGGGAAGTGGTGGAATCTGCATCTTTGGAGATATTTAAGGCTTGGTTAGACAAAACTCTGGCTAGGATAATTTAGTGAGAGTGCTCCTGCTTTTTTGGCAGGAAGTTGGACTAGATGACCTCATGAGGTCCCTTCTAACTCTATGATTCTATGACTCTGTAATGTGATCTTAAAAAGAATACTTAAGGTGTATCCAGGGTGAGAAATTTCCATTTAAATATCCATAATTTGGTGGCTTTAAAGAACAGGAAAATGCAAAGATTTCTTCAGTGGGCGAGCCAGATGCCAACTTCTTCCCAGGATTGTACCCAACAGTGCAACGCTGGCCATGCAAAAGTAAGTTCAGCTTGCAGCAGCTAACTTATCAAGCAATGTAGCTCCCACATAAAACAACACTCTGACATGCCATTCTCTGTATTGACTCCCTGCTGAATACAATGTCACATCCAAGATGCGTCCCAAGTCAAAACCAGCTGTAAAATCGACCAACTCATGCAGGAGACTGCACTCCTCCTCTTCACGCATGACTTTGTGTGATGGTTATGTTTCTTTGAAGCTGGGCCATAGATATCCTCAACCTGGTGGGTGGGGGGAGGTTGCAGATGGCTGTCAAGAAAACCACCCTATTGCTAAATTCTGGGGTAGGTAGGAGGTGGGGTCAGAGTATGGGAAAGTGCTACTACTTTGGAAAAATGGAGATGTCCACCTCAAGAGTGAGCAGTAGAGGTGAGGATCTTTCAGCAGGACGCTCACTATCTTTACATTTTAAAAAATCTCACTTGGGGCAGGGAGATCAACAGTTCTTAATCTAAGTTCTGAGTTTCTGAAGGTGTTCAAATACCAGAATGATGAGACTGTTATAAAACCAAGGAGCTGTGATTTCCAAAGGAATTGTGTCCCCAACTCCTAATGAGTTCCACCTAACTCTCCTAAGTGCTTCCAGAAATCCTACACCAGAGTAATAGATTTTTACTCAGTTTAATCAAACCAGTTTTAGATATGCAATAGTCAATTTGCCTAATTAAACCCTGAGTTAATACCCCTGGATCTCACCAAGGGGGTATACGTCTAGTTTTTTGAGTTCAGGGTAAAATCTGATAGTCTAGTTTTGTTCTAGTGAAGCAGAGCTCAGTAAGACTCAGAAATGGTTATTCTGAATTCACGATAAACATAGATATTAAGAAACATACAGTAAAATAGCTATCTGTCCTAATCTGCAGAGTTTGTGTATGTGTGTAGTATTTTTAAACTCTGTATATTGAAAACATGTTCTTCAAAAGAATTACACCATTAAATGCTCTCCTATAACAAGTTCTATCCTGTAAAAAGCTTGTCTCTGTTTGGTATTGCTCCAGTTAATTAAAATGAAACACCAAACCAAAATATTGACTAATTTACAGCCTACTCCTTAAAACCACTGTTCCTGAACAATGTGAGCTTTGTTACTATAGTGAAAAAGGAATCGGACGTTCCATTTGGTCCCATATTCTATCTAGTATAAAACGATGTTTCTAATCCTTCATTAATTTAGTCCCCACAAGGACTGACACAGGTCAAAGACAAAAATAAATATTTTCAGGGCTTAGCTATACACATGTATTTAGCTTCCTATCTTTTAGTCTTGATATCTGCCCACACTGCAGCTCTGTGAGCAAGAAGATTAAGAAAATAGGACAAGGACTGTTATTACTGTACTTGCTTGTGTTTGAAAGTTACTGGAGGTAAAGGATACTCTTTTTATAACCTGAGCCTATTTGGAAACATGCTTTTAAGGTATGCCTGCACTGCAGTTAAATACCCATGGCTGGCCAATGCCAGTTAATTTGGGCTTGCAAAGTTTGGACTAAAGGGCTGGTGACTCTGGTATAGATGTTCAGACACAGGTAGGAACCAGGCTGTAGGACACTACAAGGTGGGTGGTTCCTAGAGCTTGAGCAGAAGCCCAAACTTGAATTTCTACACCATGGTTAAATGACTCTTAGCTCCAATCCTGTTGGCCTGAGTCAAATGACAGAGGCCTGCCGTGGGTGTCTAATTACAATGTAGACATACCCATAGGGTTAGCCTTACCTAGAACAACAAACAGGGCCAGATCCTGCACTGCCTAGCTCCCTGTGAATTTCCTGACACCTGTGCATATTGCATACGATAAACAATCCCATCCTGGCTTTGCAGCATTTCATGGACACTGAAGATGAGGATCAATACCTGCACATGGCAAAGGAGCATAGAGAGTCAGCCCCCCTTCTGTGTTAAGTATAGAGTCCTCTTTGGGTACTCCTCTTCCATAAATCCTTGGTGAGTCATCCCAAAAGGGCTTTAAAGGGGTTGAACATCAAGGCCACTTTTGCAGATGCCAGAATAAATGTTAATTCTACTTCAAGCATAAGTTCTCTGGGAATGATCCTATCCCTCTCACCTTGGCTGCAGATGGCCTCTTGGCAGAGGAAACAGTAAATGAAGTGTGGGAAGCCAGAGACAAATGGCTACCCAGGTAGGGCATGATTCCTGGGCCTGTGCATCATGCCACTTGCCAGCATGCCTGGACTGTGCATGGCTGGAAGCTCAACAGTGAAGAGAATCCCCCCCAGTGTTCTCAACACAAGGCAATAGTCCATGGTAGAGTCTGTGGAAGTGTTTTAGTCATTGGTCCCTTGTGGAGCTTCTCTGTAGCCATGCCACTGTCCCATCATTGATCTGTGCAGTTACCTGCTCAATAACTGGGCCTTACAGCACTCCTAGTAGGCCTGTTCAATTGTTATTTGCATTTCTGAACATGAGAAACAGAACCTCTCTTGGGATAAATTTTCTCCCAGCCCTGTGCATCTACACAGGGGCACACTGTAAAGTCAGAGACACACACCCTGCACATGGAGCCTCACTATGTTGTCTCTGCAGGCATGGGTGGGAAGGCAGGAGTTGTGTATATAGGTGTTCCTTGCCCTATGCAGGTAATCAGAGGGAGAGAGGGAGAGTGGGAAATGGACTGAGCCTTGTCACCATCCCATCAGTACCTGCCGTGTATGTGTATCATAGAATATTAGGGCTGGAAGGGACCTCATGATGTCATCTAGTCCAACCTGGTAATCTGGTAACCCACTAGCAGATAATAGACTCATAGACCATAAAGTCAAAAAAACCCATTATTGTCATTGTTGGAGGGCTGAATGATGAAAAACGGAGCTTGATAAGAAGCAATTTATTTAGTTACAGCATCTTATCCACATGTTCCCCCTTGCCTCATGACCAACAAAGTGAGCCCCATGTTAACTACTTCACAACTTTTTTATCCAAATACTATGTAAATACACATTCAATCTACAATACCCTAAACCCCCTGTTTGGTAACATTAATGATTATAAGATGAATATTCATAGCTATGAGAGGAATATAATTCCCCCTGCACCCCATCATTATTTACAGTTTTATAGAATACAGGGGCTTTACCTTGAAATATATTTTCTTTGCAACACAAATTACTGCAAACTCCTTACAAAGCACTCTGCAGGAGAGGAAACAAAAGGGGGGGATATCACCACTTTTCTCTAACAAGCATGAGAACAAGGAGATAACCCACGTCATTCCATGTTCTGTTCTTTGCCCAAGTAGTGAGGGGAGGGATTGCCTTCCCGCGCTGTAACTCCATTGTCATGGAACCTATCAGTTAGAGCACCCCACCTCCAAGGCCATGGTCCTGCTCTGTGATCTGCACGGGACTGCTTCTTGCGTGCTATAATGTGTTAGTCTTTAAGTGCCACAGGACTCCTTGTTCCTATTATTGTTTATTGCTCATAGGGCCTTTCAGCCCAGAGCAATTCATGCCCCAAACCTGGACTCAAGCTCTAGCCTTGCAGGAATTTGACCTAGTGCTGGGCTTCTTTGTCTCCATGCCCACAATCTTCTAGTCTGACTTCCTTCAGGGGAAGATCATGCACTACCCCAGGGTTTGTCCTCTGAAGCAAGACTCCTTCCTCCCATGATGCAGCTCCATGTAGCCCTGCATGTGTGTAGCTGTGTGTGATGGTTATTGTGTTTGGCACTAGATCTTTAAGAAATGTAATAGTATACTTTTTTTTCAGTTGAAGTCATATAAAAAATAACAAATAGTGCTTGGTTCAGGTCAGAAAAATCACGCATAACTATTTTTACATTCTCATTCTTGTCACTGACACACAAGATGAATTGCCTCTCCCTGACTGTGTGGGGCAAAGAGCAGAGATTCGTCTAATTAAATGTAACAGTGGGCTTGATAAGAGAACTCTCACTACAGTTCTCTTTGAAACTTCTAATGAACTGTGAGTTCTCTTTGCTGATTGATTTTCGCTTTTAGCCTTCTACTCTTATGCGTCCTCCCCCACAACGGAATGGAAGGTATACGTTCAAGGAAGCTACAGGATGAATCACAGTATCATTAAGATAATGAATTAGGCAGAAAGAAACAATAGCCAGCAGATGAGCACTATTTCATTTTTTTTCTTTACATCTTTCAAAAATGCTATGCCTACTGATTCAGGTAAAACTTGGAAAAGTGCCTTAGGCACTTTTGAACATTTTACTCCAGATTTAATTGAAAAACAGAGTACTCAGGTGAAAAGTTTTGACTAGCTACACTATACACAAAGTCTAGCTAATATAGTTCCTCTCTCGTTTGAAGGAAACTACATGAACAACCATATATGCTGAGTCAAGCTATTCACACTGTGTGATTTTGTCATCCCCACCTCCAGTTTTCCCACATAGTGGTGTGTAATGGAGCTGATAAATCTTAAGACTTAGGGAGAGGAGAGTGGAGAGGAAGGGGAGATGTCCCTACCTGTAATCAAGTAGACCCACCATGTGCACACACAACTGTGAGATCTGCCGATCAAGGACACAGATACCCACAGCTGAACCTTGTGAAGGAGGCAAAGCCTAATATAAAAAATGGAGGAGGCAGAAAATTCTGAGACAACAGAGCAGTAACCTCTTTTTGTCAAGCAGTTTTCCTGAATTGCTGACAGGACAGCAACATGCCGACAGATTCAGAGAGAGAAATACATACACCAGACCAGACACAGGGCTGGACTATCAAAGGGGCTAGAGGGGCTTAAGTCCAGGGCCCCAGTCAAAAGGGGCACTCCATGTTCCAGCCCCTAAAATAATCCAGCACTTCCCCGCCCTGCTCAGCGCCATGGAGCCTGGGTAGCAGCCAAACTTGGAACCTGGAGTCAACTTTCTTGTCAATCTCACAGCTCCTGAGCCATGACATTGATGAGACAACAAATAGCTGATGTAAGTAAGGGCAATGCAGAGTCTATGTAAACATTGCCTAACTACACCAACATAAGCCCTACATCTCTCATGGAGGTGGAATTATGGTGTCCATGCAGTAAGTCACTTATGCGGGTGGGGAGCAAGACTGTAGTGTACACACTGAAATAATGAGGTTGATGTAAGCCGCCTTACAGGTTTGGTCTACACTGCACAGTTAGGTCGAGACGCCTGGGGGCCACTGGACTTTCAGCCTCCCACTCTGCCCCTCTTCAGTCAGTGGAAGGGCTCATAGTGAGGACATGTATCACCAACAGGAGGAGGCAGGGTAATCACTGTTAGACAACCTTATTTAGGTTGACTAGCTTGCCATGTAGACATGTCCTTAGTCCTTCTTCATTCTTGTAGGACTGCTTCCTTGGATTCTGCATCTTGTTTTATTGGATTGTAATGTAACCCTTCAAAAGCAATAATATTCTTTCCTTGGTGCTATGCGCATTGCTATTAACAGTATATAGAAGGCCAGAAATGAAGTAATGCTCCCTTTTGGTCTTAAAATCGATTTGCAGTTATTCAATTTACACTTATAAAAACTACTTCCAGAGTCTTCTAAAATATACAAATATTACTTACAAAAAAATGCACTGTTTGGACTGTTACTGTAGCTTTCTAGAGTACTTTTGTCAGGACATGAAAGCAGGAAATTTTCCATAAATAAATGTGATGGACAGTGGTAGATCAGGAGCTGCAGGGCCCTTGGGCCTCCCCACTGGTGACCTCCCCCACCACTGGGCTGGGAGGGCGGCTAGGGTTTGAAGCCAGTTGGCACCAGTGGAAGGTGGGGCTGTCTGCCATGCATGGGGAGGCTTCTGGTGTGGCTTTGGGCTGTGATGGAGCATGTACTCTGGGCTGGTCCTATCACAGAGGCAACTTAGGCGGTTGCCTAGGGCACCAGACTTCAGGAGACGGCAGGGCTGGGGCCAGCGAGGCTATTTTAAATTTCCTGCCCTGCTGTGCACAGGTACATAACCTGGCTGGTTGCAGCAAGGGGGGAAATTGAAACCAGCTGTTTCAGCTGGCTCTGGGCCTCCACTCCCTGCTCCAGGAAAGGTAAGTGCTGGGGGAGAGGGGGAGTAGAGGGACAGGCTTGTGCGTGGGAGCTAGGAGAAATGAGAGGGAGCATGGGCATGGGCTACCCCACTGCTCTGCTGGCCCAGGGTGCGCCCCGCCAGTCTGTTGGCTCAGGACCTGGCCCAGCCCACCACTGTGGGGGCTTGCTTGGCTCAGCCCACCCTGGTCCTCCCCACCGGCTTGGGACCCAACCTGGCCCACTGTTCAGCCAGCTCTGCGCACCACTCAGCCTGCTGGATCGGGCCCCGGCTCAGGGGCTTGGCCGGCTTTGGGTGGAGTTGGGCGTGGAGGGCTCAGCCTTGCGGACCTGCTCAGCCAGCCCAGTCCACTCTTCAGTCAGCTTGGCCCGCTGGTGGGGGCAGGGGGCTGCTCTCCCCACTGCCCAGCCTCTTGGCTCAGCCTGCCAGCTTGGGGGGCCCAGCCCATGCTCAGTGGGCTTGGTGGGAGTTTTTGGCCCAGCTTCCTGCTAAGGACTGAGGGGGCACCAAAATCACAATTTGCCTAGGGTTCCAAAAATCTTGGGCCACCCCTGCCCATACTACTTGCAGAACAATCAGCCCCGTCACCCTCGCCCCCCTGGGGCCATGACCAGCCGGGGCTGGAGTGGCTGGCCTAGGGGTGGGGTGAGATGGGGAGAGCTCGGCCTGTGGGCTGGCTCACCCAGCCTCTAGGGGCAGATCAGCGGGGCCCAGGCATGGGGTGGGAGTTCAGAGCCCAGCCTTAGGCTGGCCTCCCCCACTCCCCTTCTTAGCATCAGGCTGCTGGCAGGCCCCTACATTGTAATGGGGTCCTGGGCCTGGGCCCCATTGGCCCATGCAGTAATCCATCTCTGTTGACAGAGTATCAAATATGAGTTCATATTTCCATGATTACTGTATTTTACAGTAACTCAAGTGAGAACAAAAATCCACAACTCATTTTTGTGTCATAATCACTGTGATACTTCCCGTGTTTCAACAGCTGTGAATTGTATCTGACTCACAGGATCACTCTAAAAACCCGTTAGCATGAAAGCTCCTCCATATTGTCACTTACTGACAGTTGTTTAGCCTTATATATTTATTAGTAAACACTGGAAAAAATGTACAATGATTCTTGTAAATAAAACTTACTAGACCAGCAGCTCCCAACCACTGTGTCGGGACACATCACTGTTTTGCCAGTTTCCCACGTAATGGTAAGAGAGTCGTGGACAGTAAGGGAAATGGCTGGAATTGGCTTGGGGCAGGTGGGCTGGTATGTTATGTAGGGTGGCTACATGCCACAAAGTGTGTCACGACTTGCAAGTGTTTCAGAAGCACTGGGCCACTGGGCTAGGGCATAGCAGAAAATAAAATTTATACAAATCAAGCATGTTTTAATCTGATTTCTTAAATGTATGACCTCTCCAGATATAGATGATAACTTCCTCAAGGGCAGAGATTATTTCATTCTATTCACACATTGTTCATTTAATAAATAAATGAACAATGTGTGAATAGAATGAAATAAATAAATGCACAAGCTAAGCAAGACCAGATCTGTTCAGAACTTAGATAAAAGACTTCCAATGAATGTTTAACATTTCTGGAGCTGTGGCACAGCAGCTAAAGTATAATTTGATGGGCCCCAGAACCCTCCTAATCTATGGGCCTCATTCCAGTATTGTCCAGGCCCTCTTCATGCATGTGCGGGCCACAGCCCAGGTAGGCATTTGCAATCACTTCTTAGTACCATGGGTTGTCACTCCAGTCCAAAAAACCAACACTGGGAACTACTAGGAGAGGGACAGATAATTAAAGACCATGATACATCCACATCTTCAGTACTGCATGAAGTTCTGGTCACCCCATTTAAAATATCTATACATCTATATACCTGTATATAATAGAATCAGAGGAGGTCCATTGAGGGACAACAAAAAGAATGAGGGGACAGAACAGTTTTTACTTGAGGAGAAAATAAAAAGACTGGGCTGGGGCTATTTAGTTCAGACAAGAGATGACTAAGGGGGATAATGGCAGAGGTCTATGGAGGGACATAGGTTCAAGGCAGTGAGTGTAAAGCACCCAGAAAATCACAGGAATAAAACAGGGTCACAAAGCTGAGTTGGGCACTTCAACTCTGTACAATGTGACCCAAAAGCCAGCGCAATAGGCTGCTCCCTACTTATGCTAGGCAATGGGACAAGCTGACAACAGGTATGTGCTAAACATGAAGGTTACTCACCTTTGTGCAGTAGCCAAGGTTCTTCGAGATGCGTGTCCCCAACATGCTCCACTTTGGGTGTTTGGCTGCACCCAGCAACATGGTCTGGATAGTTTTCTCCCTTAGCGGAGCTCCGAGGAGGGGGCTCGTGCACCAGCAGCGACTGCAGCAGTTTCGCACCACTACTGACGTGCACGCTCCCCACCCGTTCCTCAGTTTCCTCTCAACCGCGAAGACCAGAAACACCTGGATCTGCAAAGCAGAGGGGAGGAGGGCAGGTAGTGGAGCATGTCAGGGACACGCATCTCGAAGAACCTTGGCTACTGCACAAAGGTGAGTAACCTTCATTTCTTCATCGAGCAATGTCCCCAACTGCTCCACTTTGGGTGACTTCTTAGCAGTCTTCCCTAGAGAAGGTGGGTACTTTGGAGTCCATTGGATGGACTGATTTCGACACTGCAGTGCCCACCGCTGATCCATTTTATGATACCATTCAAAAGCATAATGTTTTACTAATGTATGTGATGATGCCCAAGTGGTGGCTTGACAAATGTCTTGATTGGGGACATTGCTCAAGGGTGCCACTGATGTGGATATGGATCTGGTTGAGTGCACACATATTGTCTTTGGTGGGTCTTTCCCAGAGGCGCTGTATGCTGCTTGGATGCAACTGGAAATCCATTTGGATTGTCTTTGTTTGGATATGGGCTCCCCTCGTGAGTGTTCTGTGGTAGAAATAAAGAGCTTGGGAGTCCTTTTGAATGCTTTAGTCCTTTCTAAGTAGAATGCTAATGCTCTCCTCACATCCAATGTGTGCAGTGCTGCCTGTTGTGGGTTATCATGAGGCTTGGGAAAAGAGCATGGAAGGTGAATGATCTGGTTTAAATGAAAGTCTGATGTAACCTTCAAAAGAAATTTGAGGCATGGTTTTAATGAAACCTTGTCCTTCTGGAAGACCGTGTAAGGCGGATAAGCCATGAGTGCCGCCAACTCACCCACTAGTCTGGCCGAATTAATGGCAACTAAGAAAGCCACCTTCATGGACATATGTAAAAATGAAGTCGTGGCAAGGGATTCAAAAGGCGGCTTGGTTAGGGCCCTTAAGACCATTGACAAGTCCCACTGTGGGACCAGAGGCCTGATGTGAGGATACATGTTTTGAATTCCCATCATGAAGCACTTAAGTATAGGATGCACAAACAATGATGAGTTTTGGAACACTTCATGAAAGGTGGATAATGCTGCAAGGTGACCTCTAAGTGTGCTAAGTGTGTCTTTTAGGTCAATCAGATATTGGAGGACCACCAGAATAGAAGCCGTCAAGGGGTCAGTAGCATTCTGGTGGCACCAAATGGAGAAGTGATGCCACTTTTGAACGTAGGTGAGTCTTGTTGCTGGTTTCCTACTGTTCAATAGTACTAACTTGACTGGATCTGAACACTGTTCCTCTATATTATTGAGCCATTTAGGTTCCAGGCTGTGAGATGGAGTTTGTCCAGCTGCGTACGAAGCACCTCCCCTCTGTTCTGTGATAGTAGGTCCAGCAGTAGAGGGAGATGTGTAAGAGGTAAAGGTACCACATCTGTCTGGGCCAGGCTGGGGCTATCAATATGACCCTTGTTCTGTCTTGATGGATTTTCCAAATTGTTTTGGCCAGTAAGGGTAGCCGGGGAAACGTGTAGATCAGCATCCTTCCCCAATCGATGAGGAATGCATCTCCCCTGGAGTGTTGACCTGTTCCCCCCCTTGAGCAATAATGAGGACACTTTTTGTTTCTTTCTGTTGCGAAAAGGTCCAATGTGGGGAAGCCCCATCTTGTGAAAACCTTGTTAATGACCTCTGTCTTTATTTCCCACTTGTGGACATCCACAAACTTTCTGCTTAATATGTCTGCAATTACGTTGTCCTTTCCGGGTAAGTATGTGGCCGCGATGTGAACATCATGGGCAATGCACCATTCCCACAGCCTCATTGCTTCCAGGCATAGTGCATGGGATCAGGCTCCTCCCTGGTGGTTTATGTAGAACATTGACGCTACATTGTCTGTACGGAGCGTTACTGTCTTCCCTGATATTAGCAGAAGAAAAAAGACAGGCTAGATGAACTGCTCTGTGTCCCAATATGTTTATGTACAAGTGCATCTCCTGTGGGGACCACCTTCCTTGTGTGGTGCCCTGGTTGAGATGGGCTCCCCATCCTGGCATTGATGCATCTGTGGTCACAAGAACTGTTGGTCTTTCATCTGTAAATGGTACCCCCTGAAGGAGGTTCTGTTTTGTCCATCAGGGCAGGGTATCCTTGACCAGTTTTGAGATCATCAATGTCCACTGTAAACGAAGGCAGCGTCTTCTCCTGAAAGCGTCTAAGAACCAGGACTGTAGAGGCTGCATGTGGAGCCTTGTGTGCTTAACTAGGTAAGTTGTAGCAGACGTATGACCCAATAGCTGCATGCATGTTCTGACCAAAACTGTCGGGGAGTTCTGGAGAACCTGTGCTATGTTCCTGATGGCCTCGTATGTCTCCTGTGGAAGGTAAGCTTTTGTGGTTATGGAGTTGATGTGCACCCCTATGAAGTTTATCTCTTGCGAGGGGGATAGAGATGATTTCTTGGAATTTGTTGTGAGGCCCAACTCTAAAAATAAGGACTCCATATTCCTTATTGCTGATAGTACATCCTGGGATGATGGTGCTCATATCAGAAAATCATCCAGGTAAGGGAAGATCATGACACTGTTCCTGTGCAGCTGAGCAGCCGCTACTGCTATAACCTTCGAAAAAACTCTCGGTGCCATACAGAGGCCAAAAGGGAGTACAGTATACTGGTAATGTTTGTGTAGAAACCAGAACCTTAGGTATTTTCTGTGCACCTGGTGTATTGGTATATGGAAATAGGCATCCTTCAAGTTGAGGGAAGCCAACCAGTCCCCTTGTTTCAGAGCAGGAAGTATTGTTGCCATTGATATCATTTTGAATTTGGTGGTAAGCACAAATTTGTTGAGACCATGAAGATCTAGACTAGGTCTCCAACCCCCCATCTTCTTTTGTGTAAGAAAATAATGGGAGTAAAACCACATGCCCTTGTATTGTCTTGGTGCCTCCTCAGTGGCCCCCACCTGGATGAGATTGTCTATCTCCTGTTAAAGGAGCTGTATGTGAGACGGGTCCCTGAAAAGGGACGGGGAGGGGGGTTGGTGAGTGGGTTTTGTTTGAAAGGGGATGGTGATTTGGTGATTGCTTCTATAACCCACTTGTCAGAGGTTATGGTATTCCATAGATGTAGGAACGGAAGAAGTCAGTACTAGAAAAACCCTGATGTTTTGGGAGTAATATCCTGCTTCATTGAGGGGTGGTAGGATGAACCCTTGACCAGATTGTCAAAAGTGTTGCTTAGAGATGTTCGTTTGTGAAACCGATGATGGCTGGTTGTTTTGTCTGCGCCTGTGTTGCTGGTGTTGCCTGGATCTGTGTCTCAAGTACTCATATCTCCTACTGGATTGGAGCTGGTTGAATTTACCTCTGCTGGGCTGGTAACATTGATATTTCTTATTTAGTAATGGAGTGAAAATGCCCAAGGTGTGCAGAGTTGCTCTGGACTCTTTGAGCGTGTGCATGGTCTCATCCGTTTTTTCACTAAAATGTTTGCCCCTTTCAAAAGGTAAGTCTTCTATGGTGTTTTGCATTTGCTTAGGGAGTCTGGCTGTGAGGCACCAGGAGGAGCGTCACATGACCACTGCTATACCAATCATACGAGCTGCAGCATCTGTGGAATCAAGGGAAGCCTATAGAGCTGTCCTAGCCGCCAGTTGTCCCTCTTCTGTTAATGCATTGAAATGTTCCTTCTTATCATGTGGAATAAAGTTGACAAAATCCAAGAACCTTGCGTAATTGTCAAAGTCATAGTTAGACAGGATAGCCGTATAATTTGCAACTCTGAGCTGGAAGGTGGCTGATGTGTGAATTTTTCTGCCCAGGAGGTCGAGTTTATGTTGAGAAGGTACAGTGTCTTGCATAGAAATACCCATGCTGTCTGTAATTCTTTTGAACAAGTCCTGGAATTGCTTGTTCTATTCTGCTTTTGATTGGTGATTTGGTGCCCCTTGGGTGCCTGTTTCTTCGGCTGATTGTGACGTTGAGGATCCCTGAGGGGGGGCCATAGCATTGTTTTGCTGGAATTGCATATTTGAGGGTGGGATACTCTGTTGAAAGGTCAGAGGCAGCTGAGATGTTGCTGAAAACCCCTGCATCGGGCCATATTGTGGCCAGCCTGGCCAACCCATCCATTGTATGGGAAAACGCCATGGGTTCGGATTCCAAGGGAATGTGATGTTGGGAATTTGCTGTGGAGTGCACTGACTGGGAATCAGATTTTCTGGTGTGATGTCTGAGTGCATGGAAACCGAAATGTCACTCGAGGAGAAAGATTGAGAAGAGCATGAGCTTGGTGAGGAGTCCACCCCAAAAAGAAGTGAGAAGGGTGAGGAACTGTGAGAGATGTCTTTTAGTTCACAGTGACGTGTTTTGCGTTGGTGTTTCCTTGGGGCTGTCACTGAAGGAACAGCCTGGTCATTAAATTAGTCAAAGACTGCTGCACTGGCAGAGACTGGCATTTCAATTTGGTTGTGGAGAGGAAGCACACCCTGAGGTGCTGGTCCCAGTGCAGGGGAAAAGAAGTTTGGTGCAGGAGGGTTTGAAGACATCGGGGCCGCTCCCGGCGTGGGAGGCATGAACGGTGCCGGGTTTATGGGTGGCACGGTGGTTAGAGCCGTTAGTGGTGCGGAGCTGGCTTTAAACTGCTTGGCTGGTCCCGTTGCACTCTCCACTGTTGATTCAATCTGCCTGGACGACTCATTTTTAAAGCCAGAATGGCAGCTTTCCTTGTTAGGGGCATTTGTACCCGAAGATCCTGAAGCCTCTAGGGTACTGTGTGACTCATGATGACTCTTAGCTTTTTTGTGTAAGTGGGGAGACGGAACAGAGGAATGACTCTTCTGCTGAGCTCCCGAATGTGTTGGAGAGCGCTCCGGCTCTGACGCTGGTCTCACCGATCCCCCCATTAACAGTTTTAATTTTCTTTCTCTTTCTTTTTGGGATCTAAAGGTAAGTTTTCTGCAGTTTGGACATTTCTGAGGGATGTGTCCCTCACCCAGACATTTGATACATTCATTGTGAGTCTCAGAAGCTGGCATGGGGTCTGTGCAGGAGCAGCAGCACTTAAAGCCTGAAGGGCTCGGCATCATTGGCTTTGATAGAGCTTTGTTGTTCTTCTTGTTCTTTTCTTTTTTTGTGTCATCTTATCTGTGATTTCTTGTTCTTTCCTTCTTTCCTCTCTCTCTCTTTTTTTTTTTTTTTTTTTTTAAGCATTGGGAGCAGTTGGAGAGTAGCGGCGCTTTGAAGGATCCATCCATGGTCGGCGGAAGTTGAGGAAGAACTGAAGAATAGGCGGGGGAGGGGTGTGTGTGTCAGTAGTGGCGCGAAACTGCCACAATCGCTGCTGGTGCGCGTGACCCCTCCTCAGAGTGCCACTAAGGGAGAAAAATATTCAAACTGTGGTGCTGGGTGCGGCCAAGCACCCAAAGTGGAGCAGTCAGGGACACTGCTTGATGAAGAACTTCTCCTTCCTCAGATACAGATGCCTACACCCGAGCTACCTTGAGGTGTTATCTCATGTGTTTTTATGGGGAGGGTTTTGGGAATCCTGCCAAGGGCCGTCCGTGGACTCTGTGCCCGTCCCCAGCCTCCTACCTTTACCCACCCCTTCTCCTTGTCCCCTCTCTACCATCCCATCCTCCCACCCCTGCCCCATCCATACTCCCACCCTCTGTTCCTGGCCCCATCTCTCTGCCCCCATCCATGCCTTTTCCCACCCCCCATCCTCCAATCTGATCCCTGCCACCATTGCTCCCCTTTTCTGCCCCCCCACAGTGGCTCCCCCTCCCCAATCTTGCACCCCTTTGAAGCTCAATGGCCCAAGGGACCCTCCCTCACCTAGCTCAGTCCCCACAGTGCTGCTTGATGGACTTTGTCTCCAACTTTGCTTCCTGTGGGCAGGACCCCCTGAGCCTCACCACCCCTGCTGGACCAGGCTGGGGCCACCTTCCCCGAGTCCCCTGAGCATCTTTTCCCCCAGCTCCCCATCCCCAACTCCCTCAGGGCCACTCATCTGGTTGATGGAGCAGATCCCACCCCTCCATGCTCAGGGCAGGAGATTTTAAACTCCTCAGCACAGGTCCCCTTCCGGCCAGCTAGGGGCTGCAGCAGATGGTCATGCATTGCTGGCAGTGATGTGTGCGCTGGTGAATGAGGGCGTGCACAGCTTACAGGGAACATTACTATGCATGCACATGGGAGCCAGGCTTTTCTCAGCAGGCTGTAGTCTCCCTGGTACCAGCAGCGAGGGCAGAGTGGGACGCAGCGTCCCACCTCATTGTTCTAATTTTAGGAGCCCCAGAATGCTGGCGTCTAAATTTGTGGGCCCCAGAATGGCATTCTGGTGCATTCCTTACTTTAACCCCGGCTGCAGCACGAAATGGTGCTAATAATTCTGTGGGTAGCAGCCTTTGAGTTGAGTTCCTTTCCTTCACGCCATGCTGAGACAATGGTTAAAGTCCACTGTGCAGCGGCTGATCCACATTTTCAAAAATAAGTGTCTAATTCCTAAGAGTGGGACATGTGCTTCTGATTCGCTGAGGAGAAATTTTAAAAATGGAACTTGCCTTCAAAATGGGCATTAACATCAATGAGATGTGTGCTCCTAAACCACATAATCTGGGAAAAGCCTCACCTACATTTGGACTTCCAAGTCTAACTTTAGGCTCATTCTTGAAAATTTTGGATAAAGGAACTATTTTTTTCCCAATGAAATGGGAAATTGTGGTGCAGCCTGCTGATAGCCAGCTTACAACAGTTTTTGCAGAACATGTGATTATTGACCCCAAAGTTTAGATCCAGTTCCAACTTGGTGTCTAATAACACAATCTGTACTTTTAGCTGGACATAATATTCCTTTCCTACTGTGTAATATTCATGTTAACCTCAGAAAAGGCTATTCTCACAAACCGGGATGTGGGCCTCCAGGCTTAGTAATTAGAGTCAGAAAGACAGTAACTAGAATGAATGAGTCAGAGCCGGAATCAGGAACCTAAGCCAAGGGTCAGAGTCAGAAACCTAGTACAGAAGAAGGGCTAGAGTGGACTGGACAGGACAAGAGCCAGGTGGGCTCAGGAAAAATCACAAATGTGAGCATGAATGTTGAGCAGCCAGAGATCCATTGTTGCTGTTTAGCTTAAAAGCTGGCTTGCTGACTTCCTCAGCCAATCCAGTAGGGTGGTAAATCAGAGGCTCAGCTGTGAGGCAGAGGAAGTACCTCCATCAATGTCATGGAGAAAGTGAATAAGGAAGTGTGAAAGGGCAAATAACGACACAAGAACCAGGGGTCACCCAGTGAAATTAATAGACAGAGGTTAAAACAAATACAAGGAAGTACTTCACATAATGCACACTCAACCTGTGGAACTCATTGCCAGGGGATGTTGTGAAAACAAAAATTCTAACTAAGATTAAAAAAAAAAACAGTCAGGGGTGCAACCCCAAGCTCTGAGTGTTTGTAAGATTCTGACTACTGGATGCTGGGACTGGCTGACAAGGGATGGATCACCAGAGGATGGCTCTGTTCTTTCATTCCCTCAGAAATATTAGCATTCACCACTATTGGAAGATAGGATACTAGCCTCAATGGATCATTGATGTTACCTATTCTTATGTACTTATCAAGCTACTTATCTTGTGAGGTCTGGCAGATGCAGAGAAACATTAGACAATGATGCTGAAAGATATGCAGCAGTGAAGCAGAAAAAGTTATGTTCTATGAAAAACTTTACCCAAACTGCTGACTTAAAGGAAACTGCAAGGAACAGATTGGTGCCAAAGAGACACTCTGATTACTACATACCTTAACTTGTTCTCTATTCCAGTCCAGTGAACTGTCATAATGTCTCAATGTTATTTCGGCTAAGAGAAAATCCCGCAGGATCAAAGATGTCAAACTGAATAACTTAAAGCAAAAAAGCTGTGTAATACTGAGGGGAGAAGTATTTGGATAAAGACATTTTTATAATAGAAATGATCACTCAGTGAGTAAACAGCCTTCGTTTACCTTGTCCATGGCTAAGAAATTGAATTGTTAGTGAAGACTTTCTCTCTAAAAATATAACAGCTATGGACAAGCAGTCTATTGCTGAATTCAGAATGGAACTTCTCATTCCTGAGTCTCAGTTTTGTGCATTAACCACAAGAACGACCTTCTTTTGAACTCTCTTGTTCTCTCCGACCCCTCTGCTCTCTCATCCTTTAAATCTCTCTTACAGCCCCATATCTAACAGGACATCTACAGGAAATTAGCCAACTAAGAGTAACATGGTAGCAGGCCAGTTGAGGACAAAGAGGAAAAAAACCCAGCCTTTAGTGCAACTAAGGCCAAATAAACCTTCCAAGTGCAAAATTCTTTAGAAAATACAAAGAGTGTCTGATGTGTCTGATTCTCTCTACTGGTTATTGTATTGCCTAGATAACTAATATCTCCATCTTATCTGGATTGAGCCTTAGCTGGATACTCTCACTGAAACCCCAAACTAAGCATGACGGAGGGAAACTGACTGCATTATCAAGGAGGATAACTAGGAGATGTAGTGCAAAGTGTTGTCTTTGAATTGGTGACACTGCAGCTCCTACTAACTTTAGTAGGGAAGTATCTGCCATTATGTTCATTTCTTTACCCTTCCATAAAAACTTCACAGTTGGTTCCAAATTGTTCTACCGTAAAATAAGAAAGACACCTGAATGCATTCAAATAGCCACTAGGGTCCACCTTTAACTCCCAAAAGCAGAACAATTCAGGGCTCCAGTTTCAGCTTTGTCTTTCACTCACCCAATGAAAGGGAGCGCTCCTTGTTGCAGGTCTTATAAACTGTAATAGTACAATAGTGGAGAGAAGAGGGGGATGAATTGTTATGTAGGTTCAAGTAAACTTCTAATGTTACTAGGTCCTATTTTTTTATGCTCAGCTGAGTTACTGTTTTAATATTCCATTTGATCCTTGCTTGCAATATGTTGTTATGGAAACCTGAGTCTCCCCAGTCATTAACAACTTTTCTTCACACAGGGATTTGAGTGTAATATTATTCTTCCTGCAAGAATTGAATTACCAATTACTCACCTGACAATAACATCAAAGACGACTAAGCAGATATGCTGCATAAGTGATTTGTTAATTTCATGTAAATCTCATTCAATAAATAGACATGATTCTGACACACAGCACCTCTGTGATAAGAATAAAAAATTAAAGAATAACCTTTAGCTTAGTAATAGGAAGTTTTAAGATATTTTAAATATCGGTACAATTTTATATTTACAGATGCTTTAACACCATCCTTTAAATGAGATGGCATGCAGTAAGAAACAGGCCTGATTTGGGATATCTGAATTAGTTTACAGAAAAGTCTTTTCCTTATTGAACCAAAGTATACCAACAACATTTAAAAAAAAAAGTAGTAGTATAAAATTGAATGTTTCTTCATTTCCTGATCTCAGTTATGTGACGGATGGTAAAAATGCCAAGAAAAGGAGAAACTTATTCAAAAAAGCAAATCACAGAAATTTGGAGGAGAAAGTGTCTTTGGAAGCATTGGTACACAGTCCAAATCCAAAAGGTTCAGGCAACTTTCAGATTAACATCTGAACTTCTAGGTTGTTATCACAGTGAACTTCCAATTCTTTCTATCGTATTTCTGTGAAAGCTAGCACGGGGGTTTGATTAAATGAACTTGTTTTGTTAAAATTGTCTGCTTTTCATGGAAAACTTCAAAATTCAATTAAAAGGGGGGCGGGGGTAACACAGAAGACTTGAATACTGAATGGTTTTTTGGCTGAAAACAAAAGGAAACCATTTAGAAATGCTTCCACAGTGCCTTAAGGGGGTTATGTTTTAAGCATCTCATACTCCCATTCCCTGCCTAGGCTGGGCTTGCCAGACTGCATCTGCCTGCTGTAGCTCAGCAAGAAAGGAAGATCACAGACCATTTATGGGATGAGGTAAGCTAATGAAGTAGCCTGGCCCAGAGAGCAGAATGGGGGTATGAGTTACCCAGTCCACAAGTCCCATGAGGTGTAAGCATTTTCTGTTTTAATTTTCAATCTGTGATTTTTCACTTAAACTCAAAATTTTCTGGGAGCAGAATCTGACTAGCTCTGTTGTGACTTTAAATCCAGCTGTTCTAGCTGATACCACAGTGCATGGATAATAAGAAAGCTTGCATGCTGTTCCTGGCTTTCCCACTGACCGAGTGTGTGAACTTGGACATGTGTGCACCTGGGTTTTCCCGTCCACTCTGTCTGTTTAGGTTGCAAACTTTTAGGGATCAGACGGCTTTCCTCTCAGTTTAGGGACCCCATTCTCAGTTCATATAGGCATTGATTTTAAAGCCAAAAGAACTATTATATTTCTGTAGTCTGACGTCCTACGTAACACAGGCCGTAGAATTTCACTGAGGAGTCTCTGTATCATACCCATAACGTCTAGCTGAGCTAGAACATGTTATGATCTGGGTTAATCCTTATTATGGACTGATTTAAACCTCATTAACACAAATAGACAGTCAAGGGTCACACCTAAAAGAAGTCTAATACAGTCTGCCCAGAAATGAGCACTATGTGGGCAGAGAGTTTGACTGGGTAGTGTTCAGAACAGAAGGGTGGTTTTATCTGGGTGTGGAAAACAGCTAGTGTGTGGAAAAAAGACAGAGCGAGAAAGGCAGGCCACTGCCTTTAAGTTTAGTGTGATCCTAGAAGAAGCCAAGAGAGAGGTTTTGGATTTGGTGCTGGCTAAAGTGGCTTGGGGCTATAAGCAGAGAATTTGTCCCCTGGTTTTGGTTCCTCCCGAATGGAGATGCAGGACTTTCTACATTCCTTGTAAATCAACAAGACTGTATCAAAGAAAATATCAACCTCTATCATCAATTTCTCCTCTCACCTGAAGCATCCTCATACCCCTGAACTTTGTCTAACTGCTTGGTGGCACTGTTCCCTCTAAGCTGTGTGCATGTGTGTGTGCACACAGGTTGTGAAACCTGTGCACACAACAAAATACAGCATGCACAAAAAAATTCAGCAGAGCTAATATTAGCACACAGAATTTTTCTTTTTTTTTTTTTTTGTGCACATGGCCTACAAAAAATTAGAGGGAACATTGCTTGGAGGTGAAAGGGGGTAACAATGCCATTTAAGAAAACCAACCAATCTTAATTTAAAGACTTTAAAGGATGAAGACACCATGTTAAAAGATGTATAATTCTAATAGTTAGTTTAAGTGGTTATCAGTAAAAAAAATGATCTTATTTTTAGACTAAATTTGTCTAGCTTCAGCTTCTAAGGATTGGATCTTATTAAGCACCCTTTCTGCTAGATTTAAGAACTCTCATTTATCAGAAATCGCCTCTCTATATAGGCACTTACATCCTGTAATAAAATCATCTCTTTGCTAAGCTAAATAGATTGGGCGTAAGCCTCTTACTGTAGGTCATGTTTTCCAGACCTCAAATCATTAGTGTAGCTCTTTTTTGAATTCTCTGATTTGTCAGTATCCTTTACAAAACATGGGCACCAAAGCTGAATACAGCAGTGGTTCCCAACTTTTTTGACTCGAGGGCCACAGATATTTTTACAACCTGAAGGGCCACCAGTCTCTGCCAGTAGTCCCCTCTGACCTCCCCCCTGGCCCTCCACTGCAGCCAGATGGAAAGAGTTCAGTGAGGAGGCTGCCTACTTCCTGATCTCCCATCTCCCTGGCTGCAGCTAGGAAACTGCATGTATCCTATAGCCCTGTGTGCTCCACCTGGATCTGTTGGCAGTGGCTTCTTTCTGCTACCAGGAGGACAGAAGATCAGTGCTCCCCTCCCTCTAGGTCCAGCAAGGACCCCAGAACCTGGGGAGCTAGGCAAAGTGCTCTGCCATGCTCCCTACTACAGACATCTCCCATCCTCTCGGCCGCAGCGAGGAGCCTGCACAGGTCATTTAGCTCAGCGGCAACATGGTCTGCCAGGGTCCTTAGGCAGCGTTTCTCTTCTGCAGTCAGCAGGAGGAAGGCAGCACTACGGATCGCTCTGAATGACCCCACAGGCCCCTTTTGGCTCCCCTAGTTTCCTCACTCCTGACTTAGAAGATTTATGGCCCAGAGATTAGAGCAGAAACCTAAGAGTGAGAATTTCTGAAGCCTGTTCCGTGCCTCACCAGGGGCTCACTTTGCTGTTGTATCCAAATCTATACTCCTGCCTCCTTTTCTCCATCTCTAAAATGTACTTACAGCACTAACAAGGATGTTGTATTGATAGGCTGACGGAGTAATATGGAAACCCCAAGCTAAATCTTCTACAGAAAGGAGAGTCCCTCACTGTGAGCAGTTCTTTCCTCATTTGGGGATAATGCTGATCCAGACTATTTCATTCATTTTGCTTCCAATATGCCTGTTAAGTGCAACCGCAGGCCTCAAGCTCCCTTTCCTTGGCCAGAATGGCAATGGGAGAGGCAGTGCTAGCGTAACCCTCCCCTGGGGGAAAGAAGTCCTGCTGTGCAGCAGACACTGGTCAGTACCCGGGACCTGCCAGAGGAGGGCAGGGTGGCTAAGCCATGCCTACAACTTTGGTACCCTCAGATAGCAGGGCAGCTAGTTTGAGAGCTATCACCATAACTATGGCCAATATCTACCAAGGAGTCTGGCAGTCTATTTATTTTTCCTCTTCCCTGGAGTTCTTGAGGATACAACAAATGCTAGTAACACAGACCTGGTCTACCCTACCAGTGACGATAGAGAGGAGGTATGCAAGCCACAGTATGTACTGTAGCTTGCATATCTCCCGTCAGCTTAACTTGTGTTCCCTTACTTTGGTGTCTCCACTGTGCTGTGTCAATTGGAGATGCCCTCCAGTAGACTCAGCCTTACTCTTTTGGGGAGGGTGGATTTATTGCCTCAGCCTGAAAGTACTTCCAGGTTCAGCTGCGCAGTCACCACTGCCTGCTCAGTCCATCCCACTGCATCAATCCCTGCATCCTTAGAAGCATAAACATACCCACAGTGTTACGAAACTTAGGAAAGGACCAATGGCCTCACATTAACAGAGGTATCTACAGATAGACTGAGAATGCAAAATAAAAAATGCTTGCATACAGAAAATGCTGTTGCTTAAGTTCAGAAGCCTTGTAAACACCCCCAGCCATATTTCATCTTCGTAGACAGCTCCTCATGGAAAGAATGTCACCATGTTTCTGCCATCAGAACCTAGGAAGTAGCTGTAAAGAGGCATTATCTGGATATGGATTTTCCCCCTCTTCATTTCAGGTTTTATTGTACATTTCACCCACACCCATTTCTGTCACTTTTTTTTTCCTGTCTCATCAGAAGGAAACTTAATAAAAAAAAATGCTAATACTTGCCCCTGGCAGAAATTACAGGCTGGTTGCACCTTCCTGGTAACTTTGTGACTCATTTGGAAGTTTAAAATGTCAGTCTTTAGGAACTTTGTTATAGGGATGATTGAAGGCTTCACTCAGAAAAAAGTTTCATGTGTAAGTGAACCACCTATTCATTCAGTGTATGGAATCCATATTTTTATTTCTTCCATCCCAACACACAAACCATTCTAGGCACCATGAATATTTAATTGCCCAGATGAAGTTACCCTGGCTGATGTTTTAATTCTAGGCTGTACAGATGTCCCAATTCTATAGGGAAGACACTAATATTTAGAGCTTTTTCTCAAATATAGATACCTATTACCCCAACACCCATACCGATTTTTCGCACGTCTTACCTGGTCACCCTATCAAATTCCTTTTGCATCTTTACATGCTGGACACATTTACCACTCAAGGGTCTGTTTGGCACTTTCAGGGCTGCACTGTATACAGGAATATCTCAGTAGGTAGTACGAGGACAAACATGAAGAGCTGTGCCCAGGACCTCTATAAGAACTCCATACAATCAACTCTCTTCTGTATGCCTCAGGGCAATATGGCCATAAATACCCATAGCTGGCCAGTGTCAGCTGACAGGCTCACATGTCTTGGGCTGCAGAGCTAGCAAATTGCAGTATAGATGACCAGACTCTGGTTGGAGCCCAGACTCTGGACTCAATGCGTGGAGATGGAGAATCTTTATGGCCATGTCTACATTAGGAAAAGTTAGTTCAAACTAATCTTGAACTTGTTAGTTCAAATTAACAACATGAACTAATTTGAACTAACATTAGTTCAAATTAGTCCATTTTGTTAATGTGAACTAACTGCCGTTAGTTTGAACTTATTAAGTTTGAACTAAGGGTTAATCCTAATCTTCACCATCCTTAGTCTGAGCCATTTCTCAAACTAAGGGCTTAGTTCAAACTAACCGGCAGGTTTTACTAATTCAAACTAAGCATTCATTAGTTCAAATTAAGGATTTCCTTAGTTCGAACTAAGGAAAGCCTGACATAGATAGGTAAAAAAGTTAGTTTTAATTAAGCCTCCTTAATATGAAATAACTCGCCATTGTAGACATAGCCTATGTTACACTGCAATTTTATAGCTTCACAGCCCAAGCCCAAGTCAGCTGATACACACGGGCTGTGAGTGTCTGACTTCACTGTAGACATACTCTTAAGGGCCAGGAAGAATTGCCGTCCTTCCAGGCAGTGAGCACAGGTACATTCTGTGCCTACTCCTCCACAGTCTTCCAATAAGAGTGATGGGGTGGTGGGGCCTTGCTCTAGAAATAGATACTAGTCTTTGGTGTGGGACTGAGAGAAGCATGTTCCCCATCTGAAATGGGAATGGCTCCAGCTTATACCATAAGCATAGTAGCAGCACAGGCCCCAGCACAGCAAGCTGTACAGAAAGGCAGACTGATAGAAGATAAGGGTTGGAAGGGACCTCAGGAGGTCATCAACTCCAGCCCTCTGCAGGACCAAGCCCAAATAAATCATCCCAGCTAGGGCTTTGTGAATCTGGGCCTTGAAACCTTTGAAAGATGGCACTTCCACCACCTCTCTAGGTAACCCATTCCAGGGCTTCATAAACCTCCTAGTGAAAAAGTTTTCTCCTAATATGCAACCTGCAACTTGAGACTGTTATTCCTAGTTCTGTCATCTACAACCACTGATAACAACCTAGGTCCATTCTTCATGGAACTCCTCTTCAGGTAGGTGATGCCCACCATCAAATCCCCCCCCCTCCACTCTGCTCTTTTGAAGACTGACTAAGCCCGATTCCCCCAGCTTCTCTTCATAAGTCATGTGCCCACATCATAAGTTATGTGCCTTTTGCCTTTCTGCTGGGATTGTCCACAAGGATCTCATCTATCCACTTGGCTGAGACCACATATGTGTGGATGGTGATGGCAGTTGCTACTGAGCCTTGTTGGCCTCTCATCCTGGAGTGAACCAAAGATGAAAAGTACATGAAACGTTGCATCTGCTGTAATGTGATCCTCCTGCCCCATGGCCTGTACAGTAAAATTACTGCCTGGTAGAAGAGTGACTTTTTGCCACAGACATTTTGTCCACAAAATAATGTTTCATGCCAAGCAGAGAATTAATTACACAGCTGCAGAAATCCCACAGCTTCCTCATTTACAGCACAAAAACCACAGAGTATTGTGCACTCAGAGAGCACAGCCAATAGCAATAACAGCCTGAGGTTGAGAAGTTCTAAAGGGGCAGCAGTGTTAGTCTAGTTCAGCAAAACAAGCAAGGAGTCCTGTGTAATTTTAAAGCCTAACAAATTTATTTATCACGTGAACTTTCATGGAAAAAATCCCACTTTTTTAGACTCTTGGATCTTTTTTTGTTTGTTTGTTTGCTTAGCCCTAGGTTGATGTTACACAAATTGCACCCTACCATAGGCTCTAAAACTCGCTTTAAACTTATGTTTTTGAAAGTATGCTTTTCCATTTTCATACTTGTTGCTGTGGTTCTCAGCCTTTTTTGAGCACTGCTACCCACCTAACCATGACCTACCTGTCTCCCATTCAGCTCCCTGGAGAGGACACAGTGATCAGGATTCCCTGACACCTATTCTTGCTGTAACCATTTTAGATAGTGACATTAAATAAGCACTTTCATTTGAACTAGGATTTCATCTGAATCGGTCCCATCTGCCCTTAGCACAACATGCCAGCTGTCAGCTCTTCAACACTACCAACCTCTGGCAACATGTGCACTCCTGTGTAGGACTCTGAAGACCCTGCTTTCTCTACCGGTCAATGATAGGCACATCCCAAGTCCTCCAGATGTTTTTCTGGACTGCTGAGCCCCTGGGCACTCATGGAATTCACAGATCCTCTACTTCCAAAGGAAGAATACACACCAGGTTCCCAGTTACACCTCAGACTTGTTGTTATCTTAGTTCACAGCACTTAGACATGCTGCTCATACAAAAAAAAAAAAGTTTACCTAATAAAAGAACAGAGATATAAGAAGCAAGTAGAAATAATAAAAATAAATGGCTATCCATAAAATTAAGTCAGAATACACTTAACTAACAAGACATCATATGGTTATACAAAAGCTCACCCAAAATCATTCCAGACTTTTACATCCAGGCTTGGCTGTGATCTTCTGTTTATGAGACAAGCCCTGTTGTTCTCTTGCTTCCTCAGTGGGAAGATCCCATGTCTTTTTGCAATCCCAGACATATCAAAGCAGTCCTTTGATCTTTATTTACAAACAGGAAACCCTTGCTGATTGTTTTTCCCTGTGGCTTCTCTCTCTTGCCAACCTTGCAATCTTTTAATTAGCATCTGGCTGTGCCTGACGATAGGGTTTGCCTTGTGAGACACACAATGTACACTTAAACCGCAGAGAATAGTGCCTCCAGTCTTCTGCCTGAACAAACTCTGTCCAAGACCTGTCACCTTTCAGTGAGCTGCTTTTAACTTCAAGGCTTTAAGAACTTACTTCCAGCATAGGTATATAACTTCTTGAATATTACCTGCACATACGTTTGGCAATGATTAAGATGACCAGTGCATTACTGGCTGTTAATAGAGACATCACATGTGACCCTTAGTGTGCTATGATGTAGATAGACCCAAAGATCCTTTATCCATCTATACTCCCCTACTTCCCAGTGTTCTGTTTCAGCTGGCACCAAGAGGTTCCTGAGTCACCCTTTGGCCAGTTACAAATTCTCTGAGTTCCACAAAAAAACATGGAAAGAATAGAGGACTGGTGAAGTTAGGGTTTTCTGCAATGCATATTTGTCATAACCCATCCTCTAACCCATGTGGCAAGCATTTGGACTTGAGCATACCATTTTTTTTAAACAACAACCTTTCACCTTTTCTCAGCTCCTGCCTAACTACACGTGTCTTAGGCTTACTCTGTGCTCAGAAACCTCCTGATGCAGAAACAGTTATCAATATAAAAGTGCTTCTCCCTGTATAATTTATGCCAGTTTCCTCCTTAGCATATGCTATGCCAGTATAAAAAAATTTTTACCAATGTAAGTGCTTATATATTCTACTGGCACAGCTATGTCACCAAAAAATCATATCCCAACAGACACAGCTAGGCCAAGAAAACTTCTTAGTGTAGACCCTGACTTTTGTTAGGAATGTACTTACTATCAGTACTCAGTAGCTAATATTACTTCACCTCAAACTGAGACACTTGCTATCAAAAGCTGCCCATTTCACTGATCTGTATTATATCGCTGTATGTCCTGACTTCCTTTCAAAACAAATAGATAAGTCATCTTCTGCTGGTTGTTGAGCAAGAGACAGATAGTGAGATCCCTTGAGGAAAAAAATTGAAAAACTCCTTTTGAGCCTGGAGCAAGGAAGGGAACAGTGGGTACAGACTGTAATTGAATCTGGTTTGCTTTCAAAATGTTCCACTGTTGCTTAAGAGTGGCATGGTCTTATCATGGAAGCTGGAAGCTCCTGGATTGCAATGCTGGCTCTGATCACAACTCCTCTGTTATTGAGCAACCTTAACCTCTGTGTTTCAGTTCTCCTCATCTGTAAAATGGGGATAATAGTTAGATGGGCAAAAATCACAACAACTTCTGCTATCTCCCTTCCTGGAGCCCCTGATGCAGACAATAAAAAAGACTGATGAGAATCTGACCATAATCTTCACAACTAGGCCAGCACCCTTCCCCCTTACACAGTTACTTTTGTGGGAAGGAAGGAAGTCTCTTCCCAGCCAATAAATCTGAAGAGAATCTGATTTTTCTTAGACTGTTGCTTTGGCCAGATCTGTGTGACTTGAAAGGAAAAGGTTTACTGTGTTCTAACGTTCCCTAAAAGCTAATGAACTACCACGCCTGCCTAATCTACTCGTATTCCGTGAGAGCCCCAGAGACTTTCTTGAACTTTCCTTTTCAATATAACCGCTATGCAAACTCTGGAATACTATGTGACTTAAGTGTCCAATCAACTCTCCTAATGCAGTGTACCATGTGACAGGCCATTGGGGTGTCAGAGGTGAGAAATTGGTTGAGTCACCTCTGACATCACAATGACCTAGTAGTCTTGGCATGACATGGATATATACATCATTGTACTACATACCTTATTGTAATTCATAAAGGCAAAATGGCTGAGGATTTAAAAATTGGACAGTAACAGCCAGTGAAACCCAGAGATGGTTCACTCTGGTGACACGGCTGCCCCTTTAGAACTTGTCAGAATTTTAAAGCTCTCAGCTATGCGTTCAGCTGTTTCCAATACTGTATTTCATACTGACTCTTTAGACAACTGTAGGTGGTGCTCACTCAGGGAAGAACCCATGAAAACCTGAAAGTTTATGTGAAGGATACGAACTACCAAGAAAAAGTTTTAGCTGACCATAGAACTTTTGCAAAAAAAAAAAAAGTGTTTTAATTAAAGAGCTATTGATTGATTAAAATAAATATTTCATAAATTCACTTTTGACTTTCCCCCATCATTTTTGATGGGTTACAGCTAGTTACAACATAATTTTCCCAAAGCTAAATGACATGTGAAAAGGAAATAGCAGTCATTTGGGTTAACATATCCAGGACTGAACTGGGGAACTTCCAGAACTGAAAGCGTAACCCACTACAACTTGAATTAAAGAGTCAGCTGAATTTATGGGGTCATGTATGGGCACATAAAAGACTCACATTCTCCGTAAATCAGGTGATCAGTAACATACTAAGCAATGGCTTACCAAAGGACACCATAAATCAGCATCAGTATAACCAGTCTGATTCTCCTATACACCAAATGCTCCTTTTACACTGCTCTGGCAATGTGAAAAGTTCTTAAGACTGATATGTAACCTCTCTGCCAGGGCAGGTTGGTAGGACAAGGGTTGGGTTCTATATTTAGGGGTTTCCCAATGACACGACACCACCAACTGGCTCAAGCCCCCACCCAGATTTCTGTCAATCCTGCACTGTTCCCTGGACACCCCAAAAGTGTAAGGCTTCCCCACTTGCAAGCACAAGTCTGAGTGTAGTAAATGGAACTTTTAATAGTAGTAAAACAAAATTGCCAAAAGGCCAAATAACAGAGAACAGCACTAATCTCGGAAATTTAGTATAGAGCGAAATTCCCAGTAACCCACACCACATAACAGAACATACAAACTTAATGGCAAAACTGGCACCAATCTGGAGAATCAGTGCTAACTAGGCTCTCAACCCACCCTAGCATATGTAGGGAGTGTCTTTCACACCACCTGTCCACCGACGCTATCTACCAGTCACTCACTTCATCCTCTAGAACAAGTTCTCAGTTCCGCCCACTGTCTGCTGACGCTGCTGTATGGTACCCCCCGTTGCCCAGCTCACCACTGGCTGCTCTCGGCATCCACTGGCTCTACGCACTGTCCACTGATACTGCCCTCCAGTCCCTCGTGTCACCCATCTCGCCACTCTTACCAGCTCCACTCGCTGCTCATTTTCAATTCAGAGAGAGAAGGATTCCCCACTGAGCTCAGTAATAGTCAGCTGTCTTAGTCTTTAGCAGCTGTAAATCAGCTATTTTCATAACAAAGAACAGAAAAAGCAATGGGGGGGCAACCAACTACCCCAAGCAGTGAAACAATGTAAACCTTCTATTGCTGTTCTTGTCTCTTTCAGGCTGAAACATGCAGGAGCCTCTCTTACAAATCTTCTAACTAAGGGTAGCTTTTACCCTTTAACTAACCCAGACATATTTGAAACAGAGAGTAGCAGTTCACACAAGGTAAGTATTTCATATTTCCCTTTAGTAGAATTACAGATATTGATAGATTTGTGAGCAAACTAACCCCAAATACTATTACCCTTATGCTTTGCACCCAGTATGCTAATCAGTTAATTGTGCTCTTTGTATCCATGCTAATACAGGACCCATGTAGATTAGTTGCCCCTCCTTCAGTTCAGAAGCTGTTGAGCACAACTTCTGAGCCTGCCTTACAGATATAAACATAGTTTACACCCAATTGTAAGGCCTCAGTTGGCATAAAGGAAAGGGACCATAGTGCAAACACAAAACAGGCCCAAGAGCTACATTTAAAGTGTGCTGAAAAGTAGACTCAGCATAACCAAGCTATATACACGTCTAGTTACAGCAGGGGTCTCAAACTCAAATCACTATGAGGGCTGCGTAAGGACTTGGAGAGGGCTGTGTGATGACGAATATGTTAGCCCGAGAGCCAAAACAAAGAAATCTTTTCATATCACAATATTGCAAATATCAGTAATAATAGTGTTGTTGTGTGTCATAGGAAATAGATTTAGGGGCTGCATGAGGTCCGTGCGCTGTGTGTTTGAGACTCCGGAGTTACGGGGTGTTCTGAAGAAGTGGAAGCTAAACTGAACATCAGTAAGAGATTAGCTAATGCTAAGAGTATAGGCCCATATGTGATCAGCTAATGCTAAGAGTATAGGCCAAAAGACCAGAGAGCAAAGATGCTTTTGAATTATAAATGCAGTGATGGATATTTTGAATTACTTGGAAGTGTTTGTCTTATGTCTTACTACCAAGATCTTGGAAAAGTTTGTTAGAAATGTTTTTTTCCCTTCGTTTCTTAATAAATGTTTGTCTTAGGATGCTGTTTTCTTTATTTCTTAGAAATGTTTGTTTTAAGTTATGATTAAGTTCTGAGGAAATGTTTTTCCAAAATTGTAATCAGCAGTGCAAGATGGTGCTTTTTTAAGAATGTCAAAACTGGAAAACACTGGGTCCATGTATGAGAACAAAACAGACAAACTGAGGGAATGTTATCAGCAGGCTAAAAAGTGGAGCAAGGGCCAAAGGCTGTGAGTGAACTTCCTAATATAGGCGAGCACAGAACGAGATGCAGATCCTGATAATGTGCCCCAAAAGACACCTCAGTGAGACACCACTTGAACAGCCCAACAATAAAAGGAACTGATTCTTGCCACAGATGAAGGAGCTGTCATCAGCTACAACCTTGTTCTGTCATCAGCCGTTGAGAACAGGTTAGCTCCATCCTTTCTGAAAACCCCTTTCAGGTAGTTGAAAGCTGCTATCAAATCCTTCCTCTCCTTTCTCTTCTGCATCCAAAATAAACCTAGTTCCCTCAGCCTCTCCTCTTAAATCATGTGCCCCAGCTCTCTGGTCATTTTCATTGCCCTCCGCTGGATTTTTCCAATTTGTCCACATCCTTTCTGTAATGGACACTCCAAAACTGGATTCATTACTGCAAATTTGGCAACACCATTACCAAATAGAGGGGAATAATCCCTACTCCCTTTAATCTGCTGGCAGTGCTTCTACAACTGCAATCCAATATGCATTAGCCTTCTTGACATTAAGGAAATGCTGTTTACTCACACACAGCTTCTTGTGCACTGGAATCCCAAATCATCTTCTGCAGAGCTGCTGCCTAGCCCATCAGTCCCCAGTCCGTAGCAGTGAGTGGCATTTGTCCTTGTTGAATCTCATCAGGGTTTTTTGGGTCTTTTTGGCTCCATCCTCCATTTGTCTAGGTCCCTTTGTATCCTTTTATACTACTTTCCCCAGCTTGAGTGTCATCTGAAAATTTGTTGCACTCCAACCTGTCTTCCATATCATTAATGATGATGTTGAACAAAACCTGCCCAAACACCAAGCCCTGTGGCACTCTGCTTTTTACCAGCTGCTGACTAGACACGCAGCTCTTGATCACTGCCCATTGAGCCTGATGATCCTACCAGCTTCTATCCATATGATAGTCCATTCACCCAATCCATAATTTAATTTAACTTGCTGATAAGACTACTTTCGAAGACTACATCAAAAGTTTTTCTAAAGTCAGATTATGTGATGTCCACCACTTTTCTTACATCCACAAAGTCAATCATCTCTTTATAGAAGGTAATCGGGTTGGTCAGGCATAATTTGCCAGTGGTGAATCCATGCTGACTGTTCCTGATCACCTCCTTTTCTTCAAAGTGCCTCAAAACAGATTCCTTGAGGATCTGCCCCATGATTTTTCCAAGCACTGAGCTGAGGTTTACCAGTAATTCCCCAGATCCTCCTCCTTCTAAGATAGGCACTATACTTGGCTTTTTCCAATCATTGAGGATCTACCTCTATCCCCATGAGTTTTCAAAGATGATAGTCAATGGCTCTGAAATCACTTCAGCCAACTCTCAGATGCATTGCATCCATGGACTTGTCCATGTCCAGCCTTGCTAAACAGTCCTGAACCCAAACAGTCTACATACAGTAATATGCTTTTGTATTTCATAGAATCATAGAACCATAGGGTTGGAAGGGACCTCATAGGTCATCTAGTCCAACCCCATGCCAGAGGCAGGACCACTCCCACTAAACCATCCCAATCATGGTTTTGTCCAGCCGGGCCTTAAACACCTCCAAAGATGGAGACTCCACCACCTCCCTAGGCAGCTCATTCCAATGCTTCACCACTCGCCTAGTAAAAAAGTTTTTTCTAATATCCAGCCTCGACCTCCCTAACTGTAACTTGAGACCATTGCTCCTTGTTTATCTACATCTATGTGGCTGCACTAGTGCAAAGAGCAATAAATGGACTGGTGCAATGTGTGTCTTGCACAGGCGGGACTTATTGCAGGTAACTCATGTTTGTGCATGTTGCTACCTACAGTTCCACCACTTATTTTGGGCATCAGCTGCTAATGGGAACAATTTGCTCCCCCCACCCTGCAGCAAGTTTTTTGGTGTTTTTCTCTGACTTATACCTTTCCTTTGTTTCTGATGGAGCACAAACAAAGAGCCTGATCTCATTCATACAACTATCTCAGGGGTTCTTGACCTTGCAAGAGACAATTTTATCTCCACTATAAATGTTAACATAAACCAGAAGTGGGATAAAGGTGGGTTGTTTTTTTTTTCTTTTTGTGCTAGCTGAATAATTCTTATCTGGAGTTTTTTGGTTATTTCTTAGGTACTAAATTACTCAGTCTTCTATAAGACAGAAGAAACAACTGTTCTTGCCCCAAGGTTCTCACAAACAATATTGCAACATATGAATAGCAAAGCAAAAAACACACTGTAAGGTCATATATAAATTCTGGCTAATTGCTTAAGAAAAGTATTTGCTAAGTAACAAGGTAGTGAATATGAAAAATAGCTCATGTAAAAGCTGCAGGACACTCCGAAGTAGGGCATATCTGTTTTATGGATGCTACACTGAGCCCAGCACTACACAACAATGCAGCTTTCTTGTTATCTATTTGTCTTCTTTTAATATTAAATGAGAGTGAAATTTTGGGCAGTGGTGAAGAATACTTTCAAGTCTAAACCAGTTGATGTTAACAAGGAAGAATTATGTTTAAAGACAGAGAAATGGTTGCATGCTGGATCTTTCCTTGTAGAAACAATAGATAGAAGATGAGAAGTAAATGAAGAACCATCAGGTCACTGGTGCTAATACTGCTCAGGTCAGGGACTACCAAATGCTGTTATGCTTGATTTAGCAGGCTCCTGTATGTGAATTTTTAAGCAGGTTGTGTTTAACTACCTGGGGTAAAATCCTGGCCCTATTCAATCAATGGCAATAATCCCAGTGACTTTAGTAGGGCCAAGAGTTCAACCTATCCATCCGTTTTAGGGACGTATATATTCCTTAAATAGGAAGCATCTTGTAGCTAAACATTTTTAATTTATTTAATCTGATGACAACCTCACCAAACATTATTATCCCTATTTTACATATAGGACATTTCTAAGACATTTCTCCACGGCAATATGAGAAGCTTGTCATGGATCAAGGAACTGAACACTTGTCTCCAGTTTGCACCCTAACCACCTGATGATCGCTCTATGCTTTGTGCTGGAAGAGTTACAAATGCCGCACATATCATGTTGATCAACTGTGTGAAATGTCCCTTTCTCAGAGAAGATAATTAAAAAGGGCTTAATTGGCCAATTCTCCAGACTTCTTTGATCTCTGTCTTTCTGTTTTCAGACATGGTAATTGAGCTATTGTTATTGGTGGTCAATGGCCCACTTCTAGTGGTGGACAAGAACTTGGTAACTATACTGATTCATGGATCTCTGTTAGTATCTTCAGGGGTCTTGTGAATGGAGTTATGTGTTTGCTCTCTCCCCTAGGACAAGTTCCAGAGGGTAGTGCGAGGCAACTACCTATGTTTTATGCAGGCCCTCACACAGGCAGTTCCATAGGTTTCCGCTCTTGTTAAAAATGTAGCTGAAGCCCTGAACGGAAGTGATGCAATTTTGGGGGCTACAGTGCCATCCATAATCTGATCAATTTCATCAAACCCAAATTTTAAAGTCTGATTACATTCCCAGTGGCTGGCAGAGCTAGGGCTCTGGATGAAAGTGAAGGGACTGCGGCTCAGTCTGAAGAAGATGAAAGTGCAGTCTGTTGGTAGGGAAAAATGAGTTATGACTGCATGTGGGTCCTACAGAATCAGTCATTTCTCTTGAATTACTAGATAGTGTTAATGCCCTGTGGTGCTTTTCAATACCCGCCATCTAGAGACTACAACCATTTCTCTCAGGTGTGGGCTTCACTATGGTCATCTATGTGTTGGTTAACTCCTGGATGAATCATCAGATTGTGAACAGTTTAAAGCCGCTTCTGAACCCAAATAGAAATGTCAGCTGCTTGGAAATACAGCTGCCTATTTCCTGATAGTGGGATCTGCAAAAGATTTTCAGAAATGCCTAAGTGAGGAAGAACCCTAAGATCCATTGACTTTTATGGAGCCCACTGTAAACAAGAAACAAGGCACAAATCTTTAAGTGAAGATAATTAAAAAATGAAGCAATTTACCAAGGATTTGAGTGCATTTTCTATCATTGAACATTTTAAAACCAAAACTGTTATTTTTATAATTCAAACAGGAATTATACAGGGAAGTCCTATGACTTGGTCTCATCTAGGAGCTCAGCCTAAGTCATCACAATGACACTTCCGACTTTATAATCTATGAATCAATGTTTTAGATATTCACATTTTCATTTTGTATTTTAATTTTGTAACTAAACTGCCTAGCTACCCTGGCAACAAACTCCATGGAAATCTATAAATAATAATAATTACCAATCCCCTAAGCTTTCCAGTCTCCTAAATTAATATATGTTTTAATTAGCTATTGGTAGTTAATTAACATATGTTCAGTATTGCAAATACTCCAACTAAAACACATTCCTAAAGGCAGCTTATATAAAGTGTTACTGGATCATTTTCAAGTTATTTCTATTTTCACACAAGAAAATGAAATCCATAAAAATTAAAATATCTTGAGAGTGCTTGATATCTGCTGCTGTTTTTCTAATGCATTAGAGTGGGGAATGAAACAGGAGTTCTATCATTTCCAAAATGATTTTGAAGAGCTATGAAGAACAAATTCAGTGCTGAGGAGATCCACCTACTCGGGCCAAAGTAATGAGAAGTACTGCTATTTTTAGCTTGCCAGAGGCACACACATCCCCTAACAGCTTTAGCCTCCATCATGAAAATATTTGTTACTTAAACTTATGAATAACATGTCCTGTAGCATATCTAGAGATGTTGGTTCTATTCTTGTTCTACATCCCCTCATCTTCCCCATGGTTTTATTTCTCAGTAGGTATCATTTCTCATCTGCAGTTTAGTAAATCATCATATAACTTTTACAAAACATGGGACCAACTGAAAAGGACAAAACCATATAGTTATAGATGAGCTCCCTGACCCTGTCTCATAGCTGGGAAGCATGGGGGAAGAAGACATTTGAGATACATGGAGTTTCCTCTGAATCCTTCCTTTCATGGCCTTATGCTTTCCTCCTGTTGCAGAATTAGGGAGTTCAACCGTGAGATTGTGCATTCACCCCAAGATCTGCAGGGATCTCAGGGGACTGACTAGAGATACAAGACCATCCATATGCCCAGGAGTCAGATTACATCAGCTCTCAGTTAGTATTTTTCCCTGGTGCTTGCATTTCAAGCTCTCTAAACCTAACCTTTCATTAAAAATGGTTCATCTCTAGCTCTGAGGGCTGTGAAGGCAATTAACCCCATGTACTGCCAATTTGTCTCCAGTCAGGTACAGACTTGTGAAACAGGTGTGAACCCAGTGCAATAAGGTCCACCAGAGCTGAGACTGCTGGTAGCCTGGAGTGTTCACCCTTAAGCTTAATGATTATAATTACAATGCCAACTATTTAATTGCTAATCAAATACCACAAGAAAAGAATGGGAGGCTCATGTTATGAGGATCTGCATAATTTACTGTGTTTCATTCTGCATGAGTGACAAACCTTGAGCTGTGAAAGGATTTGATAGAGTTCTGCACTTATTTGCTACTTTGATCTCTGCTAGGCTACATCTACACTAGGGGCTTAAGTTGACTTCAGCAGACTTAAGTAGACTTAAGCAACTCCCTGGGCACATTTGGAGTTCATTAAGTTGACTTAAGCACTTGCTTAAGTTGACATAATAATTCCTACCCTTAAAGTCGACTTTAAGGGCCAGGTTGACTTTATTAAGTCGACTTAACATGATGTGGCCATTAAAGTCAACCTAATAAAGTCAACTTAGTGCAATAGAGCCTTTTAAGCCCTAGTCTCCACTGAGGGCAAATTCAAGGACAGTCAATCACCCACTACACAAGGAACACAAAATTCCTTGCGTAACTAGCAGCGATTTTTAAACCCGCTGCTACACATCAGGGAAAAACTGACCACAAGTCCCTTGCAGTTGGCCTTTCCCTATGCCCTCTGGCCCACATGACATCTGGGGCCAACTTCCAGGAGTGGTACAGTGAGTACATACTTGTTGCAACCCACTTCTGGAAGGGTGAGTTGTTAACATACCCTAAGTGAACTTTATAAAGTTGATTTAAGCAAGGGGGCCTATTTAAGTTGACTGGGACCCATTTAAAGTTGACTTAAAGTCAACTTTAAACGGGTTCCTTTGCTTAAGTCAACTTTATAAAGTCTACTGAAACAAATGGGGCCTCACTAAGTTGACTTAATAAAGTAGACTTTAAGTAGACCTTAATAAGTCAACTTGACTGAGCCCTATAGTGTAGACATAGAACCTCTGTGCAATCTTCAAGCTTTCCACCAACTTTTTCTGTCAGCCCAGCTCCAGTACACCCTTGGAATTTGTGTGGCAGCAGGTGGCCATGGCACACCCTCACAGAGAGTCTCTGCTTACACCGAATGCTGTCCTAAACAGATGTCCTCCAGGGGAGACCATGTGAATTGCTCATAGCCCTACATGTGGCCCTGTACACTTAGAGTCATCCATAGATCAAAGAGTTGGTTTAAAGGAGTGTTAATAGAACCTATTAACTAACACCTTCTAACTCTCCAGTAGAGATATGACAAGTTATATTTTAGCATATGCTAATTGGTAAAGTTGAAGCCAAGTAAGGACTCCAGGTTTCTGCTCAACCATATAACATATGTTAAATTAAAAATTATGCTAATTTGTCTGCACTAGAATGTGAGAATTCTAACAAAACATCTTTAAGTCAAGACAAGAAGCAATGGGCTTAAGTTATGGCAAGGGAGGTTTAGGATGGACATTAGGAAAATAATCCTAACTGTCAGAGAGATTAACCATTGGAATAAGTTGGCTAGGCAGGTTGTGGAATCTCCACAAGTGGACAATTTTGAGAGCAGGTTAGACAAACACTTGTCAGGGATGGTTTAAGAGCCTACTTTGTCCTGCCATGAGTGCAAAGGACTGGACCCGATGACCTCTCATGATCCCTTCCAGTTTCTATGATTCTATAAGTCCTAGTCAAAACCAACTGATAGACTATTGACCCCTCTTAGAATCACAGAATCATAGAATCATAGGGTTGGAAGGGACCCCACCAGGTCATCTAGTCCAACCCCCTCTTGCTCTAACTGCATATTTGCATAGCCCCACCTTATGGCCCCGTGATCAAAATTTACCTCTACAAGTGGGTCAGGTATACTGATTAATTTCTAGATGATTGCACAAACTAATTTTGGGGTTTTTGCTTTGGTACATAAACTAGAAGAGGTAAAATCCACCAAATTCAGGAGTAAACCAAAAATACACTGGGCCAGGAGATACAAGGATTCTATAAAGCCACTTTTTTGTAATTAACAAGGTAAGAAACATTGCAAGATCCATCTATTTCCTCAGGTTTTCCTGGGGAGTGGCTTGCAGGTTATAAGTGTGTTTCATTTTTATTTCAGGTTTCATGGAGAGTTCTTCATTATTTGAAATTTACTTTCATTCTTTCAATGACAAAATATATTTTCCTGAATAGTGGTCTGTGAATATACCTAAAGGCTATGGCAAACATATAGTTATCAAGCAGAAAAATAAATAAATGAAAATAAATAAAGTGATTCCACAAGTTTATGAGCACTCTGTGTCACCTAGTCCAACAAAACCTTTCAAACCCATAAAGTACTTTACCTTGCTGATATCCTCATGTCCAGGGTGACGAATGAGAACAATGGATCAAATTCAGCCCAGGTCAGTACTCGTCAAAATGTATTTTCATCTGTTGACTAGTTAGTGGTGACAATGAATGATGTCCTCAGTTCAGATCCCAGTGACAAGGTGGCTACCACATACAAATAAATCAATAAATCAATAAAATCAAAGACCATCACTGGCAGCATCAGCAAAGAGAATCAAGACTGAATGGGTATGGAAAATGAATAATATAATTTCCCATGCCTCATTGAGGTTTTTTGTTTGGCCGCTTTTGCCCATGTTGTGTGGACTTGGGGAAGATTTAATTTTTTCTGGGCTTGCATGAAGCTCCTTTGATAGTCACCAACTTCACATAAAACACTTAAAACAATAATCATTGGGAAATATGGCAGCCCTTACAAAGGTAATTACTAGATTACATAACAATTTAAGGACCAACAGGGAATATCTCATCCAATTAAAGCAACAGAAAACTTAATGATGAGAATGTAATTACCAAAATGGCTAATATGATCTACAGTGGTTTTCAAATGTTTTTCTCAGGACCCAGTTGCCCACAACCCAACAATTACGTCTTTGCATGCATGCATTCTAGTCTCTTAGTGGCAGCAGCAGCAGCAGATAGCACAGCAACCCAGTACCGGAGGATGTGTGACCCTATACTGGGTCAAAACCCTGTGTTTGAAAACCAGTGCTATAGAGCATCTAAAACATAGCTGGGAGAATGGTTTATAGAGTGCATTGCATTCAAATAATTTCATTTCTATTTCTCTTCACAGTTTGTACATGCCCTATTCAAAATCATTCATGAATTCTTATAAATGAAGTTATTTATAAATAATTCTTGGTCTGCAAATTGTTCACGAACAACTCATTGTGAGAAATATAAATCTGTGTTGTGTTGAATGGCTACATATGACATATTACTCAGCATGCCATTTGATATCAAATGGCAAAATTTTATTAAATTCAATAGAAGTCAGGGGCAATGCTCCCACTGAATTCACTGGAGCTAGGATTTCACCCACAGTATTGTTTCTGTGCCTTGATTGAATAATTAATATAACTAAACAACGACAGCATGAATTTCAAATTGTACATTCAAATGAAAAGTTTGAGATTCATTCTGGAATGCGCTTCGTGATTAGCCAATTGTGCAGTTTGAAATGTGTTTATGGCAAGTATTCAACTTTAAAATTCACTTTTCGTAAATAAATGGGTTAATAAAGTTTGTTCTCAGCAACATTCATGGAAAGCAAACACAAAGAAATTTTAAAACCATAGCTATGGGAGAGGCAGTGTCATCCAGTGATTAAAGCATTGGCCAAGCAGCCAAGAGAACAGACTTTTATTCCCAGGACTGCCAATGATCTCTTATGCTGGCTTTAGCACATTACACCTCCTTCCCATGCCTCTGTATTCACAGATTTGTAGAAGAGACCATCTACCTCATCTCCTGTTTAAGAAAGTCACAGAACTTCCCCTTCTTAGGACAGATCTTAGAATCACAGAAACTGGAAGTGATGATGAGAGTCCAGTCCCCCGCACTCACGGCAGGACCTAGTAACCTCTTAAACCATCCCTGACAGGTGCTTGTTTACCCTGCTCTTAAAAGCTTCCAGTGATGGAAATTCCACAACCTGCATAGGCAACTTATTCCACTGGTTAATCACTCTGACAGTTTGGAATTTTTTCCTAATGTCCAAACGAAATCTCCACTGCTGTAATTCATGCCCATTGCTTCTTGTCTTATCATCAGAAGTTAAGGGGAACAATTTTTTCTCCCTCTTCCTTGTGACAACCTCTTAGGTACTTAAAAGCTGTTATCATGTCCCCACTGTCTCCTCTTTTCCAGACTAAAAGAACCCAGCTCTTTCAATATTCCCTCATAAGTCAAGTGTTCCAGATCTCTAATCATTCTTGTTGCACTTCTCTGGACCTTCTCCAATTTGTCCACATTTTTCCTGGAACGAGGCACCCAGAACTGGACACAATACACCAGTTGAGGCCTAATCAGGGCTGAATAGAGCAGAAGAATTACTTCTCGTGTCTTTCTTACAATACATCCCAGAATGGTGTTTGCTTTTCCTGCAACTGCATTATACTTTTGACTCATATTTAGCTTGTGGTCCACTATCAGACCCAGATCCCTTTCCATAGTACTCTTTCCTAGGCAGTTATTGCCCATTTTGTATGTATGCAGATCACTGTTCTTTTCTAAGTGGAATACTTGGCACTTGTCTTTATTGAATTTCATTCTGTTTACCTCAGACCATTTCACCAGTTTGTCCAAATCATTTTGAATTGTGATTGTATCCTCCAAAGCACTTGCAAACCCTCCCAACTCGGTATCATCCACAAACTTTGTAAGAGTACTCTCTCTGCCATCATCTAAATCATTGAGGAAAATAGTGAATAGAACTGGATCCAGAACTGATCCCTGCAGTACCCCATGCATTATCACCTCGCAACATGACTGTGAACCATGGAAAACTACTGTCTGGGAGCAGTTATCCAAACAATTTTTACCCATCTTATATTAGTAGCTCCATCCAGGCTGTACTTCCCTAGTTTGTTACTGAGAAGGTGATGCAAGACCATATCAAAAGCCTTACTAAAATCTAGATACACTCTTTTAAAAAAAAATCCAATCGATTTAAAACTTAAGACTTGTCAATGATTAAGAATCCATCATGGTCCTTGGTACATTATTCCCTGGTTAATTACTCTCATCACTAAAAATGTAAGTCTTATTTCCAGCCTAAAATTGTCTACTCTCAAACTTGCAGCCCTTGGTTTGCCTTGTGCTTGTGCAGTGCCTAGCACAACAGGCCCTATGCTCCGCAGCAGCCTCCAGCCGTTACTGGAATAAAAATAATTAATGCTAATTGTTTCATTTTGAACAGTCATCCTACTTTAACCTAGAAATATTACAGGACATTCTAAAATACCCACGAAATTCCAAATTTTCCTATGGATCTAATGAGAAGTACTCTGCTTTTCTCATCTGCAGTAACTGATTGGCATGAGCTACCATGAGCAGTGGTTGGGTTTCCTAATGATTCTCGCATTAAAAGCAAAGGGAATTTTATCATTGATTCCTATGGGTACAGGATCAAGTGTTGAGTTCTCACCATTTACCAGCTTCTGAATCATGCAGACTTTTCCCTTATCCTCCTTTCTTAAGTTCCCTAACAGTCATTCTAAAATGACTCATTGTGAAAGATAACACCAGTTTAAAGTAAGAAACACATTTCAATGATCTTAAGCACACTGGCTGTGTTGAATGCAAATTTCATCCTCATTTCAGAACTTGACAGATATAGTTTTTCAATAGGCAAAGTAGTTTGGATAAAGCATTTTCCCTTCCTTTCTTCCCATGCTAACCCCAACAATAGTCAAGGTCTGCAAAATTCAGTAACATTTGCCCATTATTTTCTCCTTTCCTGTCTTGAACTTCTGGATTATAACAAAGTAGCGAGACATTATCCTTAACTTTCTATTATATTCCTACTACAGAACAAACACTCTGTGTGCTATACAGTTTCCATTATGTGCTGTGGAAGCAATTTAAATTCTGGGTTTTACTTTCCTATTGTCAGATGTGGAAAATAAGGCCTAATTCATTAACGCTCATAAAGGACTTTGAGGTCCTTCAATGGACAGTGTTATAAAAGTCTAGTACATATTATTATTAAATAATCTGTCAGAGTCTGCAAAAGCCCCATGATACCATGAAATAAATCATGCGAGGAAACCACTTGTTTACTTTCACATTGACCCTTATTACAGCAATTGAATGATTTTCAATTTCTATTAAAGCAGTTTAATTTAAAAGGTAAAAAAAAAGGAGGATGGGCATATATGGGGTAAAATCAATGGTGGGTACTTAGGGATATAGGTTACTAAGTCAATTAGGCACCTTTTGAAAATTTTACCCACAGAGACTTGCATTAAAAAGATGAAAGCAGATAATAGCACTTGCACATAAGTAAAGATGAGAGATGGTGGTAGATTGTGAGGCTGAAGGAATTCGAGCCACATTTGGACATTGAAAACTAAAGGAAAACAAAGGCAATGAAAGCAGAGTTTGTGTAACAGTCAAAGCTGTAAAAGATTCATTTCCTGCATGCCTCCTGTTACTCTATACCTGTCCAATAATGGAACACCAATGATATAATTTATTAGGGTCTGAGTGGCATTCCTATATGCCGGCTATATGAACACAGGTCACTTTCATTCCAAGCGGGAGAGTTCCCCAAATTAAACTTCTTTTTCTCTGCCTTCTTCTGTAGCATTTTTTAAAAATCCTGGGTTTCTTCCTATTTTGTTAGAGTTTACTCAAATTAATTTCAAACCATTCTTCCTCTTTTGTTGAGCTGAGAAACTTTCCTTTCACAAACAAACTCCATTAGAACAAAGTCATGCTTCATTGGCTGGTTTTGAAAGCTTCAGTCTTGTGAGGCAGTCGCTTGCTCTTGCTGCTGTTGTTATAGGTATTTGTCCATCTCCTTATATCTTACTTGGAGTTATATTCATTATTCTTATTTGGGGAAAGAGGCCTAAATCAAAATATTAAGACTCATTCTGCACTTTTTTTCTTTCTTTTCCTTTGCAGAACTATAGCTGCCTTGAAACATTCTCCCTAACATTCATGTCATTGGAAACAACGCCTGCCAGTTACTCTTAAACTTTAAAGGAGGCAGCTGGTTTTCCAACAGAGTTATTGAGAGCAATCTCTCTGATTCTAATTTATCTTTGCTTTTCATCCTCCATCAGCCTTTTCTTCCTTCTCTTCCTCTCTGTGAGGAAAGTAATCAGGATCAAAGATCTTAAGCCGGATTCTCCCCTCCCTGTTTCCTCCCCTTACCCCAGGGTCTGTAATTCCTAACTTTTAAACTTCCAGTTAATGATCAGCTGCTATCTATTCTCATTATTATTTAAAAGATGCTGAAGAGATTTGAGGAAGAATGGTGGTGGTGGTGGTTATAAATATTAAAAAAGAACAGGCTTAAAATGATAATTTCTAAAGTTCTCTATAAAATGTGTCAAACCGGGAAAGATAAGATTTCATTAAATGGACAGGCTTTTTAGAGCAGTTAACAGAAATGGCCCAGGTTGCAAAGAGGAACCATGCAAAATTATTCACTATATGGCAGAACAGAATGAGAAAAATCTAGCTAACAATAGAAAGGATAATATGGAAACTTTCTCCCAATACATTAGAACCAAAGGAAGACCAAGGTCAGGATAGGCCCCTTACTCAATGAGGGTAGAAAAATAATATAAGAAAATGTGAAGATGGAAGAATTTCTAAATATCTTTTTGTTGTTTTCACCAAAAATATAGTAGTGACTGGACAACTAACTTACTGAATTTCAATGAAAGTGAGGTAAGATCAGAGGCTAAAGTAGGGAAAGAACAAGTTAAAGATTACTTAGGCAAGTTGGAATTCTTCGACTCACCAAGGCCAGATGAAATACATCCTAAAATACTCAAGGAGCTGACTGAGTAAATATCCATTGGTAATTTCAATGATCTTCAAAAAGTCATGAGGATGAGAGAGATTCCAGAGGACTGGAAAGTGGTAAACATAATGCAGCCTATAAAAAGGGGAATAAGGCCAACCCAAGGAATTACAAACCAGTCAATTTAACTTCAGTACTCAGAAAGATAAAAAGAGTAAATAACTAGTTTGCAAGCACCGAGAAGATAAGAAGGTGATAAATCAGCATGGATGTGCCAAGAACAAATCATTTCAAGCCAGCCTGCTAGTTTGCTTTGATAGGGTAACAAGCCTTTGGAGTAGCGAAGCAGTAGATATGGTATATCTTGATGTTAGTAAGGCTTTCAGTACTGTCTCACATGACTTTCTCATAAACAAAGTAGGGAAATACAATCCAAATGGAGCTGTTATGAGGTGGGTGCATAACTTGTTGAAAAACTGTTCCTAAAGAGTACTTATCAGTTCACAGTTAAACTGGAAAGGCATAATGAGTGGGGACCCACATAAATCAGTTCTGGGTCCTGGTCTGTTCAATATCTTCATCAATGATTTAGATAACAGTATAGAGAGTACATTTATTAATGTTGTGGATGATACAAAACAGAGAGGTTGCTTGTGCTTTGGAGGATATAATCAAATCTCAAAATGATCTGGACAAACTGGAGAAATGGTCTAAAGTAAATAGGATGAAATTTAATGACACACGCAAAGCACTCCACTTACAAAGGAACAATCTGTTGCACTCTTCAAAAATGGGAAATGACCGCCCAGGAAGAAGCACTGAGGAAAGGAATCTGAGGATCATAGTGAACCACTATCTAACGAAGAGTCAGCAGTACAAAGAGTTGCAAAAAAAGCAAGCATCATTTTGGGATGTATTATCAGGACTGTTGTGAGCAAGAAACAAGAAGTAATTCTTCCCCACCTCACACTGATTAGACCTTAACTGGAATATTGTGTCCAGTTCTGGGAGCCCCATTTCAGGAAAGAAGTAGGCAAATTGGAAAAAGTCCAGAGAAGAGCAACAAAAATTATTCAAATATGACCTATGAGGGAAGATTGAAAAAATTAGTTTTGTTTAGCCTGGAGGGCTATGTCTACACTTGGAATTTAGTTTGAATTTAGTCTGAGGATTCATTCAGACTAAATCAGTGCATGGCTACATTGGTTTTCATTACCTTGAACTAAGGATGTCCTTAGTTCGAAGTAATGGACACTTACTTCAAAGTTATAAAACTTCCCTTAACTTCAACGTAACAGTTAATTCAAACTTATTAGTTCAAACTAACCGAATGGAGCTGTGTTGATTTGAATTAATTGTTAGTTTGAATTAACATGGTTTTCCCTTCCCCCTCCCAGGCTGCCTTCCTCTTTCTATGTATGTATGGGTGGAAGCATGGCCCTTCTTGGGTGCCATATTGTCATACTTCCCATGGTGCCTCCTTCCTAAATCAAACTAGGAAGTCCTGTCCATGGACATGCTAGTTCAATTTGGGTTTCTAGTGAGGCCATGTTAATTCAAATTAACCATTAGTAATTCAAATTAATTAGTTTGAACAAAGTTAATTTGAACTAACCTTCCTCAGTGTAGACATAAACAGGAAGACTGAGAGGGGACATGATAACAGTTTTCAAGGGCATAAAAAGTTGTTAGAAGGAGGAGGGAGAAAAATTGTTCTCTTTAATCAGTGAAAATAGGACAGAAAGCAAAGGTCCGGTCAGGTGTTGAACTATGATTCCCTCTTTCCTGGGACAGCAGTTGTTGGCTTTCCCACAGGTCCTAGGCATCAGTCATGAGGCTCTCTTTGTGTGGTAACCGCCCCATAGGGTCTGCTCTGGTTGCCGAGTCTCCTATGGAAAGGGGCTGGTGTAGCTCTGGGGCAGGAGACTCTAGCAGACGTCCTTACCCTCTGCTGGCCAGCCCCGACTGAGCTGTGCTGCTCCCTCTAATACTGGGGGTGCAGCCTGAGCATGCCCAGCAGGGCTATACGGGGTGGAGCTTCTGCCACCTACAGGGCTGGCTGGGCTACTGCAGTGCAGGGTGAGTCAGCCCCGTCACACAAATATATATTTCAAATATTTGGTGGGAACTCAAGATAGATTCTGATCAATGTGATAGGCATCAGTCATGGCTTATCAGCTGACTAAGTGTTCTTGCATTTTCAGTGGGCATTACAGATGATGAGGATTTTAAGATTTAGAATTTACCTTTAGGCAGGATGTACATTCTACACACTCTGCTGTGCTAGTCAATTGAGAATAATGCTGTTTCCATTTCACATAACAGATTTCAGCAACTGAAAAGTCTATGCTACCCTTAACCCCACCACAGGACCTTGGTGAGGGATGGTTGCCTTTCTCTGCAGCATGGGACACAGGGCACTTACTGGTGGATTCTTTGTACCATTAAGTCCTTTGAACCATGATTTGAGGACTTCAGTAACTCAGTGGTAGTTTAGGGCAGTGGTTCTCAACCACTATGTCATGACACATTACTGTGTCACCACAGTGGTAAGTGTGTCACAGAGAGCCAGGGAGGCTGAATTTGGCCTGGGATTGGTGGGCTGGTGTCCCATGTAGGATCACGATATGATGCCAAGTGTGTCACGACTTGTAAAAGGTTGAGAACCACTGGGTCAGGGGTCTATTACAGCAGGGCTTGACAAAACCCAGCCACCCGGTCACCACAGCAACCACAGTTTGTAGCCTGGCCCTTAGCTCCACTGCACAAATGCTGCAGATGAGTGTCCTCTGGCAACTAAAAATAAAACTGCTGGCACCTAGCTGCAAGCCAAGTTTGTTGAGCCCTGTAATATAGGGTGAGGTTCTGTGGCCTGTGTGTGCACGCGTGCGTGTGTGCATGCGTGTGAGAGAGAGAGACAGACTAGACGATTATATTGGTCCCTTCTGACCTTTGAAAGTCTATGAGTCTACATTTTTTATGTTATCCAGAACATCACACAATACTTCTTAACTGTATTGTATGGATCTATATTATTAGATGGGAAATTTAGAGGGCTTTTAGCAAAATATTTTTTTCAAGGCAGCTTTAAATGGTCATTTACCTATGTAGCTTTATAGGGACCAAAGATCTTGCTTAGAGAATCATAGAAACTGGAAGGGATCATGAGAGATCATCGAGTCCAGTCCCCTGAACTCATGGCAGGACCAAGTACCCCCTTAAACCCCCCCGACAGGTGCTTATGCCATAGCCATGCTCCACCCCACAGTAAGAAAGTGAGTCTTTCAGATATCAGTGAAACGCAAGTCCTTTATTACCTGTTAACCTACTGCCCCATACAATGATTACTCATGGGCATTTAAGAAAGCTGTGACAGAGCCAAGGATTGAACCCAAAAATTGATTCAGAGTCCAAATCCAATTACTCAGCCATGAGCCCATCCTTTCTCCCCCCTAAATATCTTCTGTTCTGCAACTTGAATAATTCAAGTATTTTAACCTAGCCCTTCGAGCTTTTTAAATATGCATCTTTTCATTCCCTTTTTCCTCCCTCTCTCTCTCTCTCTCTCTCTCTCTCTCTCTCTCAAAAAAAAAAAAAAATCTTGCATCAAGACAGCAAGTAATTAATATTGAGTTGAAAACCTTTGGGGAATTTAATGAAATCCTAGAACCAACAGCTTTAGCTGTTTGACTTACTGTGCCTTGAGCAAGACTGCAGCCCAATACGCTCTCCTATATAAAAGCTCTGCAATTATTTTAATCCAGCAGGTGTAAGCCTTATTTTGCACCTATAGCCCTCATGTGTGTTCCAAAAGCATTGGATAATATTTCTGGGACAGCCTAAGTAATGATGCTCATATAGGTGGCCATCCCATGGGGTTCACAGGATCAAAGTCCAGTCCTAATTTGTGAAAAATTCACATTAAAAATGCAGTAGTGAGCCTGTTGTAACGGCTAATTACTGGTGGAGTAGAGACTCTTGTGCATAAGCTGGGTGTGTATAAAATGCTAGGGATAAATTCTGCTCTCACTTACACTTCAACCAGCCAGCACTGAGAATTACAAGAACAAAATAGAGTGACACAAGACACACAAGACATGGAAAAGGATAAACAGGAGTGTTCAAATGATTTTTCTTTTAACTGTTTGTACTTGAGTTAAAAAATGCTCCTAAAAAAAGGAAAAGAAATTATTTCAGAACATAATAATAAATATATTTAAGAAAAAAACGTGTGTGTGTACAGAAGCCCAGTGTGTATAAACACACACACAAGGCTTTTGATGTATTTTTGAAAACTTTTTTATGTACTTTATTTTTTGCAGATGAACTGACATGACTATACCAATACTGCATTCTGTCATTCAAGTATTTGGGTCGATTTGTTCTAGCACATCTTTCCAATACATATTACTTAAACTGGGGGCACTGATGCGTTACACACCCATAGTGATATGAGGAAATTAGAGTCAGTCATATGTGCTGTTTCTTTCTTTGAATGAAATTCTGTTGCAGTGTAAGTGTCAAATGATGTTGGCTGAGTTTTGGGGATGGGAAGGAGCCTGCCTAGTTTTTGTTACAAAACAGACATAGACCTACAGGCAGAAGGACAGATCGTACTGCAGTGCAGTAAAACCTAAAAAGCTATTCAAATGCATTTCTGATGGCATTACATGCCAGGATTCTCAATAGCAAAATCAGGAGCATGCCACTGAAAGATTTTGTGGTATGACATAAATGATCCTTGATTTATGTCTTATTTTCCTTTTACACAGGATCATACAAAACCAGCATTTTAAAATCTCATAGTCTCATAAAAAGTAGTCTCATGGAGCCTTTCTAATCACCTTCATCAGTAACTTCTCCTATCATTACCAGCCAGATGACCCAGATTTGTCAGAGATTTTCTATTCCTGCAATACATTTGTGGCTTCAACTCAAGATTCCCCCTCCTGTACCATGAATCATGTTTTATTGCTGATTGTGAATAAAACAGCAGCTTGTTTAGCTTGTTTCCTTACAGAGGGCTGGACCACTCCTCTGTCCCCTCCCTGCACCCCCCCCCACTCCATATTCAGATAGTTAAAACTCTGTGGGGAAGAATAAAAACAGAGAATTTCCCCTTATGGAATTTCTCTCTAGGACTTTGGTCTGCAGTTGGGTGGGGAGGCCTGATGGGTTTTTGGCCCCACAGAAAGAGCTCATGATCTGGCCCCAAAGCCACCTAAGCACCCATCCCTTCTCCCTAGCAGCTTTATTGCAATGAAAACCTACTACCAGGCCACTAGGGCCATCTTAAAGGAAGATTCTCAGTCATGAAAGGACCCTCATTATGGTTAAGTAAACACAGCATGAGAATAGGAGACATTTATTAATTAGATTGAAAAGAAAAGAGGATGACAGCAGCAAAATAGCCACTACGGGGCTGGGGCTGTTTGATGCCCCAAAATTTAAAGAGCCAGCCCCAAAAAGGCATGCAGGGAATACATTATTAGAAGGTAGCAATGCTCAGTTAGGAACAGATAGTAAGGGCCTTGAAGCCCCTGCACAGAGTACTACTTTGGTGTTCTGTTGATCAACATAAAATCATGGCTAGCCTACATTACTTGATGGGGGAAGATGCATTTTCCTACACTCCATCTGCACATCCTCCAGCAGTTGCGCCAACTCTCATAACTGTATTATAGGCTTTCCAGTTTTTTTTTTCTTTTCCTCTTCCCCTTGAAGGCCAGCTCTTGGAGGAACATGTTTCCATCTCTCTCACCTTGCTTTCTTTCAAGAAGATTCTAGTCCTTGGGCTGCAAAGAGAAGCTCGACAACATGATCCCTGTGTACTTTTAAAGCTCAAAAATCAGAAACCAAAAGAATTCCAAATTTAAGATTTAGAAGTGAAATTTACAATTTTAAGACAAGCTGGTAATATTTATAAGTGTGGGCTCTCCCCAGACAGGCACCCTGTCCCTGCTACACAACTTGCCAAGAAGCAGGAAGGAAGAGGAGATGCTTGTTCTTCCAGTCAGCCAACAATGAAGATTTAAAACAGTGAAAAGTGTTCTGTGCTATCCTGACAATAAGAGCTGCACAGAGGAAGCTGATCTCTAGTGCACGGCAACCTGAAGTTTTACTGATAGTACAAAACCAAGGAGAGTGGTGCATATTCTTGACTGCCATCTAATGGCGCCTTATCTCTTAACTATTTACATGTATAAGAAAACAAACAAGGAGTCCTGTGGCATTTAAAAGACTAATAAATTTATTTGTCGCATGAGCTTTCATAGGAGAAAATCCCACTTGGTCAGACATGGGGATTTTCTTCCATGAAAGCTTATGAGATAAATACATTTATTAGTCTTTAAGTGCCACAGGACTCAGTGTTTGTTTTGCTGAACTAGACTAATGTGGCTACCCCTTTGGATCTTTGATACATGTATCACAGACATCTCTTTTGTAGAGCACTCTCAGAACAGTAAATATCCTTCTTCCTTTTGGTATGGAAGGGATGAGGCCAGTGAACAGGATAATCCCTTATTAGGTAGATCATAATCTGGTCCTCAGTATTTACCCAGTCCTCACTCAATCAGCATTTCCATAGACTTCAAAGGAAGTGTTGATTTTATAAAAATTTGGCTTCTGTTTGCATTAATTTCTCCCTAGGAAATCTTTGCCACAGTTTCAGAGCCATATGAGTGATTTCACAGAGCTTTTGTTACGAATGAAATCACAATTCTCCCCACGGCAACCCATTCTTAAGTTACAGATATTTCAGTTTATAAATTTAGTGCTCCCCCATTTGCTGATAAAGAAGCATGGAAACAGAATAGAAGTTCATTCAGAAAACTACAAAACCACTACCTTAGTGTCAAGACAGAAACCAAACCAAGCATCAGTATCACTCCTCCAAATACAGCATTTCAAATGTAAAAAAATGGGCCAGGACTTTATTGTGCCTAAAGTAACATTTTATTTTATTCAAATGTTTAGTGTATTTAGTTTAAGGAGTCAGATGTAAAATCTTAAGACACTGAAATCCCCCAGTAATGTAAATAGCAGGTATAGCCTTTTGGAGAAGATATTTATTTCATTACATGGATTTTATTGTATGATGGGGGAAAGATATAGGGACATAGAGTCCAAAGTCAGAAGGGACCTTTGTGATCTCTAGTCTGACCTCCTGTTAAGCACAGGGCATAGAATTTCACCAAAATAATTCCTTTTGAACAATATCAAGCCTTTAAATAAAAATTTGTATTAATAAAAAAGATGCAAAGGGAAGTACAGCATAAAGTTATATTGGATACAGTATGGTCTAGTGGCTTGGTCAGGGAGTTGTGAGGTGAGTATTTTAACCCTTGAACCGCTGTGTGATCTTAGGAAAGTCATTTCACCTCTACAGTCCAGATTTGTAAAGACATTTTGACATCTAAAGATGCAGAAAACTGCCTAGTGGGATTTGCACACACAGCTAGGTGCCTGACTATATCAGATATCCACAGAAAATGATGATCCACTGCCCCCTCTACACTGAAATAGAAAAGAAAAGAAAAAAGAAAAAGAAAATTACTCCAGTGAGGGTCACAAAGAGTAAATTTGGAATTTAAATTACAAATAATTCACAAAACCCACCCTACTGAGGTTCTGATCCTAAAAGGTTAATCCAGAAGGTGAAGGGTACAGATAAACCCTGTGATGAGCCAGATCTAAGCCATCCTCACCACTACAGTTCACTGAGTCTCTTCTCTTCCTACATTTGTCTCTCTTATTATTATTTTAATTATTAAAGCCCAGTCGCATCTAGAGGCTCCAGTTGACAATGGAGACATGCACTATCACCATACAAAATACACAGTAAGTAGGACTAGCTAAAAATGTTCCAGCATTTTTTGTTGAAAAATTGGATTTTCAACTAAAACTATTTTTTCAGGAACCGTGTCTACTTTCCATGAACAGTTATGAATATGTCAAAAGCAAGCCCCAAACTGAAATATTTCAAGTCAGAAATTCTAATTGACTTCTGGGAGTTGTACGTTGATTGTTTCATGCCTCCATTCTTTTCTGTGGAGTCAGTGCATCATGAGAAATGTAGTCTGATTGGGAAACTATCTCCCATCTCCGAGATGATAAACAGTAGAACATTATGAAATCTGTGGTCTGGCCAGCACTCCTGACCTACAGAAGAGATTGGGCATGAGACACTCAAAGCCCATAAGGGAGCATCTCCCTAGTGGAAGATTTCATTTGTCAGTTTTTGTATGTCTATAAAAAAACCTCAAGATATTTCAAAGTACCAAAAAAAAAATAATCTTTTTTTTTTTTTTTTCCACCAACTTTAACAGTAAGTGCCTCCAGGAGCTCACAGTCTAAACAGACATGACAGATGAAGGGCGGAAGGAGAAAACAGAAACACAGAGGTGAAACAACTCGCCTCAGGAGCTGTTGTTATTTTGGAGCATTGTACATTTCCCAGCATGTTGTTTGTGCTTAACAAATTATAACAATAAAAGCAGAGGTGGGAACTAAAGTAAAGAATGTCACACTGTAACGTTAGTCATATCATCAGTCTGTGCTTAAAGATTTCCCTTACATTGGACTTGATTTTTAGTTCTGTTACATTTGTGTGACACTCTTGAAATCAAAGGAATTATGCTGGTGTATGAGAGTGGAGAATCAGGCCTGTTCACTTTGTTAAAAATAATTTGGGTTTCATAATTCTGCTTTTTCTAAATATATTAACCAATGCTTATCCTCTCCTAAGATAAAAAAGGTCTTATATCTTCCCCTTGCCTGCAGCACTTGGGAGAGAGATGCAGAGCTCACCTATCACTGCAGTGCATATATGGGTGAGCTATAGCAGTTAAAAACCCCATGCAAATATTTTGTTCACACTGATAAGTGGCGAATAACTTTAATGTGAAGCGGTCATTATAGACGCATGGAAAAACCTGTTAATGGTGTGGTTTCAGTTTGCAAAAAACCCACTTCAATGCTAGGTACTGAATAGCTGTAGCAGCGCAAAAATAATCCTGCCATGACAGGAAGAGTGGAGATCTGAGACCAAGACAAGATTACTTCATCTTACTCTACATTGGGGCCAGTTTTCAGTGGTAGTCATCTGCCAGCTACACAAGGAACACAAGATTCCTTGCACAACTGCCAGGGGCTTTCTAAGCCATCAGTACAGATTCAGGAAAGCTGACCACAAATCTCTTATGTTTGGCATTACTGCATGCCCCTTCGCCCCCAGGACTACCAGGGCTGACTTCCAGGAGTGGAGCAGCGAGTTCAGATTTGCTGCTAAACACTCCCAGAAAGCCAGGCTGATGGTGGTGATTTTGCCACCATCAATATAGACATACTCTTCATCTCACCAACACCCCCAGACTCAGAATTATGCAGGACAAGACTCCTCTGCTTTGAAAATATCTTGGTCTATGCAGCCCCAGCCACATCCATGCAAGGACAAAAGAACCTGTTGGGAAGAGCAGCTGCAATAGGATCTACAGACTTTTTCTGTGACTGACTGTCTATGTTTTTTGCCGCTGCTGATTGGCTTGCTGGCTCTTAGCTTCAGCCTCCCCCCACTTTACCATGGGCAATCCATTTTTCCTTCCCCTTCCCTTTATTTTCTCTCTGTGCTGCTAATCTCTTTGCAGCACAAACCCACCCCCCAAATTTAAAGCCAACTGAAAAGGTGCCTGCCACTAGCCTGACATTTGCAAACATTCACATTGGTCATTGTGCATGTGTGCCCTGCCCTTTTCTTCCAACCCAGATCTGTCTTAACTGATCAAGTTGTAAACTCTTCAAGAAACGGACTGTCTTTTATTCTAGGTTTGCACAATGGGATTCAGGTCTCGGTTTTGTGTTCTTAAGCATAACTCTAACACAGATAAATCATACTAGGGCTTCAAGTTAGTAAATTTACCTGGCAATAATTACCAAGGGTGCTACTGGTTCAAAAATAAAAACCAAATCTCAGGGGCTACCTGGGCCTGTGATGGGTCCCTGCTCACCACCATGGCACTTTCTGCTGGACCCATATCTCTCCACACTCACAGTGTTCACTTTTTCTTTGTCACTCATTTAAATTAGCTGCTAAAAAGCCATCATTTCCCCATATTAGTACTATGGAGCTAGTCATCTCCACATCCATAAAAAGGATGTAATTCTCTTTTAAAACTTTAAACCTAGGTAATTTGCAGATGTCCAAATCTGCACCTCAGACAGGTACAGAAATATTAAAGAAAGATTTGATCAGTGGATTATTTTATCAAATTTAAAGTGAGCCCAGAATAACATGTCAAAGTGGAGCCAACATTGACCTAGTCCTGGTGTGCAAAACTAAGTTTGATTTCCTTGCTTGGGCCCTCAATGGGATCTGAAGTCCCAAAGAAACTGAGGTTTCTAGTATTCACAAAGCCTAAGTTAGACATCTGGGTTCTCTATATGGAGAATGGGGAGAGGTAGGCAGCTTAAAATGGGATTCAGAAGTGCCAGAATGCTAGAAGACTCTTTGACTAAGCCAACTAATGAGAGATGCACCCTCACATTTCTGGGTCTCATGGAGAGGGGCACCAAAGTGTGGCTTTCAGAGAGGTACTCCCTCTGCTAAGGTATAATGGAGTCTTCAAGAGCCTAGTAGATATTGCACTCAGTTTTCAGTCTCACCTCCCAGCATGAACGGCTTTGAGTCTCATTCATAACTCATGTGTATGGCTGAACTTCATGTCATTATTTTCAACACATTTGTCCTCTTCTTATATTGTAGACAAAAGGAGGCGGAAATGAGGCTTATGCCCATCTGTCTCAAGGGCAGTACCTAGGCCATCCCACTCCACCACAAAAGAAAAAGTGGCAAGGGACCTCAGGAAGATCACCAAGCTTCAACCAAGAGCCTTAGTTGAGCCTACCACATCTGGCCCCCTGGAATGCCACCTGAGTTGGTTCCCTGGGTCATATCCTACCACCTGTTCTCCCAAGTCCACTAGAGACTAGCAAAAGAAAAGAAGAGAGAACTAAACTTTCAGCCCCAATCACATTCAGCAGTCTTGTTCAGGAGCCCTCTGGGTATGTCTGCTTTCCTTCCTTACCTCTTCTTCATGAGAAAAGTTGTTCTCTTTTAAGCTTCCTTTCTTACTGGACCATGCTCTGAGGATGAGGGACTATCTAGGCCATAGGGGGGCAACCTACAGCCTGGGAGCCTTTCATCTGGCCCACCAGCTAAGCTTTGCTAATGGCTCAGAAACAGCTGCCCATGCTTCTTCCCATCTTGGTCCCATGTGGGACCAGCAGAGCCTTTGGTGGAGTAAGGCACTGCTCTCCCCTCGCGATTCCACCCCTTCTCCCACCGCAGTGCAGGGCCCTGGGCAGAACCTAGCACTGGAATTTTATTTTACTTTTTCAGTGTATGTATATATTTTTATAAATAAAATATTTGATTTTATTTGTTTTAGTGTTTGTTTATAAGTCCCACCCCTTCCCTTGTCCCTGCCCCTCTGCCACCATGTATGGCCCACCATATGATGGATGTGGCTCTTGGGCCAAAAAGTTTGCTTATCCCTGATCTAGGCCCTCTGTCATCTTTTATCACCTTTGGCTATGTTCACACACAGGGGGTTATTTCGGCACAATTTGTTTTGATACAAGTTGTATCGAAATAACACCTTATTTCGAAATAAATTAATTCGAATTAACAGTTTGTTAATTCAAATTAAGGAAAAAAGCTCAAAGCAAAATAGCAAGTTCAGACAACAGTTATTTCAAAACAAGTCACCGTTGTTTCGAAACAACATGTTCAGACGGCATTGTTTCGAAACAATCATTTTGAAACAACATTGTTTCGTCCCCACATGGGGTTTAAGTTGTTTCAAAACAACGGTGCGTCGTGTGAACATGGCCTTTCTTATTTCGAAACAACCTCTGTTGTTTCAAAATAAGACTGCTGTGTGAACACACCCTTGGGTCCAGTGTGTGATTTGTACATTCCATCACATAAGGCTCCTCAGTTGTGAATCCCTTCTAGCAGACACATGCATACTTCATTTTTGCAAAAGATGGGGAGAAGGGGAGGTGGAAGAAGGGCAGCCCTTATTACTTTCACCAATTGATTAGGATACTCCCTACCAGAGGAGAGAAAGGATTTGAACAAGAATCTGCCAGGTTTCTGGCAATTAATAACAAAAATGATCAGAGTCCCCAAAAATCATGAGATTTTAAAATGAAAAAGTCACAAGATTACGACAAGTTTGATGGTTGGTTGTTTTTTTTTTTAATTTGACTCTTTTTTTAAAAAAAAAAAAATCTCCTCTTGTGCTTAAGCCTTTAGTGTTCATGGCCTCAATTTTTTCCTCAGCAACAAAAAGCTAGAAATTTATAGGGTCTGGGTCCCCCCCGAAGGAAGCCAAGAATCTCACATAATCACATTACTCCAGGATCTGAAACTTGAAAAATCCCCCATTCCACATATCATGTGCTTCCTGGTAAAATCTCAAAAGACAGCAACATCTTATTCTCAGAGCCTTTTCAAGGACCTAAAGGATCAAAAGTGGAGTGAGGGAAGGAAATAGAATCAGTATGTGAATCTGATCCAAAGCTGGTTGGAATATTTTTACAACACTCTTTTTCAAAACATTTTGCTTCACTGAAGCTGAAATGTTCTGTGGAGACATATTGATTTTCATACAGTTTAACTGGAAAGTTTCTGAGTTCCAGGGTGGATTCAGGGGGAAGGAGACCTAAATTAAAACTCTGATCCATTTTCAACTCAGTTCCATTTTGCAAAATGATGTTCAAAGAGTTTTGGTTTTGTTCCACTGCAGAACTGACAGACAAACATTTCAAATGTGGCCACAAACAGAAGAGTCATCTGTCAGTCAGCTCTCATCTGAATATCAAGATCAGTCTCCCATTCCTTGGAGAGCAAGTTTTCAGAGAAATGACAGAGATTTATGTTGAACAATGAATGATCCTGCATCGAGAGATGCTGGGGAAAATTTCATCCAGCTCCCCAGTCCCAGAAAAATCTTCTGTGCTGACAAAAATCATAACTGAATTCAGTTACTTCCTTTCTATCCTCTAACTTCTGCAGGTCTCTCGTATGTCAGGGTCTATCTTTTTGTTCTCCAGCTTTTTAATTGATCCTTCTAAATTTATCTTTCTCCTTGTTGTTTTCTTTAGAATCTCACATTTTATCTTAAACTGCATTAGCTTTCTTTGCTGTTACATATTTTTAGGTCTTCTCATCATAGAAAGAGTCCTTTGCTGCTTTCCAATTCTCTGCTTGAAAAGCCATTTCAGGATTCTCTTTTCTTCTGTACACTTCACATAAAGGTTGTCTGATCAAGAAGAAAGGTCAGTAGCTAATAGGAAAGGTTACATTACAAATATGCTTTTGTACAGTACAAAGCATTAGTAGCCATCCTACCAATCACAGAAAAGGACACATTCTCAGCGCCTCTTATTGCAAAGGTATGTCCCCTTCTGATGTAAAATCTTCATATGCAAATACAGCTTCTCAAAGGCTGCAAAGCAGCCCCATGTGGTTGATAAGCATAAGAAATTTTTTAAAAACTCTGGAAAATTAACTAGAGGAATTAAGATTTTAAAAGCGCTAGAAACTTCTTCATCTGAGAATGCAGTTGCATCCTGAGGATTTTAGAAAATGGTAATATTGTCTAGTAGTTATAACAGGCAGATTGTAAACCAGGATCCCAGATTACTTTCCTTCTATCCACACAATTTCTCTGTGGCCTTGGGCTAATTAGTTAACCTCTCTGTCTCAACTGCTGAAGACCTAACTACTGTTTTCCATCAAATTATAGAATGCCTTGATCTTTCCAGAACAAAATTAATAGTGGAAAATAGCACTACAAAATAAACAATTTTACAAAGCCCTAGTTCTAATCCTTAACATCCTACTTTTCACTTTGGGGTTGTAAGAAATATCAAATGTTCAGAGCAAAGGTCAACTGAAATTAACTATTTTTCTCTGGTTTGTTGCCCAAAAGAACTCAGTCTTATCAGGGCTCAGGTTAACTGAACTTTTAATCACAAAACCACACAACAGATGACCAGGCTTGTTATGAAAGTTCATAGTATTTACAGAGTCTGCAGTGTCTGTGTTTTGCTCAAACTACAAAAGTGCTTTCACTTTCTGTTAAACCAACAACATCGGGAGATGATTACGGCAGAAGCTGCAGTGTGCAACAGACTCAGGGCAAGACATAGGTAAAACATGGATCAAACAGGCAGGAAGATGGAGTTAATTTTCGCTGAATATCTGTTCAGGTGCATAAGATAATGGCAAATATACCACTCAATACAGAAAGCAACAGTTCATAATATGTTAGACTATAAGCTCTCTGGGGAAGGGGCCATGTCTCTATCATGGAGACAGAGCCTAGTAACTTGTGGGCAGAGCAGCAATACAAACAAGGATCAGCAAAATAATTCTGTGGACCGCTAAAAAAACAAAGGAAATAAGAAAAAGATGACAATCAGGTAGCAAATAGTTACCTTAATGGTAACCATAAAAAATTCATGGTCTCATCTCTGTCCCCTCTCTATCATTATTTAGCTCAGGGGTGTCAAATTCAAATGACCGCAAAGGCCACATGACGACTAGTATGTTAGTCTGAGGGCTGCACCACTGAAACGTTTCATACAACAAAATTGCAAATATCAGTAACGATAGTGTCCTTGCGGGCCACAGGAAATAGCTTAAGGCGCCACATGCGGCCCGTGGGCGGCGTGTTTGAGACTCCTGATTTAGCTTAACATTCTCTTTATTAAGAGGTGACTTGATTACAGTCTGCAAGTACCTACAAGGTAAATAAATATTTTAATAATAGGCTCTTCAATCTAACAGAGAAAGGCGTAAGACAAACCAATGGCTGGAAGTTGAAGCTCGATTAATTCAGCTTAGAAATAGAGTGAAAATTTTTAGTAGTGAGAGTAAGCAAACATTGGAACAATAAACCAAGGGTCATAGAGGATTCTCCACTGACTATTTATAAATCAGGATCAAATATTCTTCTCAAAACTGTTCTAGGAATTATTGTGGTGAAGTTCTATGGCCTGTGCTATAAAATAGAATGGACTAGATGACCACAGTGATCTTTTCTGTCTTTGGAACCAATAAATGTAGGCCTCATTTCACTATTAAATACCTTGTTCTTAGCTGTGCCCATGATACTCTCTTACAAGACTTAAGGTTTGGAGGCAGCCCTGAAGTAGTATAAATCCTTGCAGTGAACAGAATTTCCTGAGTAGATAAGCAATTAGTATCAGATGTATTAGAAAAGAGGTGGAAAGGGAGAATGGACTGTAAAAGCTATGCTAACGAATCTTTGGCTGTGTTCACACACAGGCATTATTTCAATACAAGTTGTGTCGAAACAACTTGTATCGAAATAATGCCTTATTTCGAAATAACTTAATTTGAATGAACAGTTTGTTAATTCGAATTAAGGAAAAAAGCTCAAAGTGAAATAGCAGTTTCAGGCAACAGTTATTTCAAAACAAGTCACTGTTGTTTCGAAACAACATGTTCGGACGGCATTGTTTCAAAACAATCATTTTGAAACAAAAGTTGTTTTGTCCCTACATGGAGTTTAAGTTGTTTCGAAACAACGCCATTGTTTTGAAACAACGGGTGCCATTGTTTCGAAACAACCTTGCGTCGTGTGAACAGGGTATTTCTTATTTCAAAACAACCTCTGTTACTTCAAAATAAGAATGCTGTGTGAACACAGCCTTTGAGTACAACGTAAGAGGTTTTTCAGATATACTTCACATTGGATATGTCCACACTTGCAAGTTAGTTTGAATTAAGGCACCTTAATTCAAACTAACTTAGTACCTGTCTACACTAGGCTTTCATTAGTTCAAACTAAGGAATTCTCTAATTTGAACTAATGAAAGCTTAGTTCAAATTAGTAAACCCTTAGTTTGATTGTTAGTTCAAACTAAGGACGATGTAGACAAGGATTAACCCTTAGTTCAAACTTAATAAATTTGAACTAAGGGCCATTAGTTCAAATTAACATAGTGGACTAATTTAAACTAACATTAGTTTGAATTAGTCCCCATTGTTAATTCAAACCAATAACTTCGAGTTTAGTTCAAACTAAACTCAAATTTATTCGTTCACATTAAAAAATTTGAACTAACTTTTCCTAGTGTAGACATAGCTCTACAGACAGAATAATTGGCACTTCCTCAGGTACAATAAAATTAACTGTCTTTATTTTTTAATTATCAGTGATAGAACATTTAAGCTGTATGTTCCAGGTGGGGGTTACTGACAGAAAGCCCAACATCTGAAACAAAATAGCTGACAAGACACAATGCACAAATGTTGTACTAATAGTCACATATTTGATAATATATTGAATTTCCACTTTTCTTATTTGATTTCTTTTTTCTCATTTATGATGTATTGATTTCAGATGACACTTTACATGTTACAGCGTTGCTCAATTCATCTGTGGAGTGGCCAATTATATATATCTGCAAAGTAAACCAGTGTGAAATAAAAAATGTCATTGCTAAAGAAATTTCCCATTATTTGCAGTGCTTGGCAGATTAAATTTTGTGCCTGTGTTTGGAAACTCTCCAAGTATTAGATATAAAAAGAATAAGCCAAAGATTGAAATTTAACAACTTTTCTAGACATAGGTTGTATTTATAATAATAAAGGTCCAGACATGTCCAGCTTTTGTTTTCAGCCATATCTAATATACAACCAGCTAGGAACAATTTTCCACTTATGAATGGAAACTGTACCTTAAGACATATAATGCGTAATTTTTGTTATTTCAAATGCTAGCACTTAAGCCAAAATAAAATTGAACTGCAAGAGAGGAATAGATGATTCAGGCAATTTGTAACAATGAAATTCCGTGCTGTAGTCAACAGGCACTCTTTCTTATCACTTAAAGCACACACAAGAGGAAGCGAGGATTAGAATTGTGCCCCTTTAATTGGTAGACTAGAGGGTCCTGCCACTTGAGGTAAAGGGGACCCTATTTGGCAACTGCTAGCAGCAGCTTATTTATTCTCTCCCTGGGTCTACCATTGAATAGCAGTATCAGATGCATAGCCAATGCACTGTAATGTATTTCAAAGCCCTTTACTTGTATATCATTGATTTAAATGCTTCCACTGTGAATTTCCAAGACACAGAAACTGCTTTTTCATTCTCCTTACAGGTTTTAAACCATTTGGCTACATCTACACTGTCAAAGTTGTTTCAAAATAGTTATTTTGAAATAACTATTTCAAAATTAATTCAAAATAATTATTCTGAATTAATGAGTCTTCACAAGACTCACTAATTTGAAATAGTCATTATCATTTTGAGTTAGAGAGCCTACATTAGACTCTCTAACTTGAATTGGATCCTTTGGCAGGCTGGTTTCCCCGCTGGCGGAGGAATTCCCCCCCCCCAACAGAGCTGCGTTCCCCACCAGCCAGCCAGGGAACCCCAGTGGGGCTGCATTCCCGTCCACCCCCCCTCAACCCCAAGCCCCTCTCTTCAGGCTATGGCAGCTAGGGGCAGACAGCTCAGAGCCTGGTCAACTTCCAGGTCCTCAGGAAGCATTGAGAGACCTAAATAAAAATCAAATCAAATCAATAGGGATTAGATGCCTAAATACCTCTAAGGACCAGTGCAGAAAAGTAAAAGCAGCAAAATACATGCACATCCCCTTGCAGGTCTAGTTACAGAGGCTAGCCCCTGCTCTTCAGGTAATTTCACACACACATAGGCAGGTCTTTGGCTTCATCTCCTTCCACCCCATGCTCTTCCACTGTGCTCTGCTCAGAGTATGGAGATCCCTTTCAAGGGATCCAGTAGCTTCTCTGGAAGCTAGAGAAAGAGTAACAGTGAGTCATGGCTCCCTCTTGGGGCAGAGTAGTTCCACACTAGTCTTTTGCTTTGCTTTGGATTATGCCTACAGGTTAAATCTGCCTTCAGGCAAACATTATTTAAAACTTTGTGTGTCCGTTATCCAGCACAGCAGGTAAAGACTTTAAGAACCCTGGATAGCTTTAAGGAATCTCTCTTTTTATTTCTCATCCCCACTCCATAGAGGATGTGAGTCTGTTACAGCCCCTAGCTATAGAGTGACTTTTTAAACTGAAGCTGTAAACTCATGCTTTTAGCTCTGATGGTCACCAGTTCAATCCCCACTGTTGGCCAGGGTGGCAGATATCACACCCCCTGGCTCAAATACTAGGCATTCTGCATAGACGTGAGAGAATGAAGCTCTGAGGCCATCTTGAGTAGCATCTCTGAAAGAAATGTGACTAAGATGCTAATTGAGCATAAGTAAGGATCTGGCTCTACAATTTCAGTCAAAGGGGCTGAACTTGAAACCCTCGTGCAAGTGTAACTTCTGACCAGAATAATCTCACTTGTGGACCCTTGACCTGGTCTCAAGAGATCCATTTTGGAACAAGCTGTGATTTGTATACTATGGTCCCTCATCTTGTTGATTATAGACTGATTCATCTAATGGTAATGAAACCTGTTGCAGATATCCCAGTGGCAGACCAAGGGAAGGGGAAGGTGGGGGCCATGCCCTTGGGTGCAAGTCTGGTAGGGAGTGAGTCTGGCCCTCGCCAGTGCCTGCTTCAGTGCACTGCTGCTCCCTGCTGTGTAACAGTCACTCACAGCTGAGTGGGAGACCACTGGAATGGGCTACCTGGGAGGCAACGGTTTCCTGGCACAGAGGTTAGGCTGAAGAGATGCCTCCAGCCCTAGAGGAGTTGCAGAGGATAAGGAGGGTGCTGCAGTTGTCCCCCCCCCATTGGTCTCCTAAAGCTGCACATGGGGATGCCAGCAAATATGCATCTAGGGTTTCCAGGTTCCCTGACCCACCTGGCTGAGATTGGGATGTCTCCTCAGGGTTGAAAGATGCCAAATAAGGGAGGGGGACTCCTGGGGCTGGGAGGGGGATTGGATGGAGCCTGCTCCATTGGGGGATGCGGACAACCCATCTTCCCCACAGCTACTCTGCTATTACTTGTAAGGAAGAGATAACAGCAGTGCAGCCTCTGGTTCTCCACCTTCCTTCCGTCTTCTGTTAGCTCTTGAGTGCTCCCCCCACCACGCTCTCCTGAGCCAGAGCAGTGAGCAGTGAGCACTTCTCAGCATGAGCCCCAGGCCCGCATCCTCCTGACTCCTTCCCCCATCAAGAAGTATCCAATACACTGCACCCACCCACCCCCAAGCCAGGAAGTCATCATAGTGCCCTCTCTAGAGGATCTGCCAAACTGAGGTTGAGTCCGGACTTTTAAATCGTATTTTAGTGGGATGCTGAAAGGCACCAGCTTGTGGCACTGCAGCTGCAGGTAAGTGCATGTGAAGGCGTGCCATCTGGCCCGCCTCTTCTTGGGGATGGGAGGCACAGGAAGTGCTGACATGGCCTTCAGCTGCGGGAGGAGAGGTGGGCACCACACACTAGGTAAGAGAAGAGGAGGCAGCAGAGCCAAGCCTGCATTTGCACTCCCAAGCCTCCAGCCCCCCCACCGACAAACTGCAGATGTAGATGACCCTCCCCAGAGCAGCTATGGGCTACAGCAGGATACCTCTTGCCCTGTGCAAGGGGGGGTAGAGGTTTGTGGAGTGCAAATGTCGGCTTGGCGTCCAGGCATCAGAGACCCTCAGTAGACCATTGAGACACCCCAACCTCTACACAATAGACCAAACTGGCAAAGAAGGAACCTTAGGGGGTATGACATTGTCCTGCTGTGACACTGTCTGGGTCTAGGGGACTGTTTATGATTTAGGGTTAGGGCTAAGTACCATTAGAAAGGTTGTAATCCGCTAAGAATGATTATATGGTTTATATGTAGGTATCATATCTGTATTAGAAATTAGGAATATAATTGTTTTATGTGGGTTCCAAATTATTTGATTCTAAGGCAATCCCAGACTGGGTGTCTGCAAAACTATTGTCCTCTTAAGTGCCCATTAAAGATGCTCCCAGGTACAGTTGGCCTAGGAAGAAATCTGTTCAACCAGTCACCCAGGCTGACCATGTTACTCAACTCCATTTTGATTTGGCAAGGACTCTGAGAACATGGGAAAGCCAAAGATGATAAAAGGCAATGGTCCCATCTCCGTTTTGTCTTCTGTTTGTCTGCAACCAGCACACTGCTCTGGAATTATTCTTCTGGGACTGAACAAAGGACTAAGACCCACCAGGTGCTGGGTGCATATCAGAGGAATTAGACTAACCTGCAAACTACAGATTCTTCAAGGACTTGCTTTCTATGGACTCTAAATCATTTGTATGTATATGATTCACTTTGACCCTTTAACATCTCATATTTTGTTCTATTTTTATATTAAACCTTTAGATGTAGTTACTAAGGGACTGGCTGGCAGCATGCTATTTTGGGTAAGATACAAGCCTATATTGTTCTTGGTGACGTGGCTGACCCTTTGGGGTCAGGAGAACCTATTTCTTTAAGAGACCAAGTGACTAGTTGGGACCCAGAGGATCTGATGTGCAATAAAGGGGACTGTTTCTATTTTCTTATGCTTGGTGATGACCAGAGTGGGGAATCAGAAGGATGTTTTGTGCCTGACTGGGGGTCTGGTTTAAGTATCACCTATCAGTGGCTTGTGGGTTTGGCCACTGGTTTTTTAGCTTGCCCTGATTTATGCACATTCAGGAGATTATCCCAAGAGGCCCAGGTCACACCTGCTTTTACACATTTATGGGCCAGCCTGTCACTCCTGTACCAATCTCTCCTAACAAAGAGACCTAGCTCCTCATCTAGGAAGTGTATTAAAGAAAGGGGGGGGGAAAAAAAAAACCCAATTCACTGTGCAAGTCAATTACTAAAAATGAAGTAGCAAAAAGGTGTCAAGTGCAAAGGCCAGAACAGAATCCCAGATCATTGTTCTAGCTGTTCTTCCTTATGAGTAGTCTCAGTAATTTAAGATTAACAGAGACGTCTCATTTACCACCTCATGTTGAACATGATGACTTTATCCCACTAACTACTGATGCTACCCTTGACACTAATGTCCAATTCCATATCAGCAGAGATTAAGTTCATTATGTCATTATTATATGGGCATGATGCAAACACTGTTTTCAAGTATCGTGATGTCAGCTCAAGACAACTGTGATAAAATTATAGAATGGAAGGTTCCCAAAGGAAATGTTATAACCGAAATATGGGACAAAGTTAACTGTCTCAAGTGGAATTAATGAGACAGTATTGGTAATGCATAATGCTCCTGCATGCATATCTGCCTTATTATTAAATAAGTATTCAGTTTGGAAAAGGTAAAAGGAGACAAGCTGTTACCTAATATATGATGGTACAAGGTATCACTGTTCACAGTAAAGGTGAAAAACCCATAGTAAACTCCAAAATTATAAATCAATCCAAAGGAAAGAAAACACCATGCCTTGTTATCTGGAACAGCAAGTTGCCTCACAGATAATTAAACTACCCAATATTAATGTTTTAAAATTTCATATTAAAATATATAATGTGCTGGGTTTCAGAGGCCTTCTACTCCATGTTCCTGGGGGATGAAGGGTTAACCTTTCACCAATGGGTTGTAGAAATGGTTAACATAGCAGTAAAATTGTTTGTTTAGTTCATTGTGAAAATATCTTAAGAGTCACCACACTTCCCACATTCTTTAAGTTCCCCATCTTCAAGCATCTGACAATGGGGAATTTTCTCCCACAAAAGTTCAAATAAGTGTGTTAGTCTTTAAAAGCACTACAGGACTTCTGGTTTGTTTTGCTGAACTAGACTAACATGGCTACCCCTTTCGAACACACTTCTAAAGGATTCAAAACAAGTCCTAATTTTATTAAAAACAAACACTTAAAATTGATATTGCCCCAAACGTTCTCTGAAACTGAAGCAGGATGGAATTAGATGTCTTGCTATTGGGAAAAATAAAATAAAATAAAAATTAAATTAAAAAACTCTCAATATTATGCAAAGTTTGGGGTGTTTGGCAATATACTCTAATCAGAACTCCTGTTATTTAAGTGGGAATTGTACTATGCCTTTTTCCCCAAATATATCATTCATTGCTTTTAGATATAGATGTGTTTGACCAATTGGCTTCTGTCCATTCAGTAAGTTGGTTTGAAGAAGACATCTTCAAGGAAAGACTGTATTTGCCTCCATAGTGGTCTTGACACTCAACACCTGTTATTCACAGTCTCATGCCCAAATGTGGAGATCTTTGCATACACCTATTGCTTTGTAAATGACTCTGCATGCAGGTGCATTTGAGGTAATCACTCCTGCAAGTGGCTAGAATAGATGAAAAGGTATGATTTTCAGAATTGGTCATAAAGACTGACCACCATCTCATCATGCATGGGGCAGTTAACAAAATGAAGCGCAGCACCAGAAAAAGTAATTTGTAGTATGAATGGACAGAGCTACATAGCAACTACTTTAAAAAGGTGTAGTTATGGAAAATTGGGTGTCCTGTTAACTCTTCCAAACTTCTGCTACAACACCTTTTTGGTAAAATAACAATAAAGTTATTGAAGTTGTTATACTAAGTAGAAGACACAAATGTATATACTAAAGACAGGCTTCGCTACAGGCCTCAACTATTAAGGATTCAGAGTATGGGCCAAGGATTAGCAGCATATACAGTTAGTGATATAATCTGGTGATGCATGTATTGAGAGACAGATCACAGAAGAATGCATGGTAACATCTTAGGGGCTTTTTGCAATACGAGCTAACCACACTGATGTATCATAACTACTGGGCAAGGGACTTACATGAAAGGTTGAATTAATTGTCAAATGTAATTATGGTCAACCACAATACCATAGACAGACAACTGGAACTCTAAAAATTGGTCTCCCAGCATACACAATATGAAGAGGGACTGAGACTAGATCAGATAGAGTCCTGGGTGGCATGTGGTAGGAACAGAAAAGGTTGTATAGAAGATTCTGGCTGGGACACCAGGGATGGCAAAATGGGATAAGCCTGAATATGAAGAAGCCCTCTTACTTTTTTCTTCTATCTTTACCATTATCAGTTTCTATAAGGATGTAAGTATATCAGAATTGAAGATTTGTTTCATCTTGTACTAGTTTAAGACTCTTAAGTATACATGGCCCAAAGGGTGTCCTGTTATACCCCTCTGCTTTTGTAGAATTATACTTATTTTGTTCTATTTGTGTTTCACCAATCCCATAATTAATAATATACTATATAACTGCAAGAGCAAAGAACCCATTAACGTTGGCTGCTGCACTTTGCACTCTAAACTTACCCAAGCTACATACTGAAAAGGCAGATTGGAGAGAGTACAGGATGGAGATGGAAGACAGAAACCCAAGGCAGTGACTGAAGACTCCATGTTTGATCAGTCTGGAAGAGATGTGGCAGTAGTTTGGAGCAGTAGTTAGTGGCCAGCTGTGAACTTTGAAGAAGTGGGGAGATGGAAGCATGTGTGTACTCCAAGCAGAGAGAACTAGAGGAAAGAGATAGGGTGAGACAGAATGGGGATAGTGTCAAGAAGTTGAGAAGCAAGAGAAAATGGGTCATTTAAGCAAGTTTAGGGATTTTAGGAGGACCAGGTGAGTTACCTTAGCATTGAGGAAGAATGTTTCTAGTTTACCTTTTACTTGTAAGAAGGGAAGGACAGTCCAGTGGTTAGAGCACTAGTCTAAGATTCAGGCTCAACTTCCTGTTCCCAATGGGAATAAAATCCCTGCCCTACCTTACAGATATGTTCTAATAAAAATAATGATGGGTTGCAAAGCACTTAGAGATCTGCTGGTGAAAAGCCATTATTACAAGATTCTTGACACCAGCACATGGCTTCAACACAGGTCTTCAGCTGGTGTAAATCAGCATGGCTCCACTGACTTCAAAATTGCTGGTGCAGTATACCAGTTGGGGATCTGATCCAGCATCACTGTAGTCTTTCTTTGTAACTTCCCTCAGTAGTGGGACAATTAGTAACTCTTTAAGGGCCTGCAAGAATGAGTCGGTTGTGGTGCTCCGCACCATTAATCAGCAGTTACCTTGCATCCTAGTGACAGCAGCGGCGATTTGTCAGTGAAGTAATTGCTACACAATTTGTCCTGTTGGTAGCCTTGTAATCCTGGGACAACAGGTAGTATGCTCAAGTACTGTAATTCTTGTACATTGTAGTACATGGAACCAGTGCTGTACCCTAAGGCTGCATTTTCTACCACATCCAAGAAGTTATGGGGGTGCAGCTCTTCTAACTGTTGTGAAATCATGGGGCACTACATAGGTCCATACTATGCCTATTGTCCATGCTATGTCTGTTGATGGTGTATGCAGTTTACACAAAAATTATAATCCTACTGAGGCATTTTATTAAAGATACTAAATGTTAATACATCTTCCGTCTATAAAATAGACTACATAGGCTGTAAAGTATTTGCAATGTATCGTTACAAGCCCATTTCAAAGTGAAGTCAAAGTTTGAATCTTGGGTGCCTGAAGTTAGATTTCAAAATAAATAACCCTCATTTTGAGAGGTCCTGAGGATCCACAGCCCCTCTTGGTCTCACTTAACTTCATTAGGGGTTGTGCATCTGAGAAAATCAGGCCATTTATTTTGATGCCTAGATAGAGTTGGATGCCTATAACCAGGCACTGAAGTCCTTAAGTTTTAGGCTGTCACCATGAGGCATTTCATTCATTACTTAAATATGCCTTCTGTGTGGGAGAGGTATGCTGGAGGACACATGCTTCTACTAGTAACACTGCCTAGGAGTTTTCTAAGCAGAATAGATGCTAATTTTCTAATATAAAAATGTATTAAACTCTACTCAGGGCAATCCTATAGCATACCTCATTCTAGCAGATAAACATAAACATCACTAAACTAAAAATTAATTGATTTAAGGTCTGAAAAATCTGATGTGCAGGAAGCTCAATCCATGTAGCTTAAAGACAAGGTTAAGCGATGGCTTGATCACTGTCTATAACTACATACATGAAGAGGAGATATGTGATAGTAGAGGACACCTAAATCTATTAGGGAAAGCCATGAGAGCCTGTGGTTGGAAGCTGGAGCAGGACAACTGCCAACCAGAAATAAGATATACATTTTTAATAATTAAGGACTCATTTTATTTTTGTTGATGCAGAATAATTAACCACTGCAACAATTCGATGAGGGCCGTAATGGGTTCTCCATGATTTGAAGTCTTTAAAAAAGTGGAAAGCAAGCAAGGAGTCCCGTGGCACTTTGAACGACTAACACATTAATTTATTTATTGCATGAGCTTTCATGGGAGAAAATCCCAAAGTTCCTCATCTTTAAAGCATCTGACAGTGGGATTTTCTTCCACCAAAGCTCATGCTATAAATAAATTTGTTAGTCTCTACGACTGCCACAGGACTCCTTGCTTGTTTTGCTGAACTAGGTTAACATGGCTATCCCTTTGGAACGTTAAAGCACGAATGTCTTTTGAAAAGATGTTCTCCAGCTCAAGTAAGTGTAATGAATTGATACAGGAACAATGTAGTAAAGTTCTAGGCCCTGTCTGTATTATCCAGGAGTTTAGAGTAAATCATCACTTTGGGTCCTACTGGCCCTAAATATCAACAAAATTCAAACATTTGTGGAGTAAATGGAGCAGTCAAGCTGATTGCCAGAATCCAGGACACTACATAACCATGAGGACAAAGGAAATGAAGGGACAAGCATCTGATTTTACAGGAAAAAAAAAATTCAAAAAATACCATAGTCTCTGGCACATCCAGACAGAGCAAGATGGGACACTGGTGAAGTGTCAGCTGAAGTTTCCCAATGATATTTGATTCAGATGTCTGAAGAACACTGCAGCCTACTTTGGTTCCAGCATACGGAAATCCTAAAGTAGATGTTTAAATAAAGCTTTTCTGGGGATTGAGAGTGCTATTTATTCCGGCAGAGTCATCACCTCAGCTGGCATAAATTGGTGCAAATTGACTTAAATTGAACTGCAATGCTGATTTATACTTGCTGAGGATTTAGGCTCTGAGTTCTTTCATTCCTCCTGATTTTATTGTGTGTGATCTGGAGCAACTTGAAAAGAAGTATTTAAAGGCAGAATATACCTTAAAGCAGAGGGACAAGGCAAAGTATTGGGACAAACACATTAGTATTTTCTAGCCTGCAGTTCTGATTGTTTTGCTAGCTACATTTTCTCTCCTGCACTGGAAACTGAAGAGTCGGGGGGGGGGGGGGAAGCTAACTCAAATTTCATTTGTCTGGTGGTGACAAGCTCATGTGGCCAGGCCCCAGATTGCCTTAGCTTTTCCATGTCCTAGTTAAATCACTGAATCATAGAAACACAACAAAAAAAAAAGGATAACTTTTACTACTAAGCACTTCCTGCCGTAGAGCAGTGGTTCTCAATCTTTTGTGCGTCATGACATGCTTGACACCAAGTTGCAACCAGCTCAGCCCCTGCAGACTGAATCCAGTCATATCACTGGCTCTCCACAACACACTTACTGCTGTGTGGCAACACAGTAATGTGTCCTGATGGTGGTTGAAAACCACTGCCCTAGAGCATTTGATTAAAAAACTTTCCCACATGGTAATGTCTGTTCGACAGGATGGGTGCAGGCAGCAGATTGGCACTGTCTGGAAGCTCTTTCATTTAGTGTCTGTGACAGAGGTCCATGATGTCACCGGGCACAGATGTCAAAGTTCAGAAAGTTTTCTCACTGGATAGTGTCCTCTCCCCAAGGCTTTGTCACTTGCCAGTGCTCTTGTTAAGTGACTCTTTGTCTACAGCCACAATACAATGCTCCAGTGACAAACAGTTTATCACGATAAATTGATAGGCAAAGTTGTTGTTTCATTAAGTTCTTGCTGAACAAATAGCATGTGCAGTGGTGTTAGTAAGAAGGGTAGGTGCAGTTTGGTCAAAGGGTTTAAAGGAGAAACAAACAAGGAGTCCTGGGCACTTTTAAAGACTAACAAATTTATTTATCACATGAGCTTTCGTGGGAGAAAATCCCACTTTGTCAGACACATTGAAGATGGGGAACTTACAGAATGGGAGAAAACTAAATGCACGGAAGTGTAAGTCACAGGATCAGGTCAGAGTGTTACAGCAAATCCAAACAGTTGCTTAGATTGAAACACTGGGGAACAGCACATAGACAAATGTGAGGTGGGATTTTCTCCCACAAAAGCTCATGAGATAAATAAATTTGTTAGTCTTTAAAAGTGCCCCAGGACTCCTTGTTTATTTTGCTGAACTAGAGTAACATGGCTACCACTTCAGTACTTCTCAACATGCAAGGGTTTAAAGGGACACAGTCAACTGAAAAGGAAGGAATTAAAAACAAACAAATGATTAAACAATACATTCAAATACTACAGCTGATCCTAAATCCCAGATTGAACCACAATTTTTCTTATTACCACCAATTCTAGTTCTGATTGCCCACCACCTAGTGGGCAATCCTATACTTTTTTGTTTGTTTTTTGATGTTGCCATTATTTTCCTTCAAAATCTCAGCCTTTTTTTTTTTTTAAGCAATACTGTAACTGTTACGACTGCCAAGAAAGTGAATTGAGTGCAACTGATGCAGTGGAATAAGCCTGCATTTGCAGAAAGCCTGGAATAATAGGTCTGGGGGCTGTGATTTGCCTCAATCCCTAACTCAGGTGCTCAGTGATGCTAATACACATGGCAGTATTGTGAACTATTTTATTGCTGGTCAGAACAAATCGCATTACTATTGTTTGTACAATGAGTAACTCATTTTGGTAAAACAAACAAGGAGTCCTGTGACAAAGACTAACAAATTTGGATTCCTTGTTTGTTTTGCTGAGCTAGACTAACATGGCTGCCCCTTTGCAGCTTCTCATTTTGGTGTCATGAATGACTGTGCATAGGAGACTGCCCTTCCCTCTTCCCCTGTAACTTCTGGAGTAAAAGAGCAGAGAGGAAAGTGCAGCCCATGGAGGGGGACACTTGAGTCCCAACAACCTGGAGTCTGTCTCAAAGAGCCCACTAGGCACCCAGCCCCCTCCTCCAAAATACTCTGGATTGCCCCACCTCTCCTCTTTTGGTGGATAATGATCAGGCTTTAAAGATTCCCTGCCACTACTGGCAATTTTTCCTCTCTGTTTGGGATCCACTCTGCAGGTTTTGGAAAGCATCATTGCATTGGTTACATTTTCAAGCCAGAATAAAGCCACAGATTTATATTGCTTTTGCAGGATATATCCACATCTTTCATGGGAAGGGACACAGTTAAATCACTTTTCCCATCTTAGCCAGAATGCAGCTCACCCCTGGGTTGGGATTGGGTTATTTTTACTCTCCCACCTATCTACTTATAGCCATCTTTACATTTTTCATTATGCTTTTTGAGGAAGCAGTCACAAATATGTGACATCAGCAACATTTCCAGGACCTCATGTGGTTAAAAAGCAAAAAGGACAAAAATGGATCTGGAAAGGTGAGGCCCACAAACTTCTAGAGAAGCCAATTCTGAATTAAAACTAAAACATTTCCTGATTCCTAATACTAATAATACCCCAAACATAAATAAATAAGATCAGTGTTACAAAAGGAGACAAAAATGTGGTTTATTGATTGCATTTATTTAATGATTTCATAAAAGCTGCGCTGACAGCAGAGGTATAGTCATGGGTGAACCCTAGTGGGCCAGGGCCCACCCACTTATTGATGAGGTCTACCTACTGCAGCACCCGGTAGCAGCATGAACTTCACTGCCATGACTGCAGCCCAGCCCTGCTGGTGGGCTGGTAATATAGGTCACTGCATCTCCCCATCCATAAATCCTGCAAGAGGCAGGAAACTCCTTAAACTGGAAAAAACTCTAAATACAGTAGCCAGGATACAGAATAGAGCCCCAAGGAAGAGAACTTGACTCATGTTGTTGTAGGGAATCCTGCTGTAGATCATCTCCAACTACCATCCTAGAAACTAGAGAATGATGCTTCCGTGTTTATTACTTTGTGCATGTAAATAAATTGTTTTCCTTTCATCCAAAAATGCTTTTGGTCATTGTGGCTCATATTTGTTTTACCAGACTCCAGGATACAAAAGCAGGGCCAGATTATAGCAGGGGCTTTAAGGGCTGAAGCTCCTGGGTCCAGTCAGAAGGGGGACCCTGGGCTCCAGCCCCTAAAACCCCTATCCAACCCCACCTCACCCAGCTCATCACTGGTGATGCTGGAGGGCTGAGAGCACTCCTGCCCTGCCGGTGCTAGAAGTTGGGTTATCAGAGGCAGGGAGAGGCACGGCCCCTGGAGCCAGAGGTCGGGTTCTGCACTCCTGACCTGCTCCTGGCCCAACTGGCCACCCCCAGGGGCAGAGTGGAGCAAGCCAGCGCCTGTTTGCTCTACCCTGGGGAGCAGGGCCAGCCGGTTCACAGCACGGCCTGTGCCGCTCCAGTGCGACCTTCCAGGGATGCACCAGGGGCCATGCTGCGTGCCAGCCAGCCACATCCCCATGGGCAGACTTGCCAGAATGACGCTGGGGCTGGAGTATCCTTTGACCCAGGGTCCACCCCTTCAGCGACAGCCTGTGGATGGGGCCCCCATGAGGGGTAGGGGCTGTAGGCAAAGGACCCCCCAGGAGATAGCCTGGGGTCCCCAGCTCTGTACAAAAGCATTTTCTTCTGCTAACTTCTCTCTGACTAGACGAACCTGCTTTAAAATAAAAGTGCAATTTTCCTACCATTGTCAGAGAGGAAGAACATAACTCACTAGAAAGCTTCTCCTCGTAGCTGTAACCTCAGGGGTCCCAGTGGCATGGGATCCGTGAGTGGTCAATGTTGCCAGATGTGCTATTGAGTGCAGGTCACTACTCTGTCTAGCCCAAGACTAGTGAACAGAATTAGAACTGGTCCAAGACTCAGTCTTTTCCCCCTAATGCATCAAATAAATATCTCATCTCACACGCATCCCAAGAGGGCTTTCTGGCTCTGCAGGCACAGAGATTTAAATCAGGCTGATCCTGAGTTTAATTCCTAACTCAGTACTCAACTAGCACTCAAAAAACCTGCTGGAAGCTAGACTGAAGACCCAAACTAGGCTCGAGAGTTTTACTTGCTACTATTTTCCCCACCGGCATGAAGCACTGTTTGGAGTCTTGTTATATTATTTAATAACTGAAAAATTTAAATATCATAATCCACTTACCCTTTTGCATTTTCTTCCACAGAAATTCCAAGGTGATTTTGGTGGCTATTCTCTCCAAAAATTGCTAACAATACTTATTACATACAACCTGCTATTAAGGAAAGAGCATAAAGCCACTGCTCCAACAGCTGCTTGCAGAGATTCCATGGGGGCTAATTCCTCAGCTGGTCTTAATTTGAAAAATTCTCCTGATTTCAACAGAGCTGTGCTGATTTCTGCCATGTGAAGGTCTGACACTGTGTTCATTGGCATGTTCTTGTGACTTATAAATAAATGGATGAATTAAAACCTCTGATTGAAATACCTTTGGCCTTTGTGGAAGATCATTCAGGATCTGGATCTGAACTTTATTAACTTACTGCTCTGATTTAAATGAAAATCCAGGGTCTTTTTTCTTTTATTTAAATATGCTTTCTAGGTTGATGGGGGTGGGAGGGGGGTTACATAATGATCAGATATATTTGTATTTAGTTGAGAACTCTGCCCCTCTCTGCTATCTTCTCTTCCTTGACCATTGTTACAATGCAGAATTTAGACCCCTGGGCCCAGATCCCCACAAGTACTTAGGTTCCTACATCCCAGACTTCAGTACTAAAAAGCACCACTAAAATTCATAAAACCAGCTGCCACTGAACCTGGCAGGTGACTGAACTAACTTGGTGGCAGGGCTGCCTGGAGGAACAAAAGAGGCAGTTTTCCCTGAGTCCCTATTTGAGAGGAAGACAAGCAGAGTGGTGTTATGAGCTGGTGCACAGAGTCACTCAGGCCTGGATTGATGTTTGGTCCAGCCACAGGCGGCCAAAACTGCAGGGCACTGCACCTTTGTGCTCAAGGTCACATCAGCCAGACCAGGGGCTGGCCCAGCCCTGTGGGCCGGGAATCACTGCTGTGAGATGTGTCCCTCCGTGCCCCACCCCTGGAACCTCCTCAATGTTTTTGTATCTTTTGAAGGGTGAGAGTTTCAGATTTTGCCATAGGCCCCCCAAAACCCCTATGCAGCCCTGCTTGGTGCCTAAATTTTTGCTGGAAAAGTCCCTTAAACTTCTATGTTTCTGTCTCTGGGCATGCATGTTCCTGCCTTATTCTAAGCATTCAGACATCGTTTTCCCATCTAAGCCCCAAACTGTGGGAAGATAGGTCCTTTCGCCTAACTCACCCATGGGGCCTGATCATTGCTGCTTACCAGATTAGGTAGCATTCAAACACTGGCCAGAGTAAGAGGGGGTGCTGGTGGTGACTTCGTAACGTTTACCCTGTGGGCTAGAGCTCTTCCGGGATGCTGAAACTGTTCTGTTGTATATAAATAAAGACAAAGGGAATCAGGGGAGTGGATCCTCTATCTCATAGCTGGGTACATAAACCACCAGACTACAGTCATTGTCATTCCTGGGTCAACAATTCTTTGGCACGGGCTCAACGGAAGAGACTGAGGGAGCCCCACCTTGGAATAGCACCTACTCTGAGCACCCTCCTGAGCAGTGAGGGATGCCTGGCTGAGGGGAGATTAAACAGGCTTTTTCCACATTACAGGTGAGGTCTCTGACCATTAAAAGCTACCAGGGAGGCACGCCAGTGACCTCCTTCTCCAGCCATTTTATGGTGGTGGAGGCAGGTGCCTAATATTCTCACGAGAAACACCTTAGGTGCCTACATCTACTAACTTCAGCCATCAGATCCCATCTGTGGATTGATGGGCAGAGACAGGCACCTCCCTGTAGTCCAGACTTAGGCACCTGTCTTCGAAAGAGGGGCAGGAGTTAGGATATAACCCTCTCCCCAGCATCTCCTGTTGGCTTTCTTGGCTTGCTCTCTGCCTAGTGTGCTGGATTTGTGGACCACATTCTTAGGTGCTCGCCATTCATTGTGTAGGGAACCTAGCTGCCTAGTTCAGCTTTGGGTACCACAATACTTTTTCTAGGTGCCTACAACTTAGGGTTATGGCTATGGGCCTAAAACCTTCCATTAGCAATCCATTGTGGCATCAAGAAACTTCTGCATTCAATGGGAGTAGAGAGAAGACAACTTGACCTTTTCAGGAAGAACTGGGAGATAGAGAAAATGATGGTCCACATAACGAGATGCTGTACAGATAGTAACATTTAGCACTTACATGGTGGTTTTAAAATTTGGAGCATGTTACTAACATTAAGCTATCACCATGACTCTCAGAGGACTTGGTCAGGTCTGCTAGGCATGGTGCTGGGTTACAAGTGCTATGAAGTGAGAGGGAGACCCACTGGAGCATTCTGCCTAAGAGAGAACATGTTCCTAAGGACGCAGAAGAAACTCACTCACTACTACAGGCTGTCCTTTCAGGGAGGCACTTGGCTCTGTTGGCCAGGTGCAAAGGTCCCAGAGCTTGGACTGCAGCCTGAGCTTGAGTATGTACACCAAAATTAAACAGTCTCTTAGTTTGAGACCTGCATGCTGGAATCAATTGGCACCGTCAGCCAGAGATTTCTGCTGTGTTGTAGACATATCCATAAAGAATCAGTTCTCAGGGTCATGATGCCTGCCTTCCTCTGGGCCACTGACTTATTGGGTTTTGGCAAATTCTGTGCCTCAGTTTACCCTTTTGTGACATGGAGACCACTATATTACTTCACATCAGAAAGATGCTGTGAGTAGAGGTGGGTAAATAGCAGATTTTTTGGTGTGCTGGCAATTCCAAAATATCCAAAAAAGAAACAAAAAGTAGTTGCTGTTCAGGTTGAACAAAAAATGATTTTTTTTAAAAAAATAATATCTGGTGAATTGAAAAGTCAGAAAACATTTGAGTTGAGTCAAACTAAGCATTTTGTTCACATCTACTCAAATATTTGCATTTCAATTTTGGGCATTTTAGCAAAAGCAGGACTAAATTTCCTAGCCGGAGGAAGAGATGGCCTCCTTATCCTATAGTCAGGGGACCAAGCTGAACTGTGGGAGACCTGGGCTGATTTCACCCCAGGATTCCTGTGCTTGATATGGAGAAGGAATCGGAACTTGGGTGTCTCACGCTGCAGCAGAAAACCCTGGGCTATTCTGGGGTTGGTCACTCCTTTACTGTGTTGTTGAAGCTGTTCCGCTGTCTTCAGATACTTAACTTCTGAAGCAAGACCTTGAACTTGGGGCTCTTTGGCTATGTCTACGCACACGGTTATTTTGAAATAAGGATTTCAAAATGAGTTATTTCAAAATAAAATCCTTATTTCGAAATAAGTTAATTCGAATTAAGGAAAGCCTGCAATCCAAATAGCTGTTATTTGGGAAGGGATAGTTCGAAATAAAGCCATTTGGACCTGTTGTTTCAAAACAGTTGTTTCGAAACAACAGTGTTGTTTCGAAACAACAGGTCTAAACAGCGTTATTTCAAAATATCCCTTCCGAAATAATGGCCGTTTCAAAAACATCGAGGTTTTACTTTTTCGGAACGATGATTCTTATTTCGAAAGGCCGGGATCTATCCTTTCGAAATAAGAAAACATCATGGGGCACATCTACACGGCTCTTTTATTTCAAAATAACACCTGTTATTTCGAAATAAAAAAAAAATTGGTCTACATGACGTTTCCTTATTTCAAAAGGATGGACCTCGTCCTTTTGAAATAAGGATCGTCCTTCTGAAAAAGTAAAACCTCCCCCCCCTAGAAACGGCCGTTATTTCAAAATGGATATTTCGAAATGACGCCTTTAGACCTGTTGTTTCGAAACAACATTGTTGTTTTGAAACAACTTTTTCGAAACAACAGGTCCAAACGGCTTTATTTTAAAATATCCCTTCCAAAATAACAGCTATTTGGATTGCAGGCTTTCCCTTAATTCGAATTAACATTTTGTTAATTTGAATTAACTAATTTCGAAATAAGGATTTTATTTCAAAATAACTCATTTCGAAATCCTTATTTCAAAATAACCATGTGTGTGTAGACACAGCCATGTAGATCTAATTTCTTTTATTTCGAAATAACGAGTGTTATTTCAAAATAAAAGTGCCGTGTAGACATACCCTTTGAACCTAAGAGAACACCATAACTACCAGACCATAGAGTCTTTTCCTGGCACAGTGACTATTCACTGGGATCACATAGGAGCATGGTTTGCTACTATGAATTACATTTTTGTCAGCATCCCTTGTACATTCTTGGCAGCTTCTTGTTGATAATAGACATAAATTATTGATGTTGTGCCATGTTTCTGATTGCTCACAGTCTCTGCCCCTCTTGAAAATGAAGAGCTTGCTTTAGAGTTCTGGTGCTGTAACTCATCATGAGGAACAATAGAAGTAGCATGTTAGCACCTAAATACTCCAGCTGAGGTTTGGGGACCATTGTGGTAGGCTCTGTACAATCACAACATAGGGACAGCCATACTGGGTTGGACTAGTGCTGGGGGGGTCCATCTACCCCAGTATCTGCTCTCCCAACAGTGGCCAGTGCAAGGTTCTTCAGGGGGAATGAACCGAAGAGGTCATTCTCAAGTAATCCATCTCCTGTCATCCACTCCCAGCTTCTGGCAAATGGAGGCTAGGGACATACCAGAGCATGGTTTTGTACCCCTGCCCATCCTAGCTAATAGCAATTGATGGACCTGTCGTCCATGAACATACATAGTCCTTAAATCACATTGGAACTGCCGGCACTGAGCAGTTACAGTATAAACAAACAAGACAGAGGAAGGGCGGGAGAAAGAAAATCTTATCATCAGCTTCGGAAAGTGAAAGATTTTCTCAAGGTGACATAGGGCATCTGTGGCAAAGGTGAGACTAAACTCCACATCTCCCATCCACTGTTCTACATCAGTAGCTTAGTTACACTAGCTGGAGCAGAGGTAGGAGTGGGGTGGGGGAATAAATTATGTAATTTCTCTGGACAGCAGCATAAGACCCTCTTTGCTTTCACATTCTTTCATTTCATCATAAGGATCCTTCACTGTCTGCTGTGCAAATCTTCCCATGTTGAAATAACACTCTTGGCCCTAATCTACATTGGGGCCGGGTTTTGGCAGCAGTTGACCGGCAGTTATGAGAGGAATGTAAAATTCCTTGCATAACTGCTGGCGACTTTTTTTACTGCCAGTACGCATTCAGGAAAGCTGGCCGCAAATCACTTGAGGGTTGTTTTCCCATAAGCCCCTTGACCCCCAGGACTTCCAGAGCTAACTTCTGGGAGCAGAGCAGTGAGTTCAGACTCGCTGCTAACCACTCCTGGAACGCTGAGCTGATGGCAGCGATTTTGCCACTGTCAGTATAAACATACGCTTGATCTAGGTCATCCCAGGCCTTGGAGAGCTACAAAGGGTTCATGGAGCATTTCCCCCATTTTGCACCCCATGCAAGAGTCAGGAATAGTCACAGCTTGTAGGCTTGAAAGAGCACAGGGATCATACGCCTGTGGGCTTGCAAATTTACCCCAAAGGAATGGAAAGAGAAAAAGGTGATACATTGTGCTGTGTCCCCAGCACATGCCAGAGAGTTTATAGGATTGTGTGGTGTGAGTGGGGGCTGCTGCACCACCACTTTCTCTTAACACCAGTTCTTAAATGGCACAATGCCTCCCCTTATTAGGAAGGCAATTTACCAGAATGTAGCATCTTTATTCATCAAGTTTCCTGCTTATTTCCTATCTGAAGTCATAATCCTGTGTGGCTTCATAATTGCTATTCCACAGCAATCAGTTAGGAGACTTAGGCTGTGTTCACACAGCACTCTTATTTCGAAACAACAGAGGTTGTTTCGAAATAAGAAATACCCTGTTCACACGACGCACGGTTGTTTTGAAACAACGGCACCCGTTATTTTGAAACAACGGTGTTGTTTCGAAACAACTTAAACCCCATGTGGGGATGAAACAATGTTGTTTTGAAATGATTGTTTTGAAACAATGCCGCCCAAACATGTTGTTTCGAAACAACAGTGACTTGTTTCAAAATAACTGTTGCCTGAAACTGCTATTTCGCTTTGAGCTTTTTTCCTTAATTCGAATTAACAAACTGTTCATTCAAATTAAGTTATTTCGAAATAAGGCATTATTTCGATACAAGTTGTTTCGACACAACTTGTATCGAAATAATGCTTGTGTGTGAACACAGCCTTACAGGTAATTAGGATCTCAGGTGAGTGGATAAATACTCCACCAACAAAAATCCTGCTTTTATGCAGTTGTTCTCTGTAATCAAAGGCAATTCCACAGAAATGCCAAATGATCCCTAGAAGAAGAGGATGCCAGAGGGCTGGACCTGGTGCTTTATGGATGCATAGGAAGACACAATCCCACCGCCTATGAAGTTAGTGTATTGGGGTAGATTGTGCCATCTAGGCATCTCCCTCAGCAACTAGATGTGCAGAGCTTTAGGGAGGGGTGTGCCTCTGGTGGAAGACATGGGTGGGAAATGGTTTTTCTCTCTCTAATAGAATGCTAAAAGTAACTTACAGCACTCGGTGGTGTCATGAGTAACTTTGCTGACCTGATCTGGTAATAGCTATAGCCAGCAGTTCCTTAAGGTGTCTCCTAGAGAACATGACACTCACATCTCTTGCTATTGTGGGAGTGCTGTAGCCAGTCCAAATCTGATGCAGAAACCTGACCTGCTAGGAGATCTGCTAGTAATGCTCATGTACAAAGAGTACCTGACCTGGTGTCAGAAGTAAAGGTAGCCTAATTGATGCTAGAGAAGAACAGAAACAGAAGGAAGCAGAACAAAGGTTGTAAACAGGGTGGAGAAAGCAATGATGGATGCAGCATGCCGCTTTTCATGCCCCAGAAAACTTGAGTTTTGACAGTCCTTCAAAATGGACAGATTGAAAGCAATATTTTGTAAGATTTCACATTGCTACTAAACTCCAGAGGGAAACATAGAGGTGCATGGGTGGAGTAGTCCCCGCACTACTCACAACAAGAGCTACAATTGTCTCCAGTCCTTGTGTGTGCTGCGCAAAAGTGAAGGCATTCTGTTCAGCCCTGTGCACCAGTGTAAAGATCAGGCACAAATAGGGCCTTATTGAGATCCAACACAAATAATAAAGGTTAAAGAACATAAGGGGAAGAAGACTGAGAGCGCTAAGTCTGAATGCTAAGTGGGACACAGTAAGGTGCCTTATCAGTTCTGTGGACCAGTTTATACACTAGAGTAAGGGTGGACAAAACTGGTTCACAGCTAGGCACCAGCAATTTTTACTTTTGATCACCAGAGGGCGTTCCTCTACTACATTTCTGCTATGAAACTAGGTGGCCGGGCTATTGAAACTGGCCACTATGGCAACCAGAAACATAGATTTGTTGAAGCCTGCACCAGAGGGTTCTGTTTAATGTACCCATTAGTGCTGTTCATTAAAGGAGCTACACCTACATGGGTCCTTCATCGCTAAAAGATGCTCTGTTAAATTAACAGCTAGGAATGCTCCATAAAACCACGGTGAAGGCTCATCAACTTTAGCCTTCCTTTTATTTCTCATTTTCCTGAACAGTGTAGCAGTGAGTGATCTAGTAGGACAAATATCCACTGGGCAAAAGTAGCTTCCCATCACACTTGCTTACTAAATGAAAAATGAGTTTGAAGAAGGCTAGAAATAATGTTTCATTGGAGTGGAGTGTGGAGAGGCTGTGTCAAGCATGTGGTATTGAAGAGTGGCATGGAAAAAGTCTTGAGTGGAAGGAAAAGAACTAAGCAACCATTAAGGAGAGATGGCTGGGAGGAGGGTAGAGCTTATTTTTACATCTTCTCTAAAGTTGGTGCCAGAGCTGATTTTGATACTGAAATTAAATGGAAATTATGCTGTGCTTTATGTGCCCTGAAAGTACAGGTGGCACTGGGTTCTTGGTAATAATCCCGTCTTTTCTACCCAATGCAGCTTATTGTTGTTGTGGTCAGATGAAACTTGTGCACATGCCAAACTTCCACAAAAATAAAACAGATCTGCAAAGATATTTACACTCCTAACTTCCAGTAATTTCAGTGGAAGTTCTCCTTTCATATGGCTTGTGTAGAGCAGCAACTGCAATATCGGCGAAGTTGATCAAGCCAAATGGTTAAATCAGGAGTAACTGAATTTATTGCAGTGATGTCTCCTTCCCATTTAAAAATTGGGCAATAGGTGGTGATATGTTTGATGGTCTGTTGCAGGGAGCCACACTTACATGCTTGTGAATCCTTGATTTTCCATTTGTGCATTAATTATTCATATCTGCCCTGGTTCATTTGAATTTGGTTCAGAATTGATCAAGATTTCCAAGCATCATTGAATGCAGGAAACCTCTGTGTGGGATCTGGCATAGGGTGCTTTAAAAAAAAAAAAAAAAAAAAAGCAAGGAGTTGTGTGGCACTTAAAGACTAACAGATTTATTTTTCGCATGAGCTTTCGTGGGAGAAAATCCCGTTTCGTCAGACACTTCAAAGATGGGGGAACTTACAGAATGGAATAAAAATAAATATAAGGGAGTGTAAAACATAGGATCAGGTCATACAGTAATCGCAAATCAGAGCAGTTGTTTGGGTTCAAACCCTGGGAAGGCTGAAGTCAAATTACCTTTTGTAATGGGAATTTTTTTAAGTCTTCTTTAGCCCATTCTGCTTTCCAAACCTCCTTCTGATCATAGCCTGACTGAGGGTAAGTCTACACATGTAAGTTAATTCAAATTAAGAAGGCTTAATTCAAACTAACAGTACTGGTCTACATTAGACTTTCATTAGCTCAAACTAAGGAATTCCTTAATTCAAACTGATGAATGCTTAGTTCGAACTAGTAAGACCTGCTGGTTAGTTAGAACTAAGGATGATGTAGACAAGGATTAACCTTAGCTTGAATGTAATAATTTAAAACTGAGGGCAGTTAGTTCAAACTAAGTGGACTAATTCAAACTAGCATTAGTTTGAATTAGTCCACATTGTAAATTTGAACTAACAAGTTTGAGTTTAGTTTGAACTAACCTCGAACTTATTAGGTTAAATTAAGAAATTTGAACAAACTTTTCTTAGTGTAGACATAGACTGAATGAGGCTAAGTGAATATTCCCAGAAAAACTGAAGTTAAGAGCCCAAATATCTTTGTGTATCTGGGCCCCGGAGCACTCATTCTGCTTCTGCTTTAACGAGAGGTTCTGAGTTGCAGAACTCAGTGTAGTAAATTGCTGGTGAAATGTGAATAGAAAATCCTGACTCATGGAGCACAGAAAAAACAGGTAAGGCTATGGGAGTGGGACTTTTTGCTGGAATCCTCTGTTGCACTGCACTTACTAAAGTCTTAGAGCTGAGTTGCTGCTATGTTGATCAGAAGATCATTGAACAAAGTTCACTCACTGAGTTGATGACATTTTCATGAATTCTCATGTAACAGAGCAGGCCATGTGAAGGCTTCCATCTTCCACCCCAGTGAAAGTTTATACAGTGGAAAAAAAAAATACTCCCAGCAGAGAATCTCAGAGTCCAGATCAACTCACTTGGGGTTCTGCTATGAGATTAAAAATAACTGTACATGTGTTTGAGCTCAGGCTGAATCCAGGATAGACCCTTGTCCAATCCCAAATGTCTACTTTTAACTCCATAGTGTGAGTCTCACAAGCTTGACTCAATTAACCCAGGCTCTGAGATTCACTTTCATGAGGTCTTTTCCGTATAGATGTCCTCTTAAGCCCAGGAAAAGTTTGAAGTCAATGGGATTCTGAGTAGGCATGGGGGTATGTGTCCAGAGAGATTAATGCCGGGTTTGGGTCTCTGTCTGGTTCATGTCCTGGCAGATCTGAAAGGGGAAACAGGGTTGTGAACCTTTGTCCTCACTGACAGGATTAACACTTAGGCGAAGCAGGCTCAAGTCGAGGAGTCACATACCTCTTGACACTACATGAACTAAAAAAAACCTTTTGCTTTTGAGTGGCATCACAGCCACTTGCTTTTGAGTGGGTGCACCAAATGCGTAAAGCCATTCATATTTGGCCCAGCCACCTCTCCATCATGATCAACAGCAACAACATGAGCTGCAAGTCCAAGCTAAGCCAAAGCATACCCAGTCTGGGTATGGCAAAGATACCATACAGCTGTTTATTGTCAGTCACGAGACAGTAGGAGCCTGGAAGTATATGTTTGCCTATGGCCCAGTAATGAATTAATCCAGCTCTGTTAGATGACTCACACAGTATGGGGTTGGGACCTGGATGGATACCATCACCTGCAATACAGATGATAGTGTCACCAGTTCTTGTGACATTTTGTGCATTTCAGGAATCACGCAACTACAGGAAGCTCCTAGTCCTCATGACTGTGAAGAAAGCTAGGAAATGTGATCCCAGGCACATTCTTACAGCTTGCAAAACCAGCGGGGAAATCATAAAAGCCCAATGCTAACTTTTCGTCTTTTAAAATCCTATGATTTTTGTTAGACTATAGATATTCTTGTAGGAAGCCCTCCTCCCTCACACCCCAAGTGCAACAGGCAACTAGGAGCCAACCCTCTTGGGCCCACTACAATGGGAAGTCTGGAACACTAATTGAAATAGGTGTAGCATGCCCGCACGAGAGACGGTGCACGGCATTGAACTACACAGGGGCAGTGGGGCAAGTGGAATATCGACATCTTCCATACCGAAGCCTGCTGCTATCTGGAAACATGTCACAATTTGTCAGAGGCCTTGCTACGCTCAAAGATTAACTCGGGCCCAGGCCCCCACTGGCCACCTGGCACCTGATCTGTTCCCCAACCCCCCCACGGTCCCCTGAGTCCTTCCCTAACCTCCTGGTCCCACCACTGGCCTCCACCGCCCCAGGCTGACCTCCTTCCTTGCAACCCTTCCCTGCTGGGCCAGCTTTCTTGTCCACCTACCTTCCCCCCCAGGCTGTCTTACCTGGCCGCTGGAGGGGAGCACAGCCACGGCACAGGCTAAGGCTCATGTTCTGAGCATGCTCGAGCAGGCTCAGGCCAGGGCGGGAGTTTTAAAACTCCCAGGACCAGCCTGGGGCAGTTTCCTACTGGCCAGAAGACTGTGTCTTCTGTCCGGATAGAGGTCGTGGCTGCTGGCTATGCGCAGCTGGCAGTGCTCCCTGTGTAAAGGAGACAGGGGCTCCCTGTGTGAGGGAGACAGGGGCTGCACCTCCGTGCAGTTCAGAGGTGGGCTGCTCAGGGGTTAGCCTTGAATATCAGGGGGCCTGATGCCCCCCCAGAGCCCCATAGTAGTGACACTTCTGCCATTAGTCCTCTGCTTTTCCAGGTATACCTGGAAAGAAGGCTCCCAAAAGAAAAGAAAAAGGGGTGGAGTGTTAGACTATAGATATTCTTAGCCCTGCCTGTAAGGCCTATGATATTTTAAATATATTTGTGTCACTTAGCTAGCAACAGTAGTTGCGAACCAAAGAATCAACACCACAGGCTGCTTGACAGACTGAGGCCTTGTACTTTGGCTCAGCAAAGGCAGAAAGCACCAGGGGCAGCCGTAAACTGTGAAGCACGCAGTCACATCCACATATTCCAGCACAGCATGTTGGAAGAGGCTAACACCTCAAAATAAAGGAAAAGTCTAAAATGCTCAAAGCCGATAGCATCCTGGTTTGCAAACGCTTGGGACAGAATCTACATTTTGTATTGTTTGTTCATCCTGTTACCTATTGCTCTGACGACTTCTGTCTGAGCCCTTGATTGTTTCTGTTTCTGTAACCAGTTAAGGTGGCAGAGTATGATTGGATAAAGAATTATGTTACAAAATGGTAGGATTGGTTAAAGAATTCTCTGTAACATTTGTAAAGAAAATGATTGGTTAAAATACACTATAAAACCTGAGGTCAAACAAAAAGGAAAAGGGAATCACTGGGGTGAAGGTTTGGAATAAGAAGTTTGCTGATCCCAATAAATCTATTGTATTGCCTGTTACTGGACTCTGGACTTCTACCTCTGTCGGTGAACAAGAACTGTGTGGGGCATGGGACTCTTAACAATTTTAAGCCAAACACCTGACTTTGGGGCCTAATGCATGATTTTTGAATGGCTGGGGCTGGCGGAAACTCTGACCTTCCCAGGACATGATGACGTACTATGAAATCACATCACTTCTTTTCACGGAGCAGCCCATTCGGTGGAGTATTTCTCTGGTTAAAGAGCAAGGGAACGGACTAGTGCTCCCCCAGTCTCTGTCACAAACCTGCTGTTTGCTGCTCACTTGTTTCCATGGGAGTAGCAGGCATGTAACTCTCACTCTGCCCCCAAATACCCGAGTCACAGTTTGAACTAGGGAATGAGGGGCGGCCTTGTACGTCATTATCTACCGCATGATTGAGTAACAGTAGTGACTGCCTAGCCCTGTGCAGTGTTGCTAATCTTCACTCTGCTTTTCTTTCTCCCTCTGTGAACAGCCAACAGGGAATTCTGGGACTTAGTTACTGGAGTGTTTGTCAAGTGCAGGGATACTCTAGGGTGGAAAATGCTGAAGAAATGCAAAATGTTGTTATTTTATTCTCAGGGTATTAACACCAGTTACTTCCAACCTCTGAAGAGTGTGGGCCTCCTTAATCATGAGAAGTATAATGATTGATGAAACTAGAATGAGCAACTTTTATACTGCCTCCTGCTCCTGTAATATAAGCCAAAAATGTCACTCCCATATGGCAAAATAAGGTATTTTGTTATTGGCTTTCTCCTCTGTTTATGCATTTCCTATCCTACTATGAAAGTAAATGCCTTTCTATAGGGGTAGCACTTTGTAATAACTCCTAGTCCCTGTTTCTTGTTGGTGTCTGCATTGCATCTGTAACTCATCTCTACTGCTACTTAGCTCGTAGTTTATTTTTTACCTTATTTTAAAAAATTGAGTTGATTATTTAAAAGATGCTGCTGCCTGAAGAAATGTAGCATCCTCTTTCTGTTTCCATTACACTAGGTGGCTTTAACTGTTATTTGAAAACTTTCAATTTTAACCAGAGGAGGATTAACTGATGTGCAGCGCTTCAGTCAGCACCCATATGTCACATCATCTCTATGACATAAGCCCAGCACTAAGGGCCTGATACAAACTTCATTGAAGACAAAGACCTTTGGATGCTTATTTCAGTGCCAGCTATAGATATTTTTCAAGCTTCTGTTTTGCTGAAATATCACTATAATAGATGGATGATACAGAAGTGTCTTGTTTGAAAAATGTGGGCAACACTTGGAGCTATTTCCACTGTGCTGTCATTAGGTTATGACCTGGGGTTGGAAAATTAATTCCCAGAGAGAAAAATATGATTTAGAGAATTCTCTCTTTTTAATAAAAGTTAAACCCTGCACTGTATTTAAGCAATAGTGATTGACAACATAAAGTATCTGAAACAAAAATAGGAAAACAACAAAGAATGCCCAGAGGTATGCCTCGGGAAATCATATCTCCAGCCCAAACGCTAAGGATCTTTGATGCAGCTATTGTAAGGTGAACATTTTTCAAAAAATAAAACAAGAGAGTGAAAGAACTATCTTGCCCCATGTTTTCATTAGACACATTCATGTCACTAAAGTTCAGTGCACTCACTTTGTTCACAATCAAGCCTCTCTAGAGAACTAGAATGCTGTAATTTATTTTTAGAATGTTCTACAAATCTTAACCATTAAGCAAGTAAATTCTGATTTTTAACTGGCACCATTCAAGGCAACATAAATTTGGCCTTTGACCTTAGTGAACAAAGAATCAGACCCATTGATCCCATTTTACACATGGGAAGGCTGAGGTAAAAAGGTTCAGGGACAAACTTTCTTAACTGGCCTCTAATTCCATATACTGCAGATTCTGTGTGTCCAAATTTAGCAACACAGTGCTTGATTCTCAGAGGTACTGACGAGAGCTCCCAGTCATTTCAGTTGGAAATCAGCCATTCTGAAAATCAAGCTGTAAGTATTCAGGGGTGGCCAAACTTATGGAACTCAAGAGCTACACAAGTTGGTTATTAAATCTTCAAGAGCCGCACTCCAAAATTACTAAGTTTAATTTTTTTTTACCTTCTCCAAAATTACTAAGTTTAAAATTCATGGCACTCTTTAATTTTATCATAAAAATAGGGCAAATATTGATCCTACTAATGTCAGATTCTACTAATTACTTAAGGTTACCATGAAAACTAGACCTACCTATACAGTAAAAACTTAGCTTCTTCCCACTGTCCTGGCCATGCCACCACTTCTCCCCGCCCTCTCTGACCATGCCACACTTCTCTCCACACTCTCTGATCATGCTGTGCTTCTCCCTACCTTCTCCAACCATGCCACCACTTCTCTACACAGTCCCAACCATGCCACCATTTTTCCCCGCCATCCCAACCCCCTCCCTAACCCACAGACCCTGATGCTGACTCCCCCAGGCCGACCCTCACCCCCAGAACCCCCTTACCTGACCACTCCAGTGGCTAGGAACAGGCTGGGGCTCAGGGCAGGAGATTCAGAACTTCTAGGCTGGGGCTGCTTTCCTCTGGCTTTCTTCTGTGAGCCGCACTTTTTCATTCAAGAGCTGCATGTGCCTCCCGAGCCGCAGTTTGACCATGCCTGATCTAAATCTAGACAGCCAAAAAAATGTGCCATCTGAAACTAGAGACCATTTATGAAAACTGGGGCCTGAGTAATATGCCCAGTAACCATATAAGGAGACATTCAAAGAGCAGTAATTAGAATGTGCAAGCTTCTGCCTTCAAGTATTATAATGAGATCATCAGACCTCTGCTCTATTTCTCAGTATTTAATATCTATGTTATCCAATCAGATTGTTGAATTTGACCCATTTGTCTTTTAAGCATATTAAATAAGATTTTTGATATAGCTAATTGAAAAATTCCAGAATATTTTTTGACATTTGGAAAAATGTCACACTTTCCATGCAACTGTTTAATTGTTGGAAAATGTCAACCTGAAAATTTGGGGGGGGGGAATTATTACTTTTGGTTGTTGTTGAAAACTTAATATGCTGTTGACGAAACTTTGCTCTAAACTCAAATATTGGAAAATTTCAATCAGATCTAATTTTTACATGTAAAATAGTTTGACTCATCTTGATTACTTTTGGGTGCCATCAAATCATCTTTTAATAAAAATCTGGGGTGGACCTAACATAGAATCTTAATGCAACTTCTCTAGGAGTCACATGGTGTTTAATTTAAGTCTTCCAGGAAGCCTATGCAATAAGTCAAGGTTAATCTTGTGTTTCATTTTTTATTCTGAATTGCATAATTAATTTTTGTAATCCAGCAGCTGGAGCAGGCTCTAACCTAAAAACATAAACACCATGAATGCTTAAGCTATCATTCACTTCCCTGTGCCAAAAGAAAGTTGAATAGTTTAGTCTAATATATATGCATTAAAACTATTAGCATTTTTTAAAATGCGCTCTTCCAAAGATATTTCTCTGCCTCATATGGGTGTTGTGAGGATCAGCTCATTAATATATTCATAGAGTGCTCTGATACAGTGGAAATAGGGTGCCTGCTGAAAGTAGAAATTATGATTGAATTTTCAATTGCACGTAAGTGATTTATGAGTCCAAGTTCCACTGAAAAATCAATGGGTGCAGTCCTTCTCTGTCAGTAAGGCATGAGAGCAGGGCAGGAGATGATATTTTCCATCCCCCAAAATTTTTATGCAATACCAAAATATGTTCCCATCACAAATCAGGGTAAAAAGTTGAAATCTCAAATGTTTTCACAAGCTGGAATCCCAAGACAAGAAGTTCCGGATTGGGTGAATTGAAATGGCTTGCTTTAATTTGGACAATTACTTATTTCTTTATATTGTAGCTGGCTTCAATTTCAAAACAAAAAGTCATTTAGAACAAGGAACCCAAAATTTGTTTTTAAAAAAATGCTCAAATGTGCCATTTCAACACATTCAGAACTTTTTGCAAATATTTCTTGAGTCAAAACATTTGTCAAAACTGGCCCTTTCCCATGGAAAGTTTCAGTTTTGATTAGCTGGTATTTTTCAACAAAATTCATGTCAGCTCTTTTAGCCCATGTATAGAAAGAATGGTTTTGATTCTTATCTTACATCCGTTTTACATCATTGTAATTGCTTTGACTTCAGTATAGTTACTCTTTCTTTATTCCGATTTTGGGTGAGATGAGAATCAGGCCTGTAGTCTTTCCTGTCTTGTCATGTTTTATTATGAATGTAAAGGTGAATTCAGTACCAAGGGAAAAGAATGGGCTAATCCAACTCTTGGCTTGATCCAAAGAAAATGGGCCTCTATGCACCTGCCATTTCTGCAGTCATTCGCAGCTCTGCAATATGAATGTAAAAAACCACCATTCTGATTTAGGAGCATTTTCCACCACTTTGTAATCACTTTGCAAAAGTGGAAATGACTACACAAGGTGCAAGGCAGTGTAGAGTCTGGCTGGCCCAGCATTTGAAAATGTCTCCAGAGGTGATAAACTTGATGTATTAATTCAGTGAGTCACCTCCAATTCCTTGAGGTCACCTGCTCTCATCACCTTAAAAATCAACTGAAATGTTATAGTGAATTTTCAAAGTCATGAGAAGTGAGTTAAATTCAAAGCTCTTACTATTAGGCCTACTCCTTCACCTCTGAAGTTTTCTCCTTGACATCCCAGAGGGAGGATGATGACAAAGGGGATACACAGGTGGAGCTCTTTGTACAAGATACTGAAGATAAACTTCAGATGGAAGGAGCTAGGCAAATCAGAATACAAGGGGGAAAGGCAGTTTCCAAGCTGATTTAATTCAGTACGTCACAAATCCTCGTGAATGCCCTTTCCTGGCCACCCACTAACAGTGCTGTCAGAGGAATCCAGTCCTCTGTTGCTCCTGGTTGTTTGAAGCTTCTAGAGCCTCGCAGGTTCCTTTCTTGGCCCTTTTGGCACATTTCCTGTGCACTGACTCTGTTACCGCATCTCTGAAAAGGGGGTCCTCAGTACACCTAATCTGTGCCTCCAAGACCAATGCTGACTAAGAAAACACGCCAGCCAGATAAACACACTCCAGTTCCATAATTCCGCTTCAAAGGTGTGAAGCTTCTGGTTTGCACTTTAACTCTCTCCAGGGCAGTCATAAAGCTGCTAATATACATGCGTTTTGCACAGTCTGGCACCTTTATGTTCTTATATATTTAATCGTGTAAAGCGCAGGAGAATACAGATGACACAAACCAATAAACATTAAATACAGGTCCCTGCCTCAGTTTCCTCACCATTCCAAGGCATTCTTGGGGCTGGAGTCTGACTCTCTTAGGTGTCCAGAGTCCTCGAGGCCATCCAGACTCAGGAAAGCAAGCAGGGGAGCTCCTCCTGCACTATGGGTATGTCTACACTGGAGGCTCTGTTAAGTCACCCTAACAAGTTGACTTTAAGTCAACTTAAAGTCAACCTTGTTAAGTTGACTTAGAGACCCTGCACTGAAAACTCCTGTCAGCTGCCCGCATCCACACTGGCAGGTGCTAGGTCGACAGAGGAGTGGTGTATTGTGGGTAGCTGTCCCAAATTGTGCTGGAGAAGTCCCCCTGCAGGCCAGTTACATCAACTTAAGGACTTTCTGTGTCTACATGAGCTTAAGTCAATTTAATAGGGTTGACTTAAACATTGTTGACCTTAGGAGGTGATGTTATTAAGTCAACTTAAGGAAGCAGTTAAGTCAACTTAATAAAAGCCCAATGTGGCCACAAGAGTCTGTAGATCGACTTAACCTTCCTTAAGTTGATCTAAGGCTCCAGTGGAGACATACCCAATGAGACTGTACATGATGGGAGACCTTCCCCACCACGGTCCTTTGCCCAGCTTCTTGTGACCCTGCTGTCACATGTCCCATGCCTCCTCTTCCTGTCAAGCCCCAGTTCTCAGGTGTGTGTTTATTTTAAAATCCTCCTAGTTACCTGGCTTCTTTTGTTCTCCTCATCAGTGCCGGATTTCCCATTAGGCACTGTAGGCACAGCGCCTAGGGCCTACAAAATTTTTAGGGCCTATGAAGGATGGAAAAAATTAAAAAAGCAGGAAAAAATAAGGAAAATCATGTGGTTTAGCATTAGAATAGTTTAAAGTGCATCATGTCAATAGACGTAATTCAATTGGCGTTTACCCCTCTTTTTGCACATTTTGGAGTAAAAGTGCCTAGGGGGCTACAAACACCAAAATCCAGCCCTGTTCCTCATAACCTTCAACACCTCCTATCTCCCTCTTCCCGCCAGAGGAATCAATAAGGCTTCCTTTTATTTTCCCTAAGGATGTAGCCTCTTTTTTTATATAACCCTATGTGAGATCGAAGTACCATATTTGTTAATTTTAACTATTTCCCATTGTCTTTGTCTGCAGCTGCTACAGGGCCTGTCAGCAATGGTGGATCCACAAACGTAGAGGTATGGATGAAGCAGCAGTTTTTAAGAATACAACATCACAATATCAGTCAGAATATGTGCATTTGTGCAGCTACAACCCTACTTCGTGATGCCATGTAGCATTATTGACTCCAACAGAACTCTGCCAATTTACAACAGCTGAGAATCTGGCCTCGCATGTATAAAGAAAAATAACACACATATCCCAGGAGCATCTTTGTAGTTTTTAAGCTCAGAGAATTAGATTCAGATCTCCATGGCACCCATATAATATGGAATAAAGCCAGTCACTTCAGCTTTCCAGATTGGCAACAGTTTAACTGAAAAACTAATCTGGCTCTATTTCCTTTGGGTTCATTGTAAACTGAGAGCATCATGGACTATAGAAGCGAGCTCAGAGGGTCATCTTGTAATCCAACCCCCTGCTCAAAGCAGGACCAACCCCAACTTTATGGCAATGAGGAAACCTTCTGCCATGGGTGATCCAGGAAAAGATGCAATGTGGGCCTCAAGAGACGCACCATAATTATGTGAAACTTTAAAATAAGATGCTTTGGTCAAACAGTTATTAGATTCAGCGCAGGACGCACTGGATGCCATGGCCACTGTTATGCAGGACATCTGATACAGGGTTAATGATGTGGCCTTCAAATCTATGAAAATATAGCAGGCTGAAGCACAAATTTAATTATAAAAAAATCCACAAGTGGCCATGGAGAGTGATCCTGGGTGCAGGCTGATTACTGAAGCCAATTAAATAGGCAGGGGGCAGAGAAAGTGCATCCAGAAGAATAGAAGTGCTGTTTGCCAAGAAAAGCAGCCATTCAAATCACCACTGTGGCAGGTGGCCTGGAACAGCCATCAAGAAGGTCATAGTTGCTGAGGACCGGGAAACAAGTCCTCTCTGCAGGTACCTCCTCATTGAAACTTTCCAAAGAGAAAGTTTGCTTGCCAGTTGGGCTTTGCAAAGCTTTCCCATGCTCACTCCCACTGGAATGCCTTAATTATCAAAATCTTAATTAGCAACACAAACTGCAGGAAAAAATATCTAGTGAGCCATTTGCAGCTTTGCCAGCTGCAGCAAGGCATGAATATGATAACAGTTTAGTTACCTATGAAAATTATAATGCTGTGTGTGATCAAACTTCTTCTAGCCTGCTTTTGGGAGATCATTACGGGGTACGTGGTTACTCAGAGGGGTCAGGTATTAAAGATACAATATGCATTTTTCTTCTGTCCCTCCCCTGACCTTGTCAGCCACTTCTTAAAGGCAGGAATTTATTCACAACATCATGTCTCTAGCTAACATGCCAGCTTCAAGCAAACTCTCCAGCAATAGCCCAAACGACTCATGCTCTCGTGCTTAGTCTCCTTATTACAGATGGAAAGATTTCATTTGATGTTTCAGGCATAATCTTTCCAAAAGACACCAGATTACAGCTGAAATGCTGTCTGAAATCTTCCCATCTTCAATAAGGAAAATAAGCATAGCCCTGTCATTTAGTTTATTGGTAAAGCATTCGCTTTAAACTGCTGGGTCCGCAGAGAGGTTGCCATTAATCTGTAACACAGAGGACTGCAGGAAGACTATTTTTAATGTGCCACAACCAATTAATTAAGAGCATGGTGACCTTAATAACTCAAATTTTACTGAGATAATTGAGCACATGAGATCACACCAATGAAGTGATATAAAAACTCATTTTAGATGCATCAAGTGTTAGAAGAAATACAAAGAGAGATTGCTAAGAGCTATTCTACTTGAAAAAGTTGCACCAAGGTAACTTACAGTGTGAACTTAGAGGCAGTGTGGACAGAGGTAACAAAACGAGTGCAAAAGACTGTCTGGATGCTTATTTTGGTTGAAGAGTGGTTTATCTGGATTTATAGTAAGGGATCTTCTGCATGAAATAATTGAGTGGCACAGCTATTACGGAATAACTATTACACTGTAAGTTCCAAAGGGGTAGCCGTGTTAGTCTAGTTCAGCAAAACAAACAAGGAGTACTGTGGCACTTTTAAAGCCCAACAAATTTATTCATACATGAGCTTCCTTGGGAGAAAATCCCAGTTCATGAGATCAAGGCCATCTTGAGAGGGGCGATCACCACTGGCATCATGGTTCTGTGGGCCCTATGCTGTCCTGCTGTGAGCAGGGCAGTGCGGGAACCCCCCGAGTCCCCCTTCCCGTGGCTGTGCTGTTCTCTGCCCTTGCCCTGCTGCCTTTGGCAGAGCCTGGTCCCGTCCCCAGAGCAGGGAACAGCCAGCCCAGAGGCCGGACTCTGCTCCGCCACCCCTCCCCTGGGCCAGCTGTTCTGCTCTAGGGGTGGGGAAGACCAGCCCAGATGCCAGGCAGGAGAGTGGACCCCAGACACTGGACTGGCCTGCTGCATCCCGGGCTGGCTGCCCCACCACCAGGGGTGGAGTGGCTGGCTCAGGAGAGGGGCGGGAGTGCAGGGTCCCACCTCTAGGCTGGCCTGTCCTGAGCACCTCCCCAATGTGGGGGGCCCCCAGCCCCCATAGCCCCCCCCAGGGATGGCCCTGCATCAGGTGCTTGAAGATGGAGAACTTACAGAATGGGAGGAAAATAAATTCAGGGGCCTATAAGTCATAGGACCAGGTCAGGCAGTGACAGCAAATCAAAGCTGTTATTTAGATTCAAACAGTGGAGAACAGCACATTGGCAGGAGGTGAGGTAAAATAATGTCTTGTAATAAGAAAAGAACCCCAAATCGCTCCCTATTTTCTCTTAAAACCATGTCAAATCTGCATATGAATTCCAATTCTGCAGTTTCTCTTTAAAGCTTTGATTTGTAGTCAATTTGTCTAAATATGGCTCCCTTTAATACGCTGTTCTCTACTGTTTGAATCTGAACAACTGCTTTGATTTGCTGTGACAGTCTGACCTGATCCTATGACTTACTTTCCCCTGCATTTATTTTCGTCACATTTTGTAAGTTCTCCATCTTTAAACATCTGACAAAGTGGGATTTTCTTTCATGCAAGCTCATCCAATAAATCAATTTATTACTTTATTGCTATTGCAGAATAATTCCTTATCACAGTTACACATCCAGCTGTGCTTTAAATCCCTTTGCAGTCCCTCTTGAGTGCACCCCATGTGACAGGACTCAATCTGTCTCTTCTTTCTTGATGGAACCCCATGGTCCAGCGATGCTTAGACTGGATCTCTGAACCGCAGCCTCCCTGTTTCCCAATCATATTAACACTGCAGGCCCAACTGTTTTTGGCACCTGTCAGACGCTTCCCTTTGAGAGCCTCTCAGCAGAGATTGATTCACGTGACAAAACACTGAAGCAAGTATTTTGTTTATGCACCCTGGTTGCCATCAGAGAAAAGTTTAAAACAAGACAAACCTGTACGTGTCTAGTCTGATTTAAACTTTATCTTCTCCCTGCATTTAGGAAGTTTCTGCTTAACATAAGACACCTTTTTTTTCTGGGCTGGAAATGGCACAGCCCTGCTGTTTTCCAGGCCTCTGTCTCTCTCCCAAGCAGCTGCTGCCTACTCAACCCTCTTCTCCTCTCTAGGCAGGATTTTCAACAATTTAGCATCCCTGTTCCTAGCCCTGGAAAAAATAAGCTTGTTAAGCTGGCTGGAGCTAAGTACATGGGAACGAGCCAGGTACATAGGAACATCTTTAATAGCCCACCCACTGTTGTCTTAAAGACCCTTCTTATTTATCCTAAAAAACTCTTCTCTATTATTGTTTTGCTTCCTTGCTGCTCTTCCTGACATCTGCTTGATATTTTACTCTACATAGCCAAAATATAATACCAAGAAGTTAAACTAAGATGCATGCATAATTCAAAAACAATTCTACAGATATTTCCCTTGTTACCCATGCTCCCATGTGGATTATAGAAACTGGAGGGGACCATGAGAGGTCATTGAGTCCAGTCCCCTGCATTCATAGCAGGAACAAGTATGCTCTTAAACCATCCCTGACAGGAGGTTTTCTAACCTGCTCTTAAAAACTTCCAGTGATGGAAATTCCACAACTTGCCTACACAACTTATTCCAGTGGTTAATCACCCTGACTGTTTGAATTTTTTCCTAATGTCCAACCTAAACCTCCCTTCTCATAATTTAAGTCCATTGCCTCTTGTCCTATCATCAGCAGTTAAGGAGAACAATATTTCTCTCTCTTCGGCAATGACACCATCTTAGATACTTAAAAACTGTTATCCTGTCCCCTCTCAGTTTCCTATTTTCAGACTAAACAAACCCAACTCTTTCAATCTTCCCTCATAAGTCAAGTGTTCCAGACCTCTAATCATTCTTGTTGCTCTTCTCTGGACTTTCTCCAATTTGTCAACATTTGTCAACAATGAGGCTCCCAGAACTGGACACAGTAGTCCAGCTGAGGCCTAATCAGAGCCAAGTAGAGGAAGAATTACTTCTCATGTCTTACAATACTCCTGTTAATATGCCCCAGGATGGTGCTTGCTTTCCTGAATCAAAAGTGACTTTACACCTAACTTTATAAAATCACTTGTTTTCTGGAAGAGAGTGTCCACATGAGAGCGTTATATCGCAGGAGCTAAAGCATACCAAAATAACAACAGCTGAATAGTTATTCTGGAATAGCTACGTAGGTCAGTTTCCCAGCACAGACAAAGCCGAAGGGCTTGTCTGCACTTACAGCACTGCCATGGCACGGCTGTATTGGTGCACTGGCTCCACTGGAGCACTCAGAAAAGACGTTACCTACACCAGTGGAAGAGCTTCCCCCATTCGTGTACATACTTTACCTCCCTGAGAGGTGATAGCTTTGTCAACACAAGAAACTCTGCCATTGAATTAATGCCGTGTATGCCAGGGCTTAGATCGGCATAACCACATCACTCAGGGTGTGGATATCCCAGATCTCTGAGCGGTGTAGTTATACCAACAAAAGTTTGCAGTGTAAACCAGAACTAAATCAATTAGGTACAAGATTAACCAAAACTCAGCAGTGTTTCCATGCAGCCCTTTAACAGTATCAGATTAAAAGTTTTTTCAGGATAAACAGTGCAACTTTCACGCGTAGAAAAGTTCACATTTGTACAGTTGACCATCATAGGCATATTTTCAGCGATCAAACTTTGGTAAAACAAATACGATGGGGGAATTCTGGTCTGGGCTCTGGCCACTTTGTAGCAGCATAGTAAAGAGACAAAGCAACTCTCTCGGTCAAACTGTGCTGACATACATTCTAAATGTGGATGTAAAGAGTGTAGAAATTTGATAGCTTTTGACTCTACTATTATAAAGGTTAAGAATAGGAATCTTGGGGTGACCACAAAACAGGAAGAGGTGACTTCAGTAAACCTCGTACAATTGTATTAGAACTGAGATGGGGGCGGGAGGAATCAATGTACATATCTATGCAGACAAGAAAAGCACGACATTGGAATTATCATAAATATATAAGACTGAACATTCCTGAAATAAAGAAAAAAACAAAATGAATACATTTCAAATGAAAACCTTTCAAAGATTCCCAGTCTTTATTCTTCAGGGCATATACTGATCACTTCCCCAGCTCAGAATGGGAGGCATTTATCTTCTCATACCACAGTTATGCAGAATTGGCCAGAGGCATTATGAAGGGGTTGTGCCTTGCTGTGAAGGATCTAATTTATGAGAAAGACATATCCTATGGGTCTGTTTTGATACAATTTCTCTGTTTCTGATATTTCTACAGTGAAATGTTGTGATTCTTCTAGACATATACATTTTGAAAATATTTATTACCTTGAAGGTCCTAAATGGAAAGGCTTCTGGCTGGAGAGGGAGAAGGAGTGGTTGAGCAGCCCAAAGAAGGGGACTGGGAGAACCTGCTGGTAGGGGAGCTGGATAACAAGGAGACATTGAACCCTGGCAAGGAAAAGATCCATAGATGCAAGCAGGAATAGGAAAGGAGGGGTGCCCTGAGGAACCCTAGAAGGGACAGGGTGTGAAAATAGGGAAAAGGAAGGGAAGGCGGGTGATCCAGGCCCTGTGCTGCTTGCGGAGCATGATGCGTGTTGGGCTGTGGGAAGAGGGGCTGCCAATGGAAGCAATGCCTAATTCAGGCAGAGCAGAACCCAGCCAAGGTGGCATCCATTGAACGATGAGCAGGGCTTCCCAGGGTCACCAGGTGCATTGGAGGGTCTGGCCACCCCAGAACTTCAGAGAGGTAGCTTGAGGAAACAGGGAGGGCTGCCAGGTAAGGGAACCACCTGTTGACTCTCTGAGGACCATGGGCATTTTGGGGCATTGTGCCCATACCAAGGAGGCGAGGAGGACACCTACCCCAAATGGGTTCTCCATTCCAGTTTTCATTTTAAAAAAGCTCTAGCTGTCCTGATTGTAAAGAGAATCTCTAAAACAAGAAGCAATTGTAACCAATGTAGAGACCTGCTTGAGTTGCAGAGAGTCTGAAACGTTGCTTTGAGGTATGAAAGGTCCTGTTCATTTCCAGGGTTGCTAACTCTGATGCCAGAGCAACCACTCTCAATGCCAACATTATTAACTATTTCCCTTCACATTGAGGCATGTGACAAAGAAGAATCATATTATGAAGACATAGCCAGTGTTTCTTAAAGGATAGGAGTACAGGGGACTAGCTGATAAATACAGGAAGATATATAGGTCTTTAATATCATATATTATGGGTTGCAGGAATCATTTTATTTTTCTGAGGCTCTCAAAATTTCTAGAGAGACTGCTCAAAGGGAAGAGAGAACCTTGCTTTACTCAACAGTTGGCACATCACCATTGAAAGTACAACATAGCTATTTCAGGAAAACAACGGCATAATTTCTTTGACACATGGCAGAAATCCTGAAAGATATCAAAGGACAAAAGTCATTTCTTAGTCAATGTTATGGCTGCTGCAATCTTCAGAAAGAGATGGTGTATCCTATATGCAAATACAATATTAATGACAGATCTTGGGCACCACCGCAAAGAAAGGAATCACATGTTGGCCATTCAAATCACACCAGTAACAAAATATAATTCATCAAGTTTATTTTTGAGTGATTGATTAGAATAATCAAGCCAAATAAAGCAGGTGCCCCTGTATTAGGAGAAAACTCCAGGGTTGGGAGGGAGTAAGCTCTCTGTTTTCTTTATTAAAATATTACTTAAAGCTGTTAATATTTCCCCTCCAAAGGGCTGTCAGTGCTTCTGAGAGGTAAGATACATTTCAGAATGATGTTAGTAGCTCTAATCAAATTTGTCTGGCTTTTTTTTTTTCCTTTTTCATTTTTTCCAATCACGTTAAGGAAACAGAGAAGTAGTTGTATCAAGAAACTGTCAGAGGTTTCTGATATGGAGGCATATGAGTTTTAAATATAATATGCATACACAGCCTGTTATTGTTCTAACCCTGGGTTCCTGCCTTCCATCTGCTGTGCTGTGTACCTAGGAGGCAAATGAAAGAGTATGGCATATTTCTGAATTGGAGGAAGCTCTTTGAGAACTCTGGGAATAAGATAATGCCTTTTCTTCTTCAGGCACTTTACTTTTCAACTCAGTTTTAGGGTTTTGAAGAGTCAGTTAGGTTTGCAGCACATAAAGATGTCAGCCTGCTGAAGAAGAATTGAGGGAAAAGTAACAAAATGACTAAAGGGCTGGTGGGATTAACTCATTGTATTGTATCACTAGGTCAGACAAAGATTTAACATTGTGGGAGGACTTCATAAGGATCTGCCAGCATTTCGGGTGGTGAACGGAGGAAGAGGAATTCCTTGGTGGGGAGATAAAATCAGAAGTAACTGGATGAAACTGAGCAAAGAAAAATTTAGCTGACTGTCAGGAAACTTTCTAATATGAACTGTCAGCCAGTGGGAGACTTTTTCAAGGCAATTGGTAGATAATCCAACACCTCAGTCTAAGTGGACAGGGCAGAGGACGAAGGAACAATGATGCATTGGCAGGACATGGGTAGGGTGAGTAAATAATATATCTTTTCCTTCACTAGTTTCCCTGATTCTATGGTAAGATAGACAAGAGAATTAGAATATAGCATAATACATGCCAAAAAGAAGCTGTTTGCCCATATGTCATTGTCTGTGACAGGATGCAGGTGGTATGTGCCTCATGCTATTAATTTCTTCTGTGACAACTGGAAACACAGAAGCACAGAGGATGTGAAGGAAAAATGCAGATGGTATCTGGATTGCAACAGTCAGAAGAGTTTCTACAGCTGAATGACTAAAATAAACCTGTAAAAGGCATTCAAATTAGAGATATTAGTGGGGGAAAATATTTCTTAGATTCGTCCAGCCCATCCCTTTGCCAGTACAGGTTCTTCCCCGCAGTACACTTGCTAGAGTTTGTGCCAGACTAGTTATCAAGGCTGGTACTGCAGTGAAAACCAGGACCCAACACCGAAAGCTTGCACTGCACATAATTCTTGGCTACCCATACAGAGGGAAAGAGAAATCCCTAATCTGTGACTCAGGAAGACTGGGTGGTCAGTTTGGGTAGTTTTTCATGGACTGAGTTAAAATGCTCACATCCCTTAAGACCCTGAGGTTATTGTATTGTAGCCTCATTGCATTATGGTGATGGTTAATCAATGATAAGCAGGAATCCCATTAGTGTGGGCTGAGTGCTAGTTGTAATGATTGTGTGGCCGGCTCCCTGCCCACTACGTGGGCTGAAATTATATAGTAAAGATACAGGAGAAAAGTGAAAATGAGGGGTCAAGATTCTGGGCCAATATTAAAATTACAAAGAAACTGAAAGCTGGCCTAAAAGGGGAGCTGAAGAATTTCCAGCATGTAGGATGCAGTACAGCCAGCACAGCTGGCTCTATGCCACACCATGTCAGGTTCTCCAGCTGTAATGCTCAGGAGAGGTATATGGTTCGAGTTCAGCATGATCCCATGTGTTTCCAGTCTGCTGTGCCCATCTGAGTATTCAGTCCAGTTATATCCCTCAAATAAACCAAAGAGCCTGTTCACAAAATCCAAGGAGATCCCGTTTCTACTTGCTGCCTTTGAGGCTCTGCCTGATGTTGTAGAGACCTAACAACTGTGAATCAGCAAACACTTCTGCATGTATTATTAACCCAATGGAGGGATAGTTACCAGGCCACCAACTGGTCAGACCACACTATTTAAGCTAGAAAGAGGCACAGGAAGTTGTCTGAGCAACTGAGAAAAGTCCTTGCTGGCTGAAGCACTGGACCTGACTTGCTTGCTACCTGGTTTCTGATTCCTGCTCTAACCCATAACTTTGTCCTTGGTTCCAGTTTCCAGCTCCAATACCTGGCCTAGTTCCTGCTTCTGCCTTTGACCCCTGGCCTGAACTTTATCCCTGACCACCCAGTCTGACCATGCCTGCTCTAAACACTAAGTCAGACAGCCCACGTCCAGGTTCTGACAGCTCATTCAGACACTTAATCCCTCTGCCAGTCATGGATCCACCGGAGCTCCTCCTCCCCAAGGGTCATCAACTTTGCATAAACAGGTAGCCTACTTTCAGACAGACAACTAAGTGATGCAAGCATGGAGCTATGCTGGTTGCTGAAAAACGGACACTGAGGAAACACACTGAGATTGCTGCGTTTCAAATCTTTACTGCCACTCCCCAAACCGGCACCCATCATTCCCCTGCTGGATCATCAGGGATCGGCAGAGATTAGCAGGGATTAGCAAGGATCTTGAGACTTCATGAATTGGTGCCACCTCCTGTTCCTGCTTCACATGCAGACATATTCCTCTGACGCAGCCAAGAGAGGCCCTTCTGTCTGGAGAACCTATGGACTGGGCCTTCCAGTTACTCAAGATCGACAGTCCTGGGTTGTCTAATTGAGGCATCTTCCAGTGAGCAATATCAACCATCTTGAATGATACCAACTGTGCTTGCTCTGCAGAAGCTGCCTTTCGTAAGCACCATCTCTTACATATTATCCAAGTATATATGTTGAAAACGATTATAATGATAAGTCTGACAGAGGCTCTCAATAGAGACTTTTTTGTGACACTCTGGCGAATTAGAATGCAAATACTAGGACTGTGGCAGATTGGGGCAGAGCTAGCCCCATCCCAGATGCCTGATCTGTGAGAGGCACCAGTCCAAGGGTCCTGCAGCTGAATAAAGCCAAACCTATGAAGGCGAGAGGGCCAATTAAGAAGAGCTGTTCCCTGCAGCAGCTGAGGTATAAATGCTGGCTGGGGAAGCAGTGCAGGAGAGTGTGGCTAGAGACAGGGACTGGAGCTTTGCAGCCAGTTTGTGGCAGTGCCAGGAGGGATAAAGAACTCAGTGCCTGGGGCCAGAAAGTGTGACCTCTATGTGCGAAATGGGTTTAGGTGCAGTAAATAAAGAGCACGGTGTCTGCATCAAGGAAAAGAGTGAGTCTTTTGTGGGAACAGGTGCAGGGACAGACACATACTGCTACACAGGCCATTGCAATCCCTGTAACCAATGTGCCCCGTGTGCCTTCTACCAGTTGGCATCAAGAGATCTTCAGACCACAGTGATACCCCTACTTGGTTTAAATGAGCTTAACACTATAAAACACATGAGTTCTGCCTCTTCTAGCCTACCCCATTGTCCCTGGCCATGCCATGCATTTATGCAAACTGAAAGGCCATTGTTTTAGTTTTCATGGAGTAGAGAAGAGAACCACTCCAATTTTCACAATTTGTTAGTAGCAAATGCATTGGAGTGTCCATGACAAAATTCAGTGCTCAGTTCCAAAGTATTAAGATGTTCAATTAGATTGCAGGTAACATAATTTTTTAAAAATTTTTATCTCAAAGTTTAAAATTATGCCAACCACCAAACTGAGTTAAAACACCATGTAAAAAAGGTCTCAAATTGTTACTCAGATGCTTTCCTGAACAGACAATAAAAATTCTGCAGAGATGTGGTTGGTGAGGTAATATCTTTCATTGAAGCAATTTGACAAATAGTGACTTTTGGTAACTCAGCAATTGAATCATGACTTCCACGCATGGTTTTAACCTTTTCTTTATTCTTCATCCTACGCCTGTCATGTCGGCACTTTTCCAGCTAGGAATTCATGGGGTTTCTCATACTGTATAGTCTCTCCCATGTGCAGCAATGCTGCATGATGCCAGAAATCTAAGGATCCTGATTTACATATGACCTGAACACTGCTTTTTACCTTAGATATCACCTCACCGCATGTGGTGGGCATGGACATCTTATCCAGTTGCCTGCATCTCCTCTTCTCGTTCTCTTCCAATATGTACAACCATTGCCCTCCTGTCCATCTCTTCAGGGGGCTTCAGAGAGCTAAGTGCTGAAGAACTGGGTTTTATCCATTTAAGTAGTTTGTGAGTCCTTTAGTGATGCTCAATGAGTTCTGTGTTTATAATCCAGTGGTCCTCAAAAAGGGTTACTTGCACCCCTAGGGTATGTGTCTTCCAGGGGGTACATCAGTTCCTCTAGATGTTTGCCTAATTTTATAATATGAAAAGCACTAAAAAGTCAGTACAAACTAAAATTTCTTGCAGATGACATATTTTTACTGCTGAACATAGCATGCACTATAATGTAATTACAATATTTATATTCCTGTTCATTTATTTTATAACTATATGGCAAATATGAGAAAAGAAGCAATTTGTCAGTAATAGTACGCTGTGACACTTTTATATTTTTATGGCTGATTTTGTATGCCAATGATTTTTAAGAGAGGTGAAATTTGGGATTACAAAACAGACTCCGGAAAGGGGTATAATAGTCTGTAAAGGTTAAGAACCACTGAGATAGAGTAGCAGAGTCTATATGTAACCAGTCTACGCACATCGTGTATATTTAGTAAACAAGGTCATTATTCATATCCCCCCATGTGGTTTCCTTGTATTACTGCTGTTGTGTAAAGAGCAGAAGAACCAGTAGAGTGGTAAGCTAGGGCAATCATTAAATAGGAAGCAACACTGCTGACCTTTGAGGATCAGTAGGGAAAAACCCCGTTGCTTTCTCCCATTGCTGAAGTCACCTCCACAGAATTCATATGTGAATTGGGTTGGGTTGGGGGAAACGTTGGCCACATCAGTCAGCTGGCTGCTAGGACAGTCACCAAATGCCCTCAAAAGAGTCACGGAAGAGGGGCTGTAATATCTTGGGGTTGGCGTACGGTGTCAGCCTTAGAGAATGCCCATACTGTTTCTCTGCACAGACAAGACTAAGGGTCATATCTCTGGTCCTTCTGACAGGGCCAGATGTGGTCTTAAAAATTCTGAGCCCCATGCAAAAGTCAAGGATGGGGTCCCACATGCCGCATAGGAGGACTCCATCATTGACTTTTGTCCTGCCCCAGCCTCACTGTAGATCCTCCTGGCCCCTCACTGGACTTACTGTGGGCCCCCTCCCCATGGCCATGCCGCAGGCCCCCCGACCCCAGACTGGCCTTATCAGCTCTGCTGTGGGTCCGTCTATGCCCCCCCCACTAGCCTTGCTGGCCCCATTGTGGAACGCCCCGGTCCCTCCCAATAGTCGTGCTGCTGGACCGCACACAGCAGGCCCTACCATGGCATGGGACACCACCTCCACAATGGGGCCCAGAGCAAGTGCCCTACCTGCCCACCCGCTAAGACTGCCTATGGACAGGGTAGGGTAAGCCAAGCATCATCTGCAGCCCAAGTCCTTCATGCAGGATGGGGTGGGCCAAGATGCACCAGCAATATCTCCAGGTCCTCAGGCTGGGCAGGTAGGCAAAAGAGTCTAAGGTCCAGGCTGTAGGCTCAATATCCCTGGGACACTTCCTCCACCCCACTGCCTGGGTCCCTGCAGCCTGTGTGGGGATCCAGTTTCTCAGGGTAGAAGGCAACAGGCAATCCTCGAAGGTCCTCAGGGTTGCTAGCATCCAGCAGCTCCTTTTGGTCATTGCTGACCAGCAGCTAGGGACCATCAGGGGCAGTGGGCAGCTCCTTCAAACTGTTGCTGGTAGGTGGCTCCAGGAAGTCTCAGGAAGCTGCATGTGGCTCATCCCAGTGGCTAGCTGCAGGTAATCCTTCCTAATTGTTGGTCTCACGCAACCCCTACCATTTGCTAGGGCCCTGTAGCCCTGGCAGGGCCTCAAGGTTCCCACTGTCTGTAGCTTCCTCTGCCCTTTAACAGGCCTGGAGTCTGGCTCAGATCACAGCTGAAGTGGGAGAGGTAGCCTTCTCCTCCAGTAGCTTCTCCAGAGTGAGCTGCCAGGCCTAGCTTTTGTACTTCCACTTCTTTTCCCACCCCTGTACTTCCGTGTTTCAAGTGGTGTTGGATCTGAGCATGCCCACCCAGGTGGTGTGGGTCAGCCCCTCAGCACCGGCCTCGGTGGGAGGCCACACCACTTTGCTACAAGGGCGTTACTCGTATTGGAAATGCTTTATTTCAGTAAAAATTCTTATTGCACACTCTCTGCAGGGACCATGCTTATATATTAAATAACAGGAGGCAAAACTGTAAAGCCTCCACAGTATGTTTACCTCTAGCATGTAGCTGTGTCTTCACATAATTTTAACCAGCTGTCTTCTAGGCATATGCAAGTATGATTTATGCATTTGTGTGCAATATACATTCCCCCATGTGACACCTGAGAACTTACGGAACAATTTCACTACACTACTGTAAGCTGTTAATTGTCTTTTATGAAGAGGCTACAAAGACCCCATCAGTTACATATCACATTAGTGTCCTTTTCTTGGCTCCAGCCACTGCCTAGCCTGGAAGTCATGCTCTACAGCATCAGAGTATGGTTGTCAAAGCAAAGATTATCTGCAAGGCTGTCAGCAAGAGACAGGAGGCTTAGGGCCACTTCCGTGCAGCATTTCATTGCTCTGCTGCAGCTGTATGTAAAGAACTGTGGATGATCTTAGGCATCATGGGCTACCTGAACTTTTGAGTTTCTGCTAGTGCAAGCAGAAAGGTGCCTTCAACCACACAGTAAGAAGCCCTGAGAAGGTGTGAGCAGAGCTGGTTTGGGAGCGAATTAGTCCAGTCTGACTTAGAGATTCAGTGCCTCTGTAGAATAAACTACACTGATGAGTTTCCCTTGGAGCCCCATCAGCGAAGCCCTGTGTGGGTACAAGTATGTCAATCTGCATCCGATCTTCATCTGCAAGAAATGGTTTGCGGGTAACTGCATTGCATCTGCAGATGTGGATATCCACAGTTATAATGTGGATAGCTGGATTTGCATGGCTCTGCCCATGAGCGATATAAGGTAGGAGTCCAAGCTGCAGGGTGATTCCTCTTTACACTGTAGTTATCCTGTGACCTAGTAGCATGTCATCTTCACTTGCGTGGGTGAACCCAGCCTTGACTATACTGGGGACTAGCAATGATTTTAATAATAGGCAGCTCAGTCTGGGATGGAACCAAACTGAGAACTGGGGAATCCTAACTATCATAAGCCAATTTCCCTCCCTTTTTGCTGAACTCAGTGGATCTTGACACCAACTGAGAATCTTGACCTGTATGTGGAGCCCATGAAAAATACTGAGAATTGCAAGGAATAGGAAGTGTTATAGGAAGGGCTATTGAAATAATGAAAGAATGATGGGTGGTAGAATAGAAGCCCATCAGAGATAAAATTATCCCATCCTCTCTTAAACCAGGCCCTGTTGGTTGGACATATTTCTTTAAATAAGTAACTCTGAATTCTTTTTTCATAGCTGTGTATACAGTATGGTAATTTAAATTAGAAAGGACAAAAACAACCTTTTAAACTTAAAAGTGAATCTGAGTCACAATACATTATGTATAGAGGTTGCAAATGATGACAAGAAGTGTGATCACATCTAAGTAACATCTTCAAAACAGATTAGTGAAAATGAAACCTGTTAAAATTCTACAGCTCTTGGCAGTTAAATCACATTAGAGTTATTTATTTCCTGACATCATTCTTTAGTAGAATAGTTATCAAAAGGAAATTAGGATCCATTATAAATCACATAAATAGTAATATCATGTACAGTTATCAAACATTAATATGGAACAGGTAATCTTCCTGCATTTGTATTGTTTTACAGACTCTTTTTCCCCCCTCAAATGAGAGGATAACATTTCTAGGCAGGATCTGTTGTTTTCTTCAGTGTTTTCTCCTCAGCAGATGTTTTCAAAAGGGTATGTGGTATTGTGTAGGTTAAGTTAAAAAAAGCCAGGGTAATAGAAGGGCATCCTATTAAAATCTCCAAAACCACCACATTGAGCTTCTTCAATCCCTTGTTAAAAGTCTGCTCTGCTGCGATGCATACAAAAAACTTGATAAGTGGCCTTTAGTATGCAGACTACTGTTTTATCATGCTGATCGTTACCACTTCTCTTCTGTCTTATCTTCTCCTCATCCATTTGTTGTATCTGTCCACTGTTTCCTGTCTCGTTATATCTTTAGATTATAAATTTGTTTGAGCAGGTGCCATTTTTTTCTTTCTGTTTGTACATTGCCTAGCACAATTGTTCTGGGGCCTGGAGGTGGTACTGTAGTAAAAATAAATAACAACATATTAGATCTTAAAAATATCACAGATTAATATATTTAGTTTTCACTTTAGAAGCATCTTTTGAGCAGTGCAGTGTTCAGCTTCCAGAGGGGCAGTATGTGGGGTCAGTTGGGAAAAGCATCAAAAGGTTCTGAAGCTAATTCAAACTACTTGTCCCAGAAGTGTGAGATAGTTGAATGTAATGCTACTATTTAACTCAACTTCAAAACTGACATTGCTATCTGTGGTGCAGTTTTGGGCCTCAAGTTTGTAAAGATTTGGAGTTGAAAAATACCCTGTGACCCCCCTTTCTGATCTCACAGTGATTTTACACTTGTGTAACTCTATTGACTTTTCCATGTAAATGAAAGCAGAACAACCCTCCATCATATTGGGTATGTCTAAACTGAAGGCTTAAATAGACAACCTGTCTTAAGTCGATTTAAGCAACTCCGTGGCCAAATACGGCATTTATTAAGTCAACTTAGGTGCTTGCTTAAGTTGACTTAATAACTCCTGTCCTTAAAGTCAACTTTAAGCCTTAAGTCAACTTTATTAAGTAGACTTAATGAAATGTGGCTGCCTAAGTCGATGTTAGCCGGGGTAGCCACTTAAGCTAACTTAATAAAGTTAACTTAAGCCAGGGAACCTATTTAAAGTCAACTTTATCAAGTCAACTTAAGTGGATACCCTGGCCTAAGTCGACTTAATAAAATCGACTTAAAAAAGTGGACTCCAAGTCAATTTAATAAAGTCAACTTTAGGTTGACCTTGTTAAGTTGACTTTACTGAGCCCTCTAGTGTAGACATAGCTATTAATTATTAAGAATGCAATTTACAATGCAGGTGGTTGGATGTTAAATTAGGTAATTTGCCTCCAGCTTTCTGAAGGAGTTATAAACATTTAGCACACAAGTTTCCGGAAGAGAAAGCTTGGTAGGATCCTGCAGATTGTCTTGCCTGTTTAGAATATTTTGCCACTATAGCATATTTTTCTTGGCTTCAAGCAAATCTAAAGCTTTTTGCTTAATATATATGCAACACTTATAGCCAATAATAATATTTAAATCATAGATGTGCAGATCAGAGCAATTAAATCTTATTCTTCAGAGCACTCTGATTGCTTCAGGGTCAGGAAGGAATTCCACTCCTGAGGAATGACATAGCCCAATAGCCCAGTTATTCATCTTACTCCAAAGTGTCAAATATCAGTCATTGCCAGCAACAGGAGACCAGACTTGATAGATCAATGATTTGAAGTTTGACAATTCTGTGCTCCTAGGAGTAAAATTCTTCCTATTTTTAGGGAATGTTGTACAAGTCAATGATCCTATCAAAACTGTTGTTTGATACACTGTTTTTAAGTCAAGGAAGTCAGTGGAGTTATGCCAGTGCAAAAACAGTTTAACAATATTGAGAATCAGGCCCAGTGACTCCAAAGGGAAAGGACTGGGCCTGTGTGTATTAGTAATATCATTGTGGCAAATGACTAGAGATTGCCAAGATTCAGTGCTTTCTTCCAAATGTTCTTGCTAAGAATACTGTTACCCTCTTTGAATCCCAGTGATGAGCCAAAGTTTGGCGTCCACACGGTTGTTCCATTTGAGAAGGGAAACTGATGATGAAGGCTGCAGTGCTCAAATTTTTGCTTTTCTAAATACAGGAAAAAAATCTAAAAACAGGAGATGGCTTCTTTGCTCACAGCACCAAATTTCTTCAGCCAGGAGTCTGACCCAAAACTTCTCTGAAGGCTTCTCTCACAGCCACATACTTTGCCTTCAGAGTGTGTCTTCTTGGCTTTCTTTCTGCTTCTCTTTGTGTCTCTGCTCATCTTTCTACTTGTCATCTGTCATCTGTCAACAAAAAAAGCACACATTAACCAAAACAGCTCCACCAAACACCATGTTAGAAAATGCTAAACTTGCAAAGTGAAACATGCTGAAGTTTGAAACACTTGAATTAATATGCAACCTCAGTTCTGTCCTCTTATACAGAGGTAATATGATACAGTTCAAGTTCCAAAGGGGGCAGCTGTGTTAGTCTAGTCCAGCAAAAAAAAGCAAGGAGTCCTGTGGCACTGAAAGACCAACAAATTTGTTTTCTCCCATGAAAGCTCATGCGATAAATAAATTTATTAGTCTTTCAGTGCCACAGGACTCTTGCTTCTTTTTATGATACAGTCTATAATTGTATTCTTATATCTTTTCCCATATGTGGGTTATCAGCAAAGTTTAAATCCAGGACCTTCAGATGCACACCACAGATCTCTTGTACTTAACTGAAGAGAATAACTTGTAGGAGAAGCAGGCTCCTAGGGTACATACATACTGGTGGCATCAAATTTGCCATTCGATCTATCTATCCAGATCAATTGAATGGCAGTGAAGACCAGCTCAATCAATCCAGAAGTCAATTCAATGAAGCCAAAATGCATAGCGCAGCATCAATGGGAACTCATTTCCTGTCAGCATGGCACAGTGGAGATGGCACACTAACGGGAAGTTAGGAAACTAACAGGACTTATGCAAGCTATTCTGCACAGTTTGCATTACCCCTGTCGAGTGCTGCCAAAGTTCCCAGGGGGACATGACACATTTTGATAATGAGTTTCAAATATATTAGTGACTGAGTACACCTGCTGTCACACAGGTTTGATTTATAAAATCGTGGTTGTGAAGTTAAAAATCGGATGATAACAGATAGCGATTCCTGGTGATGATTGAACCTGATGATTCTGAATGAAAAGCGCTCTCAACCCTGTTTTGTAGCTGTTTCTGTCAACTTCACACTGACTCAACAGGCTTTGTAGACTTCAGAGTGAAACACAGAGTGACAATCCTGCAATTGTATTGTATAAATAATAATCTTAGTTAGCAGGAGAAGTTGGGAACTGTCCAGAAATACTAACAGCAGTCATTAAAAGAGGCAAGACCAAAACCCATGGTTTTATGACTCCTAATTCCTAATATATTTGGAAACAATCGCTCATGTACGTATGTTTTAAAGAGAGAGACATTTTTATCTGAGTGCAAGCAGATGTGACAAGTCAGTCAAATACATGAATGCCATATGAGAGGCATGATTCATGCAATGGTAGTGTAGTTTTCTGCAGTGCCTACTATGCTGGATCAAGCAAATCACTAATTATTAGAGACTAGAATGAGGACTTGGTGTGGGGCAGATTTTTCCACATCTACCTCCTATAGGTTCTCACACTTCTTGCTGAAGCATCAGGTTGGAGACAGGATACTGGACAAAATGAACCTTGGGTCTGATACAGTGTGGTTATTCCCATGATCTTAATTGCATGCTGGTAAGATTCACTGTGTACATACACAGGAAACAGCTCTATCTTATGACAACAAAAGCTCTCTGAGATATGCTGATGAAAAATGCTACATAAGGTCTTTATTATTATTAATCAGACCAGAAGCAGTTAAAGAAGATACTACCTTCTAAAGCAGAACAGAAGAGCCACATCTGCTCCATTAGCTATTTTTAGTTTCTTTTGAATCCCATCCCCTAACAGATTTTAGTTGCTTTTTCTAGAACAGATTTCAACTGCACTTTCTCCCAACAGGACATCGCTCCTTCCACTCATTCCTTCAGTGTCTCACTGCAGTCCTTATGAGGTGTCTGACTGCCTAATGCTGTAGGTTAGTGAGATTTCATTTGTAGTGCACTGAGTGATGAAGTTAAAAGACCAACTTTTTTTTTGACTTCATTTGCAATTTACTTGGAAGTCACAGGTCTTCCGAGTACGAAGCTTTCTTCTCCAAAGGATTTCAATGAAGAATCAGGTATATGCCACCAGTTCTCAAAGGCTGCAATTCACTCATCCATTCAATGGCCACCAAAGGCCACCAAAACAGTGAAATCATAGTTTTTCTGTCACATGAGGGCTGGGCAGGGCTGAATTGTGTGCTAGTTTTCTACAGTATAACCCAATTTAAAAGAGAGATTTAAGCTCAGGTAAGAGCTAAGATTTTGTTTATCCACTGGAGCTGTGTTCAGTATAGAGTTCCAAATTTGGCTTGGTTTCTATTTGGAACAAAACCTGAAAATTTTGAAATTCTCTGAAAATTAAAAGTCATTTTAGTTTATTGAAACATTTTGCTTTGACAAAATCATTTAGTTTCATTTTGATTTTAAGTTTCTTAAAAACTGCGTATTATAATTTATAATCTGACATTTAAAAAAATAGAAGTGTCATTTCCAAATGTAAAATAAAAAATGTTTAGACCCACAAATGTCAAAACAGAACGTAGGCATTGTCAGAACTTTTTTGATGGGAAGGCAGAGGAGGATTTTCCCAAAGTAAACTTAAAGTAATTGACATAACTTTAAAAAGTGTTTTGATTTTGACAGAGTAATATTTTCCAATGGAAAATGGTTACATCAGAGTTTTTCCAGACGGCTCTATGGACACCAGGATCACAATTGTACATCTTCAGGGACCATGAACCCACAACTGGAACAATGGGTGGGGGGAAGCTGCACAGGTGCTCTCCGCTCCACACATATAAGAGGGTGGATTTACTTTTCATAGTTTCCCATCCTAAATCCATATATTCAGTCTTCATTCTGGCCTTTGTGTGCGTATGCAGAGAGTGTGAGGATTAATTACCTTGGGAGATTAAGGACAGGGCTGCTGCACTAGATTCATAAACTACAAAAGAAGCTAAAATGGTAACTTTAAAAACATAAGTTACTGCTAAAACAGAGGCTAGTTCTGCCCTACAGGCTTCTTACCCTCCATATGGTATGTGCATGTGATAATTTTGCTCTATCACCTGCAAAGTTTAAAACATCCACTGATGTTTTTTACTGCTCTGAGAAGAATCATGTTAACTCTAGTAGATGGTGATTGATTCTATCATCTGTTAAACGATGTGTCTTTGTTCTCTTTCTCTCTGAACTCACAATCCACTCGTTTCTTTCATCCCCATCAATCAGTTGGAGTGGTTTTACTAACCGGATTACAATTTTTAATCCATTTCCTCATGTTTTCATACAGAAAAATATGCAATGATATGTAAGTGTTTGAGAAAAAGAATAGACAGGTTTAGAGGGGAACATCAACAATACCAGAAGCTCCAGGAGGTTTATTATTTTTATTATTAATATTATTGATTTGATATACTGGAGGAAAAGAAAGAAGTTGTTACTGAAAATACGGGTAATACCAACATAAAATGCTAGTCTACTCTGATTCGGTTGCTGTTAATGTTACTGATTTGAAATTCTATGTAGGTGGGTGGGAGGATTATGTTATTTATTTATATTCCCTTTTCAATAATTATTTCAAATCTTCACTGAATTTTAAATAAAGCAGATTTACAGAAGCACATATTCTACAATATATAAAGGCCCCCCTCCATGAAGAATCCACAGTACATTTACAAGCCATGTACCTTATCTTGCAACACTTACATAAGCAGTCAGACAGAAGCCAATGAGATTACACACATGAAAAAAGCAAAAACAACGAGAGTCCTGTGGCACCTTAAAGAATAACAGATTTCTTCAGACATAAGCATGTGGGGGCTCCAACCCACTTTGTCAGATGCATCTGATGAAGTGGGCTGGAGCCCACAAAAGCTTATGCCCAAAAAAATCTGTTAGTCTTTAAGGTGCCACAGAACTCTTGTTCTTTTTGCTGTATGCAAACTAACACAGTGACCCCTCTGGAAATTTTCACATGAATAAAACTTCTTTTCTGCATTAGTATCATCAAGTTCTATATAAATGGTCTACTTTTGGGGTGTGGCAGAAATCCACTTGAGTAGAACATGTTACTGTGTCATCACAGAGCGGTAAGTGTGTCTCAAAGAACCAGGTAGATGGCTGGATTTGACCTGGGGAGGGTGGTCTGGTTTGTCCTGTTGGGTTGTGAAATGCTCCTAAGTGTGTTGCAACCTGCAAAAGGTAGAGGCCCACTTGACTAGAGCATGGCATGCAGACTAACAACAGCAAACAGGAATTTTGGCCAACTCCTTGGGGTCAAACCTCTATTATGACAAAAATAATGGGATGGTTAATGGTCACACAGTACCGAAAAGGGCACGAGTTCCATAGCTTTCTTCAGATAGATAAGCCACAAGAATTTTTTTTTTTTTTTAAAAGCATGGTTACTAATAAAGGGTTGGATCCCAAACCCACAAAAGTCAATGAAAATACTTGCACTGATAAATTCAGCTTTGGATCAGGCTCAGAACGATTATCCTCCACAGAGATGCTTGCAATTCTTATTGGCTTCAGTCACAAGGTGTAGGTACTCAGCACTTGGGAAGTAGAGGCCAGTGCAATATGCAAATGTACCTGCTGTTAACTATGCCATCTCTTACAATGAAAAGAAGAGAACACTTTGAGAGCCTGTAAACAACAGTGGTTTCACCCCTGACAAATAAATGATTAAGGTGCTGTTCCAATACATGCTTTTCTCATTTATGTGAATAATGCTGCAGACTTTACTTCATGAGCTGGCTCTTTCATCATCGAAAGAGTTTGATTCTGCTCCAGTTGAGGTAAACAGCAAAACTCTCATTAACTTCAGTGAAAGCAAGATATGGCTGCTACAATGCAACCAACATTATAATATTTGAATATATAATTAATATATTAATTTTACCACTAGATAATGAACATATGAATGTAATAATAATAGAGAGTTTATGATGTCCTATGTTGCCTTCATCTTCTGGTGAAAGTAGTCTCTGTTTACACCATATTATAGATCAGAGGTGGCCAAACTTATGGAACTCAACAGCCACACGGAGGCATATAGCCATATACTTTTACCTACTCCAAAATTACTAAGTTTAAAATTCATTGCACACTTCAATTTTACTGTAAAAAGAGGACAAATATTGATCCTACTAATGTCAGTTTCTAATAATTACTTAAGGTTACCATGAAAATTAGGCCTATTCAGTAAAAAATTAGCTGCTGCTCAGTGTAGAAGACTGAAGGCTAGTGGCGAGTTTTTTAAAATCCTGACCATCCTGCATTTCTTCCTGCCATCCCTGACCATGCTGCACTTCTCCCCACTGTCCCGACCCCTGCCTGAATTCCTAGGCTGAGGCTGCTTTCCTAAACAGATTTGCTGATGTTCTTCCGGGAGCCACAATTTGTCAGTGTGGCTCCCGAGCCGCAGTTTGGCCACTCCTGTTATGGATTTTGCCCATGTCTTTTGTTAAAAGATATTTATATTGAATTGAGCAGATGACATAGAGGTCCCTTTTCCACTGTGTTTTGGGAGTATTGTTATTAATAATAATAATTGTGAGTCCACACTTATGACACTGCTTCTTATACTGAGTGGCACTTTCATCCTCAAGTAGTCTCAGTGGTTTTACTGGGACTCTTCATGGAATGAAGTACTGCTCTATTTGAGTAAGGATATTATTATTATTATGCCTATTATTACTAATCCTTGATCGCCAGCTTGTTCCACTCTCCTACTTCAGATCATTTATTTTTCTACATAGTCCTCTATGGTATATCTACTCTGGAGGCTCTGTTAAGTTGACTTAACAAGATCAACTTTAAGTTGACTGAAAGTTGACTTTGTTAAGTCAACTTAGAGAGTCCACATTGAAAATTCTTGTTGACTGCCTGCGTCCACACTGGCAGATGCTAGGTTGACGAAGGAGTGGTGTGTTGTGGGTAGCTGGAGGCCAATTAGGTCAACAAGGGCTTTCCGCATCTACATTTGCTTAAGTCGACTTAATAAGGTTGATGTAAGTGTTAACTTGACCGTAAGTGTGGTGTTATTAAGTCAACTTAGGTGAGGGCTTAAGTCAACTTAATAAAAGCTCAGTGTGGCTGCAGAAGTCTGTAGGTCGACTTAACCTTCCTTAAGTTGACATAAGGCTCCAGTGTAGAGGTACCCTATGAGTGTAAGGATTTCCCAATGCAGGTCACCTAGTCTGCACTCTTTTTTGTTCTACGTCTGTATATTGTCTAGGTGAATGGGGCACAGACATGATTGGGAACTCTGGGGCATGTCCGTACTGCACTGTAAATCTGGATCTGTCAGATCCAGGCTTGTGAACTCAGTGTTAAGTGTCCACACTGCTCTGTAAATCTGCATTTACAATGGCTGGACTTGGGGGCAGGTCTACTTGCCTATCGTTTTCAGCAGCTGTCAAAGGGAGGTACACAAGTTGCCTAAAATAACTTGTCTCTCTCCCTCTGACTTCTGCATACCTAGAATGTCCACCAGGGTGAGTCGAAGGAAGTGCTCTCCCTTCGACTGAGCACTATGCCACTTACTGTGAGCGGTCTTCGGGGATCGACCTCCCAGTCAACTGAACGGGCCTTCAGTAGATCAGGAAGGCTGATCTGATGGCAGCGATTTTGCTGCTATCAGCGAAGACTAGACCTGGGTCTCACAGCCATGTTCATCTGCACTGCACGAGGCAGACCATCTGACTTGTGACTGTGGCTTGTCCTGCATCAAGACTGCAAAATGCCAGGCCTCGTCCCTATGTCCCTGTTGGATCTCAGGAGCCAGATCCAGAGACCTGCTGAAGCTAATTTGCAAAAGGTGGAACAAGCATGGGTGTCACTGCCCCAGAAAAATATGCCCCCCCCCCCGGTGCAGTGCCACCACCCCCCTTTGCTCCAGCTCCAATCCCCCCACCCCTGCTGGTCTGGGCCCGAGCCAACCCCTGCCACTGCTGGCCAGCCCAGCCGAAATGGGGCAGACCCAAAGGCATTCGGGGCTTGTCCTGTGGCACTTTTAAACACTAATAAATGTATTTATCACATAAGTTTTCATGGGAGAAAATCCCATTTCATCAGATGCTTTAAAGATGGGGAACTTACAGAATGGGAGGAAGATAATTGCAGGGAAGTGTAAGTCATGGGATCAGATCAGACTGTTACAACAAATGAAAGCAGTTGTTTCCTATGAATTACACGTGGGCAACCAAACAGCTGATGCAGAACTATTTTAATGTTCCCAAGTGTCTGGCAAAGTATGATTTTCTCCCACAAAAGCTCATGCCATAAATTAATTTGTTAGTCTTTAAAAGTGCCACAGGACTCCTTGCTTGTTTTGCTGAACTAGACTAACAGGGCTACTCCTCTGGAAGCGTGTGTGTGTGATCTTAAGGGGTATTTGGCCCCAAACCTGAATTTGCACCCAGGTTTACATTCCAGTGGATGTGTGACTTGGATAGCTGTTGTAAGAGGAACAACAACTATCCATTCACATCCTCCTTCAACCTGTTCCTTCTACATCAGGGGCCTCAAATTGAAACCACCACGAGGGCCACATAAGGACTAGTACGTTAGCCCAAGGGCCACACCACTGAAACCTTTTCATACAACAATATTGCAAATTTCAGTAATGATAGTGTCGTTGTGGGCTGCAGGATATAGCTTTGGGGGCTGCATGCAGTCCACGGGCCATGTGTTTGAGACCTCTGTTCTACATGGTGTCCACCAAAGTGAGTTTACTAACTAGAAGCAGGAACGTTGCTTGTCCTGGGGAAAGACTCGGGGCCTGGGCCCTGCCCCTGGCCCCAACTCTGCACCTGAGCCCAGTGGGCTCCTGCTGCTGCCAGCCTGGGACAGGGCTGAGAGCGGCAGGTGCCACCGCAAATGGCCTGGCCCTGGACCTTTGGCTGGGGATGGGGACAGGAGAGGCAGGTGCCACTGCGGGCAGCCCAGCCTGGGACGGGGCAGGGAATGGCAGGCATGACTGCACGTGGCCCGGGCCCCAATCTTTGGCCAGGAAGGGGGCCGTGAGTGTCAGGCACCACTGCAGGAGGTTTGGCCCCAGATCTTTGGCCAGCGATGGCGCCATGACTGTCAGGCGCCACTGCAGGTGGCCTGGCCCTGGATCTTCGGCTGGGGACAAGGCTGGGTGATGCAGCTGCCACTGCAGGCGGCTTGGCCCTGGATCTGTGGCTGGGGCGGTGCTGTGGGCGACCCAGCCTGGGACAGGGCTGTGAGTGTGGGTGCCACTGCAGGTCGCCTGGCCCTGGATCTTCGGCTGGGGCAGGTCCAGGACTGAGTGTCAGGCGCTACTGCGGGTCGCCTGGCCCTGGACCTTTGGCTGGGGACAAGGCTGGGTGATGCAGCTGCCACTGCAGGTGTTTTGTCCCTGGATCTTTGGCCAGGGCCAGGGCTGGGACAGGCAGGCGGTGCTGTGGGAGGCCCAGCCTGGGACAGGGCCAGGAGTGCCAGGTGCCACTGCAGGCGGCTTGGCCCTGGATCTTCAGCCGGGGACAAGGCTGGGCGATGCAGGTGCCACTGCAGGCGGCTTGGCCCTGGC